>OY731398.1:38425574-39010114 GCA_963425845.1 Sphenostylis stenocarpa | reverse complement strand
TGGTTGTCTACAGTCAATACATACCGATGCATATCAAAAACATTAAAAACACTTGCTACATATACTACTACATATTTAGTTCCAGAACTGTACCAGAAGACTTGTTAGGGATAGTGAAAAGATATGAATGAGATTTATTAAAAAGGGTTGACTTTGTTGAAGTTGTTATTCTTTCTCTATAGCTTAATCAAATTTATGACTACTAATTTGCGAGTGATTCTTTCCATTAAGATGGTTAGGAAAATAATAATAAGATTAAATTGTTAAAATAGTTGGGAATCTAAATGTGAATTAAAATCTAACCATGATTAAAAATGGAAAAGTTATGTATTTTACAAGTGAAAAAAAAAACTTATAATATAAGATTTTGAGGTAGAAGTGATATCATATTTTTTTTATATCGCTGATTCTTTTATATCCATAATAAATATTAACAATATATATTATAATTTTTACTAGCTAGAAAGATAATTTGTTGTTATATTGAAGAGAGGGCTTATACAACGGTGCTAAACAAACATCTTTCTTTATAACTCAATTTATTAATATAATAAATTTAAAAGGATTTGACGAAAATAAAAATATTTTTAAATTATTATTATTTATTAAAACCAATTATTGATGAGATGTTTGATAAAATGTGGTTGTAAAAATAGTTTTTTCCTATTAAAGAATTCAAGCTCCTTTTATGCTATAATACTTATATATGTATCTTTTTTTTCATTTATGCAATTAGTCATATTTACATAAAATTTAATCGAAAAAAACTGTCTTGATACCGGTATTCCACAAACATCCCAAATACAACTAATTATAATATTATAATAACAAATTTTAAATTATTTTTATTTTCATTAAATCGATTTATCATTATTATATTAATAAAAATGAATTCATTTGGGAGTTATTTTTTTTTTCATGTGTCAAACATATCATTGCCCAAAAACCATAAAACCCTCAAAGGTTTTTAATATTATAATAAGAATTTTAAATTATTTTTATTTTTATTAAATTTCTTTTATAATTATATTATTAATAAAGTGAGTTGTTTTTAAGATTGTTTTTCTTGAAGGTTGTCACTATGTTAGGTTCTATTATAATATACCTAACTACAGGTATACCAGATTTTTATTATTATTATTATTATTATTATTTTTTAATCTTGTATTCGTACCATACCAGTATCCATGCAACTTAGTGCTAAAATCATTCATAGAGTATAGACTAACCATAATGAGTTCCGATTCCTTGGACTCTTGCTGAGAAGGCCAAGGTTTCTCTGACTGTCAACTCTGCAATATGATAATCATTTTGATTGACATAAGCAGCAGTTCTTTGGGGTACAAACTCGTTCATTCCATGACCATTATACGTCACCTTTCCAGAAAACTGATCAAGAAGCCATAGCCATCCTTTATTAGCTTGCGACAACATATTGAAAAATAGATCAGAAACATATGAAAGCATTGTTAAAATAATATTGTATTCTGATTAATGGCCTAACCTTCAGTTTAGGATCAAGTTTGTTAGCCAGGGCCAACAAGAATGTGGTTTTTCCAGAACTTGGAGGGCCTAAAAGCAATGTCATTCTGAACCGGATGAAATTAATGGAAACGTTATACTGATTCAAACGGTGGTAGCTAATTAAGGTCTAGTATATGAATAATAATAGAACTTCATGTTTCAATTTTGCATTGCTACCTGCCAGGCTTTATTATTCCACTAACATTCCGTAGAATATTTATAGTTTTTCTTCTACTTGGAAGTATATGGAGAGAGTTCACCAGGCCCTTAAAAATGTGACGAAATCAGTACAATAGAAGCTGCTTCAACAAGTTCTACTATTTACGAAAGTTGGCTTTTATCACCACTTACCTCCACTATATTAACCATGAAGTTAGTGAAGGTAGGCAAAGCTCTAGTTCCTGCATGAACTTCAGCTTCGACGTTCAAGTTCTCAAACCGAACCTCTATAGTAGGAAGTTCAATTCCAACTCTAATATCGCCCAGTCCCAGAAACAGAAAGAGAAAGACAAGAATTTATCCACGAGTGCATATTTCCATCGAATACCTCTATTAGAATGAAGAAGAAGAAACGAGGGTGGGAAACAATTCTCACCTATCAATACGATTCCTGAGCTTGAGCAAAAACTTCTCATTGTCCTCTTCAGCAGTTCTCACCAGTCTTTCAAGTAAAGCTCTCCTTTCTTGCAACCCAAGTTTGTGCACATCAATCTCATTCACTTCCCCTTCGGATGAAGTGAGCAAAGCCTTCCTCAAACGTGAAACAGTGGGAAGTTTCTGAATGGCAGCCCATTTGAGAGCCTCTTCATCATCCTCTCTGTGGAAAAAGTTTGAAAAGATCTCCGCATCATTTTCCACCCTCCCAATGGATGAACTACCAATCTTCAAACTACTACCACCCTCCATGCCACCACACCAAAAAAAGAAGTTTTAAGCTTATTGCAACCCCTACTAAAACCTAGCAACTGTTTCCCAGAAACAAAAAGTTTCTCCAATTTTGGTTTCCTGTTGTTTTGTGAGGAAGAAAAGACGCAGTTCCTTTCTCTCTGGCTAAATGGCGCTAAATGGCAAATATATATATATATATATATATATATATATATATATATATATATATATATATATATATATATATATATATATATAATGTGTGTGTGTGTAGAGTCAAATATGTCGTGCGGGTTTTAAAGTGCAACATCGTTTTGCATGTTCTGCAATGTTCCTTAACTTGGAGATACGTCGAAAACAGTAGCGGGAACACTACCATTTTACTATAGCTCCCACTTGGTGAAGGTACATATTACTCTTGAGCAAAATATTGAATAGTTTTGTTCACACCAAACCCTAAGAACTAGCTATAAAGAAGAACAGAAAAAAAGAAAGTAAATAAAGATGTTTATATCACTCAAAACCTAAGGTCTTCATCAACTTTAATATGAGAAGCTTTTACTCTTGTTTAACAAATTCAATTATAGTTTAACACGTTATAACAATGAAAACTAATCCTGAAAATATATATTTGATCTTTAAAGTCAAACATGCTCCTAACAAGAATCAAATATCCTCTTCCTATATAAAGTAGAATTAGTAGCTTTATACGAGAATATTTTTAAATGTCAATAATATCCATAATATTTTCAATTAGTTGTGTTTTTTTGGAAATAATAATTATAGGACTTTTTTTAATCTTTTATCTCTTTTAACCTGTAATTTCAAATATGTTTAATTATAAATTAAATTTTTAAAAGAATAATTTGTGAATAATTAGAAATAATATTGAATTACCATATAGTTTTTTTGTCATAAACCTAAAATATAATTTACATGCTTAAAGTATTTATTAAAATTTTAGTTATAATTTTTGAATTTAAATTATTTATTTATTACGTATTAGGAATAACTTAAATGAAAATTAGGCATGTATACCATTATGAATAATTTCAACTTGTAAACTATCATATATTTGCAATAGGACTCTGCCTAAGTGTTGTTCAAAGGGATGACAATGAAGAACTCAAAATTGATTGGACAAAAATTGTTTACATTTTTAAATAGGAGTTTTTGACTTTTCCCTTCATATTTAAACTTTCCAATGAGAAAATTAGGTAGTTTAGATTAAACACATTAACACATGACTAGTTTCTTTAAACCTTGATCAAAACCTAACCACACTAATGAAAGTAAGTTTTTCAACCACTAATAAACATCAGGACTAGAATCAGTGTTTTAAAAAAATGACATTTTTTGCAATGTATGGCATGTGTAGAAAGTGTTAAAAATAATAATGTTTTGCTTATGTGACAGTTAGTATCAGCTTTGGAATGTAATGTCAATAATTTTTTCAGAAAATGTTATTGATATAACATTGTTTCACTTGGATAATATCTAAAATCAATAACTCAAAATAGAATAAAGAATGGGGTAAGACTGAAAACCCTAGTTATTAGAGGAGTTGAATTCCGAACTTAAAAAATGTTTGAAAACAACCCAACCATGATAATGTGTTTGAAAACAACCCAACCATGATAATGTGTTTGAATAAAATACCTCGTTTGGTCAATGAGCCAAACCAAGATAGTAGCATTAGTTATAATTGAAGCAAACCATGCTAATTGTACTAACGAAATAAATCAGATTTTATCAAGAATCTAGTGGAAGCAATCACTTTTAAAACAAGAATATAATTAACCTTTTGTGTGTGTGTGTGTGTGTGTGTGTGGTGGTGTCTCTAACCCTAATCAGTTCTGAAACTTAACTAAGTTTTTAATGATTTTATTCATGTCAATTAATTAATGTTGGTCCTTTTATCTTTTATTTGTAAGGTAATGAATTTTATTACTTGTTAAAATAGGTGGAAATTCACTCCATTTTGTTTGGTGGGGTTTCTGCCACTCCAGTTAGGTAAGTTCTTTACCATCTCTACACATAAATGTTAACATGTACTTGAATTCAAATACTATTTTTTTATTTTTTATTAATATTTAAAAGGCTGAAATCATTTTTTACTTTGTCAACGGTAATTATTGATCGGATTCTCTCTCTCTCTCTCTCTCTCTCTCTCTCTCTCTCTCTATATATATATATATATATATATATATATATCATAACAATCTAAAATCATTTAATACCTCGTTCGTTCATATTATAAAAATGATATAATATATAACTTAAAATTAATTGTGATATAGAAATTAAGTTACAAGTTAATCGAGGAAAAAAAAACATTATGAAATTGTACATGAGCATCTAAAATCACACAATCTTTCCCATTCAGCAATCCTACCGATATGTTTGTAATTTTGTTCACATTTATTAGATAAGATAAATTTCGTGTACTGGTGTGAGGCTCTAGAATCAATAATCCAAAAAATATCATTCTTACTATGAAGGCGATCCTTAATTTTTGAAACATTCAAAACATCAAGAAGTTGTTGCCACTGTGCTGGAATGATGCCAAATATTCCTGTTGGCTCACCTAGGTTTGATAGAGCATTAGACTATCCACCTTTAGCACCATTTCTATGACTCCTGTTGTGGCTTTGTTGGCATGAATAGGTTCGCTGTTTGTGTCCTTACCATGCCCTCTAGAATGGCTTGCTCCTTTCCCTGATCCATGACTACCCTGAGAATGCTTCCCCCGCCAATCGGGAAACCCATGAAATTGAAAACACGAGCTTATGTTATGCCTTCCTTTATTGTAATGCGTACAAAATTGGTCAGAATTATCCATATGTTTAGATTTACCAAAAATGTTGTTTGGGATATGTCCAAAAGGATTGCGCATCATTTGAATAAGAAAGAGTAAAGCATAGTAATAACTCGATGGTATTAAGCAACCATACTATAAACATTAAATGTATTGCAATCTAGTCCTCTAATTTATCTGGAGTTGTTGGTTTTGGATTTTTCCTTCCACAAATTCATATATTTTCTCTTCACTTGTAATGAGGTTTGAAGTGTCCTCGTCCATTCATCATAATTCGAACCATGGAAAAAAATTCAAGTTGACTCTTTTCTCATCATCACCATTGTTTTCAGTCTTAAGAATCTCTTATGGTGTCCATACAACTATTTTGTTATAGAACATTTTAAATTCCCTCTCAAAATTGCCAATACATATTTTCTTACAAAAAGTTACGTGGAATTATATAAAATACATGAACTCGTTTTAACGCCGTTGGAAATTAAAAATCTTCATTGATATGGCAAAGAGCAATGCAAAGAGTAGTGTGAGTGCAACAGAGAAAACTGCAACCACTCCAAGAAAATCATGCTTGAATCCAAAGTAACTTCTTACAAAGCCCTCCACTGTTGTTCTTCCGTCACTGGATTCTATGCTTTGCTTTATATCTCCGTATTGTGACGCCACCAGTCCATACAAACACCAAGCAACTGGATTTAACCAACTGCACCACCTCCACCATACTGGGATCCTCTGTCATGCCATGCCAAAAAGAACATAAAATAAACTAACCATTATCTATGCTTAGAAAGCATGAATCTAAGTGCACTTCATGTGAAAAAAGGAAGACAAACTTACTGGCCGTGGGATTAGGAATCCTGAGAAGATATTCCAAACTGAATAGAATCCAGAGGAAACTACAAAGGAAATGTGTTGGTTTGGTGTCGCTGCTGCTGACATCATGCCATAGTAGGTGAAGCAAAGGAAATTGATGTACATGAAGAACAGGTACCACAAAAATTTAGCCACAGTCCACTGAAAACCAATCATTGCGTAAATGATAGTGCTGTAAACTACAGCTTGCACAAGTGCATACGGGAGCTCAATCAGAACCTGTAACAGAAGGAGCAAGTTCTAACAGGTTATTTATATACCAGATTTCACCTTAATACCAATTGATAATGAAGAATTATAATGGAATATCTTACCTGAGCAAAAGCATATGGGAAAGCTGAATACATTCCAGCTGCTCTTTCCCTATAATAGACTGTTCTTTCAACAGCAACCACTGGCTGCACAGAAAAAGAATTCTTAACGCCAACAAGCAAAACAACAGCATACATGGAGCCCATGGCATTGAAAAGATCTTGTTTCTTTTCACTGCAATAATTAAGCAAAAGTTTCCTGTTAGATGAAGCAGTAACAAGAGAACAAATGATATTGAAGACAGAAATTCTGGTTTCAGCATACATTTTCGAGCCATTGTTCCAAAACATGCTCCCGTACAAAACAGAAACAGCAATTGTGTAAATGAATGATTGGGCAGTGTACGGACAATTGCGCCAGTAAGACCAATGTTGTTTCCATAAGCAAGCCAGGCATTGGGTAAAAAAGGAAGTTGAATACTGTGATGGAAAATAAAGGTCTCTGGAACCAGGAGCTGGACTACTCAATTCCTTAACAAGTTCTTTGTTTCTCCTGAGAAATTCCAAACACCATATATCAGCAAACATTCCATTTAGTTACTGCAAATAATCATAATAATAACAAAAAACTGATTATTGCACTTTAGCACTCAAGTGCTGTCTAGCATAACACTGATAATACCTGTATAACACTGAATTTTTGTACACATCGGCAAAATCAATCCCTAATTCCATTTCTTTTGCTGAAGTCGTGACTTCAAACATCCATGTTGCTGGATTATAGCCATCTTTGATCTTATTGACACCTTCGATTTCCTTCAGAATTAAAGTGTGATATGAGCAAAATTTTATATGAAGATAAGCAAAATATAAATTCATTATTCCCTATTTTTCACCTCAAAATAACTAATTAAATTGGAAGAATGCGGTCCAAGTGGCCCCACATATATCTCTTTCCCTCCTTGCTTCATTAGCAAAAGCTGCATTTTGTTGTGACAAAAAGGTTAGAAAGTCGATAATGGAAGAGAGAACTAAATTTCTACACCAACTCTGTTTTTTTTTTTTTCACCTCGTCAAAAGATTCAAATATGTCTATGCTAGGCTGATGGATGGTACAAACAACTGTTCTTCCAGTGTCTACAGTGTTCCTAACTGTTCTCATGACAATAGCAGCGGCTCTTGCATCCAGCCCAGAAGTTGGCTCATCCATGAATATTATGGAAGGATTTGCCACAAGTTCGACTGCAATTGTCAACCTTTTGCGTTGCTCTGTTGAGAGACCATTAACACCAGGCAATCCAACTAATGCACGCCTTAGTGGCTTCAACTCCACAAGCTCCATGACTTCCTCAATGAACATCTGCAACCATAGTCAGTTCCAAACTATGTAACATTGCTAAACATGCAAGTGTTTTTCTTAATCCTGTAAGGCTTAACTCTCAAAGTTGTTTCCTGTGTTAAATTTTGACACAATAATCCTAATAATTAATAGTAAATAACTTTAGTTTGGCGATGTTGATGTACAAGTTTGAGTAAGAAGTACTAATTCAATATTCGTAAATAAAGTGTTAGGTATCAGACTAGCACAAGAACTCAACTAAAATAGAGAAGAGAAAAATAGAATAGCAATAATGGACAAAAGTAGAAATTTTATAATAGCAAGGAAAGATTACACACCCCTTCTCTAGTCCTAAAATTGACAACACTTTCTAATACTAGAGAAGGAAAGGAATTTTTTGGGATGTATAGAATGGGGGGTATGTGGTTTCTTATATAACCACTCACCCATACCCCCTTTGAAGTACCCACAGATGTGGGACTTTGTTCTCACAATCTCCCACTTGAAGATTTTGATGAAATTAATCAAATCTTCACACCATGATTATCTTTTCCATCTATGCTGCTTATGCTTTCAATAGGCCATAACAGGATCGACTTAGTATAAACTTGTCGGCATTTACTCGGTTTTGTCAAGGCATCTCGCTAGGTTATCTTTGGTATGAATCTTCTGCATATCCACACTCCCTTCCTCTACTACTTCTCCGACAAAATGATATTGTACTCCTATGTGTTTTGTTCTGGAATGAAAAGCTGGATTCCTTGCAATGTGCAAGGCACTCTGACCTGTCACAATACACATTGATCTTCTGTTGCTTGTGTCCGAGTTCTCCCAATAACCTTTGAATCCAAATTGCTTCCTTGCATGCCTGGGTAGCTGCCATGTACTCCGCCTCTGTAGTAGATAAGGCTACAACAGTCTGCAGTTTAGATAGCCAACTTACCGCTCCACTTGCAAGTGTAAACACATATCCTGTAGTAGATTTTCTTTTATCAAGATCACCTGCAAAATCTGAATCAACATATCCTCTGACAATAAACTCTGATCCTTCAAAACATAATGCAGCATTAGAGGTTCCTTTAATGTATCTTAGGATTCTTTTCACAGCATTCCAGTGCTCTCTACCAGGATTTGCCATAAATCGACTAACCGTCCCAACTGCTTGTGCAATATCTGGTCTCGTACAAATCATAGCATACATAAGACTTCCCACCGTCGATGCATACGGCACTCGAGACATTTTCATCCTTTCTGCTTCATTGCTAGGACACATATTTGAGGATAATTTGTAATTGATAGGCAATGGGGTAGAGATTGGCTTACAATCTTGCATGTTGAAGCGCCGCAAGATTTTCTTAAGATAATTCTTTTGAGAGAGCCAAATCTTCCTATCCTTTTTGTCTCGGTGAATTTGCATCCCTAAAATCTTGTTTGCGAGTCCCAAGTCCTTCATATCAAATTCCCTAGCCAACTGTGCCTTCAATTCTTGGACTCGATCTTTGTTGGGGCCTACCACCAACATGTCATCCACATACAACAACAAAATGATGAAATCATTATCATCAAACCTCTTGTAATACGTACAATGGTCTGAACTCAGTCTGTTGTATCTGAGGCTAATAATGAAGGAATCAAATCTCTTGTACCAACACCTTGGCGCCTGCTTTAAACCGTACAAAGATTTGGTCAACCTACAAACCAAGTTTTCTTTTCCTTGTTCTTCAAAGCCTTCTGGTTGGAGCATATAAATTTCTTCTTCAAGTTCTCCATGAAGAAAAGCAGTCTTTACATCCAATTGTTCAAGATGTAAGTCAAATGCAGCACACATAGCCAACACTACTCTGATAGTGGTAAGTCTAACCACTGGAGAGAATATCTCATTGAAATCAATGCCTTCCTTTTGAGCATACCCTTTTACTACCAGTCTTGCACGATATCGTTCCACTTGATCATTACCATCACGTTTGATCTTATAAACCCATTTGTTTCCGATGGCTTTTCGACCTTGTGGAAGTGCAACAAGCTCCCATGTCTTGTTTTTGTGTAAGGCTTCTATTTCTTCTTGCATTGCTGCCATCCACAGAGAAGCATCTGAACTACTCACAGCCTCCTGAAAGGTTGACGGTTCTCCCTCTTCTGTTAGAAGACAATATGCATCATGACTTGCCATTACATAGTCTGAGTGCCAAGATGGTCTCCTTATCTGACGTGTTATTCGTCGAACTTCTGTGTCATTGGCCTCTTCTGGTTCTTGCTCCTCATGCTCTGGTTCTGCTTCTAAAGAATCTTCTTCTCCAGACTTTCCATCTATTTGTACAGTAGTTACATCTTTAGAAGTGCTGTCATTTACTTGTTCATTTTGCAGTTCATTCTCTGCAAAAATTACGTCTCTGCTGACAATAACCTTGCGGGCAGTGGGATCCCACAGGCGATACCCCTTAACTCCGTCAGCATAGCCCAAGAATATGCATTTTCTGGATTTTGGATCCAACTTTGTTCTTTCTTGGGAGTTGTACATTACGTACACAGGACATCCAAACACATGTAGAGAAGAGTACTCTGCTGGCTTTCCTTTCCACATTTCCATAGGTGTCTTTAAACCAATCACAGTTGATGGAGATCGATTTATCACGTAACAAGCTGTCTTCACTGCTTCTGCCCAAAAAGACTTGGCTAATCTTGCTGTTCGCAAGATAGCTCTAGTCCTCTCTAGGAGAGTTCTATTCATCCGCTCTGCTACACCATTTTGCTGAGGTGTATGAGCAACCGTGAACTGTCTCCTTATACCCTCCTGCTTGCAGAATGCCAGAAACTCACCATCTGTATATTCTCCTCCATTGTCTGTCCTTAAGCACTTGATCTTCTTTCCAGTTTCAAGCTCCACTTGTGCTTTGAATTCCTTGAAAACTGGAAACACATCTGACTTTTTCTTGATTGGGTACACCCACAATCTCCTAGAGTAATCATCAATAAATGATACAAAATATTTAGCTCCTCCTAGGGACATTTCCGGTGACTCCCACACATCAGAATGTATCAAGTCAAGTATGTGTTTGCTTCTAGTAGTTGACTTTTCAAATTTCAATCTATGTTGTTTGCTTGTCACACAGTGCTCACAGAAAGGTAAGTTTACCGATGTGAGTCCGGGTAAGAGTTTACGTTCCGCAAGGACCTTCAAGCCCCGTTCGACATATGGCCTAGTCTCGCGATTCCACATTGTCGTTGATTCCTCTTGACTAGCCGATGCAACCGATACATCCGCCTCTTGCAACGTATCTCCCGGAAGCATGTATAGGTTTGCAGCAAACTTCTCTCGCTTTCATCACTACTAGAGCACCTTTCACTACTTTCAAGATCCCACCTTCAATATGGGTCTTGCAACCGAGGTCATCCAATTGTCCAATAGACAATAAATTCTTTCTCAAACCCTTCACATGTCGTACCCCTTGAATTGTACGAATAGTCCCATTGTACATCTTCAATTTGACAGTACCGATTCCAGCAATTTCCAAGGCGTGATCATTACCCATGAACACAGATCCCTCTGAGATAGGTTTATAAGTGCAAAACCAATCTCTTCGTGAAGTCATGTGCCATGTTGCTCCTGAATCTATTATCCAAACATCAATGAGCTATTTTTCACCTTTGGAACCAATAGCTGCTTCGCTATACAGGATTTCTCCATCATCAGAGGTACTGGCAACACATCCTTGAGATGTAGTTGCCTCAGAAGACTTCTCTGCATTTTTCTTCTTCCAACAATCTTTCTTCAAGTGCCCTCTCATGCCACAATAGTAGCATTTGAAATTCTTCCTTCCTCGAGATTTTGATCTACCATGGTTTTGACTCCCACTGGAGCCACGCTCTGTTGATCTTCCTCTCATCATCGTCAAAGCCTCTGCTTGCTTGGAATTTTCCAATCTATCTACTTTATTCTTGCGTCTGGATTCTTCTTCTAGAGTAGCTCCGGCAACATCCTCAAAGCGTAGATTTCCTTCCATATTAGTATTTGTTATGTTGATGATGAGTTGATCGTATGAGTCTGGTAGACTCTGAAGTAGAAGTTCCGCACGTTCATTTTCAACTATGTTGAAATCTGCTGCTGATAGTTGGGCAAATAAGGTGTTCAGATGATTAATGTGGTCCGTCATCGATGTGAACTCACTCATCCGAAGAGTGTAGAGTTTCCGCTTCAAGAATATCCTTGTGTGAAGAGACTTCACCTCATATAATTTGATGAGGGCATCCCAAATCTCCTTTGCTGTATTTTTTTCCGCAACACTGGATAGTACGGAATCTGCCATTGCTAAATGCAAATTTGCTATAGCATTTCCATCAATTTCCTTCCACTTCTGATCCGTCATTTCTGCGGGTCTTCCTTCAATTGCATCAAGGCAATTGTCCTTTCTCAAAATTGCCTTCATCTTCAATTTCCATAACGAGAAATTGTTCCCGTTGAACTTCTCTATCTCATACTTTGCTGCCATAGTTGTGTTTCCACTTATGCAACTCTCACTTATGAATAGTATTGTCTACTGGAACAATAGTAGTAGACCGTGAACCAATACACTAGGTAAGTTCCCAGGAAAGAGAGGTGAGTCACTAATGGACACACTTAAGTACCAAGTCTTTCCTAGCCAGAACTTCCCCAGACAACAGTTTCACACTACTACACCTTTTCCAGTAACAACTCTTTTCTGATGTGGAAGATCAGATTAAACCGCAACCACAGAGCATACTCAGAATTTTACCAACACTATTCTAGTGACTAGCGCAACGGAATAAGAACGTGGCTCTGATACCACTGTTAGGTATCAGACTAGCACAAGAACTCAACTAAAATAGAGAAGAGAAAAATAGAATAACAATAATGGACAAAAGTAGAAATTTTATAATAGCAAGGAAAGATTACACACCCCTTCTCTAGTCCTAAAATTGACAACACTTTCTAATACTAGAGAAGGAAAGGAATTTTTGGGATGTATAGAATGGGGGGTATGTGGTTTCTTATATAACCACTCACCCATACCCCCTTTGAAGTACCCACAGATGTGGGACTTTGTTCTCACATAAAGTTCATTATGCGTTATAATGATGGTCGATCATTAACTGATCTCCCTAGTGTCTTACCCTTCTTTATTTTCCAAGAGAATTTATGTAGCTGCTGAAAAATTTAACTTGCAAGTTATTGAAACTACGAGAAAAATGAATGTGAAACAAGGTATAAGATTGAGCATAATATAGTTATCAAACTAAGCTACAACTGATCAGAATAGGCTACAAGATTAAAAGAGAATGCATAAGACTTAATAGACGAAGCGAAACGCTGCAAGGCCAAGTGTAAAAATAGAAAGATTGTAAGAAATCAGTAACCAACAGAGGGAGTGAAGTTGACTAAATATATTTTAGTAGTTTAATATCTATAAAGACCTAGAGCAAGAACTTAAAAAAACAAAAACTATGAAACTCCTTTGGATATGACCTCTCAACTACATGCATTTAATACAACTACTACCTTTCAACTACATATATTCAATACAACCACTACCACTCAACTACATACATTCAATATAACTACTACCTCTATAACCACTATCTTTCAACCACATGCATTTAAGGTTTACCTAACAAAATCCCCCCATAAACTTAAATGTTTTTCTTGTCCTTTATTCCAAGCATCTTCTTGCTGTTCTCAAACAGAGTGATTGGTAGTGGCTTCGTGAACATATCTACAGCTTGTGCTCGGGTTCCGACGTGCTCTAACTCCACATTTCCTTCTTTCACTTGTTCTCGGATGAAGTGAAACCGATCATCAATATGCTTGCTTCTCTCATGATTGACCGGGTTATTTGCCAATTCAATGGCCGACTTGTTATCAACTCGAATCACAGTCCCTTTTTCTTGCTTCAACTCCAGCTTGCTTAGAAGGTTTCTAAGCCAAACTGCATGACAGACACTCCAGGATGCTGCAACGTACTCGGCTTCACAAGTTGACAACGTTACAATGGGCTGCTTTTTTGAAAGTCAGGTGAATGCTGTGTTTCCCATGAAGAATACATATCCAGACGTGCTTTTCCAGTCATCAACATCTCCACACCAGTCACTATCCGAGTAGCCTACTAGTCGATAATCATCCGTCCTAGTATACATTAGGCCAAGTGACATTGTTCCTCTCACATACCTTAGAATTCTCTTTAGTGCCTTCCAATGCGTATACCTTGGCTCCTCCATATATCGACTTGCTATTCCAACACTTAGCATTAAATCTGGTCTGGTATGTGTAAGATACCTAAGACTTCCAATCAGACTTCGATATTTGCTTGCATCAACTCGGTCTCCATCTGCATACTTAGAAAGTTTTGTACCAGGTTCCATAGGGGTGGAAACCGGGTTGCAGCTTGTCATCTTAAACTTCTTCAAGACCTCCTCAACATACCTTTCCTGCGACACAAAGATGTCATCCTTTCCCTGAACAACTTCTAAGCCAAGAAAATACTTCATAAGACCCAAGTCAGTCATCTCAAACTCCTTCTTCATCACTTCTTTAAAATCTTCAATTAGCTCGGCATTATTCCCCATGAAGATAAGGTCATCAACATATAGGGCAACAAACATCACATCTTCTCCTTTCTTCTTTATGTATAGAGCATGTTCATAAGGACACTGCTCATATCCATTCCTTTTGAAGTAAGTGTCAATTCTTTCATTCCATGCTCGTGGAGCTTGTTTCAAGCCATAAAGTGTCTTCTTCAATCCCATCACTTTCTTCTCTTCTCCTCTTCGCATGTATCCGAGTGGTTGTTCAACATATACTTCCTTCTCCAAGATTCCATTCAGAAATGTCGACTTCACGTCCATCTGCAAGATTGTCCAACTGTGTTGAGCTGCTAAGGAAATCAGCAGCCTAATTGTTTCCATTCTCGTCACTAGGGCCAATACTTCGTCATAGTCTATTCCTTCTTTCTGCTTGTACCCCTTCACTACGAGTCGAGCTTTATATCACTCAACTTCTCCTTTAGCATTTGTCTTCTTCTTGTACACCTACTTTACACCAATAGGCCGCGCTCCTTTGGGCAAATCAGTCAGCTCCCATGTGTTTTTGCATTCTATTGCCCCGATCTCCTCGTCCATTGCATTTTTTCACCTTTTCTCCTGCACGGCCTCTTCAAAACTTAAGTCTTCTGAATCTGCCAAGAGACATACAACATGCACTTCGTTAGTGGAGTTGTATATATCTTGTAAACTTCGCGCTCTAGGCTGTAGAGGTTCATCTTCTTCATCAGAAGTCTCATGATCTCTCACAGTATGTGGTGTATCAACTTTCGAGCTTCTACTTCCTATGGACTCCTTCTCCGGATTGTTCCAACTTCACTTGCTTTCTTCATCAATTTGAACATCTCGGCTCATGATGACCTTCTTAGTTATTGGGTTAAACAACCTGTACGCCTTGGTTTTTTCATCATACCCAATAAACACGTCCTTTTTGCTTCTATCTTCGAGCTAGGTCCTCTGTTGGGCTAGAACATGACCATAAGCTATGCTACCGAACTCTTTAAGGTGAGACACACTCGGTTTTCTTCCACTCCAGACTTCTTGCGATGTCTTCTCGTTCAGCTTAGCATGTGGACATCTATTTTGCACATAGATGGCACATTGCACTGCTTCTGCCCAGAACTCCTTTGACACGTTTTTGCTTCTCAACATTGTTCGAACCATGTCAAGAATGGTTCGATTCTTCCTCTCGGCAACTCCGTTTTGTTGGGGTGAGTATGGTGCTGTCAGAAATCTCCTTATCCCTTGCTCCTCGCCATACTTCATGAGTTTGGATGAAATGAACTCGCCTCCTCGATCAGATCTAACAGATTTGATAGGTATGCCAGTCTCTTTCTCAACCATTGCTTTAAATCTCTTGAATACACCTCGGATTTCTCCTTCAAAAAATATACTCAGGTTTTTCTTGAAAAATCATCTATAAAAGAAATGAAATATCATTTTCTCACTGAAGGACTCAGGGGTAACCGGTCCACAAAGATCTGTGTGAATCAATCCGAGTTATTCCTTTGCACGGTACTCGTCCGTCCTCGGAAATGAGGTCCTCGGATGCTTCCCGAGCACATACTCTTCACAAAATTTCTTTTCAAATTTCATATACGGGAGTCCTCGCACCATCTCTTTCTTTACCAACTCGGTCAGCCCGCCAAAATGCAAGTGGTCAAACCGAAAGTGTCACATCATTACTTCATCCTTCACGTCAAGTTTCAAGCACCTCTCTTGGACTATCTTCAAGTCCAGCTTGTACATTCTATTCTTCTTCATTTCAACTCGGGCAATCAAACGATCCGACTTGTCCTTCAGGTATAGTACTCAGTCTTTCATCAGAACCGAGTAGCCTTTCTCCATCAGCTGACCCATGCTCAATATGTTGCTTTTGAGATCGGGTACATAGTACACGTCTCTGATTTCTCCAACTCGGTTATTCTTCTACAGGTACCAGATTGTACCTCTTCCTTTTACTGCCACCTTTGATGCATTTCCAAATGACACGTGTCCGGCCTCAACTTTAGTGAGCTCCTTAAAAAGGTTCTTGTCCCCGCACATGTGGTTACTTGCTCCTGTATCAAGATACCAAACCGAGTTGTCAGAACAGCTCGGACTTAGCTGGACATCCGAACTTCTCGATATCATCAATACTCCTTCTTCCTCGGTGTCCTCAGAGAGGAGGTTTGTCTCCTTCTTCCTCTCAGATCGGCAGTCCTTCGCGAAATGCCCAACCTTCCCACAATTATAACATTTGATACCTGAATAGCAGTCCTTAGCAAAATGATCGTACTTCCCACATTTGAAGCACTCAACTCCAGAATTGCTTGACTGACCACCTCGGCCTCTACTGTCACAACCTCTACCTTGTCTTCGGCCACGCCAGTTTTGTTGACTGACTTGCTCCTTGCCTCTTTCATATTCTCCTATGCCTCTACCACCTCGGCCTTGAGTGTTCTGAGCATAAGGAACCTTCTTCTCCTTTAAGGTTGTCTTTGCTTGGAGTGCTTGATCAAGGGACTCCTCTTTCTTCTTCCTTCTCCGTTGCTCATGCGCTGCAAGCGACCCGACAAGCTCTTCCACCGAGAGCACCGACAAGTCCTTGGACTCTTCTATTGCACAAATGATATTCTCAAAGTCGTCAGTTAACGACCTTAAGATTTTCTCCACCACTCGGCAAGTGGGCAGCGTCTCTCCATTTCTTCCGAATTGATTCACCACGGTCTCAACACGGGAGATGTACTCGGCAACCCCTTCGACCTCTTTCATCCTCATGCTTTCAAGCTCGCCTCTAAGAGTTTGAAGTCTGACTTGTTTCACACGATTATCCCCTTTATATGCCTTCTCCATAATATCCCACGCTTCTTTTGAAGATTTAGCATTTTCTATCTTCTCAAAGCCGGACTCATCAACAGCTCGGTATAGCACGTACAAAGTTGTTTTGTCCTTTACTCGTGTTGCTCTCAATGCAGCAAGCTGGACAATTGTCTGCTCTTCAATATTTTCTGGTTCTTGGTGCCCATTTTCGACCACATCTCATACTTCCTGGGAACCAAGGAGAGTCTTCATTTGCACGCTCCAGTTATCATAGCTTATGCCTTTCGATAACTTTGGCAGAAGCATGTTGTTAGTTAAGTTGGTCATCTCGAACAAACTCTCTAACTCTCAAATACTCTCTCTAACGCACTCAGACACTCAGGCTCTCAAACTCTGATGTCAATTTGTTGACAAACAAGTATCTAAATAAAGCACTCTGTTGCAATGAGTGATACATGTTCAATTTATAGGCCTTTGGATATGACCTCTCAACTACATGCATTTAATACAACTACTACCTTTCAACTACATATATTCAATATAACCACTATCTCTCAACTACATACATTCAATATAACTACTACCTCTCAACTACTACCTCTATAACTACTATCTTTCAACCACATGTATTTAAGGTTTACCTAACATAAAGTAATAATGACTATGCTTAAAGAAAGACCATTAGCCTGTAGCTACAACTTTCTTTTTGAGTGTAAAAACAACCAATGAACCGGAATAGTAAAAGCTCAAGAGACATTAAATTTTATATTGTAAAAGCTTGTAAAAATCTCAGTTACCAAAAAAAAAAAAAAAAAAACAATAAAACCAGTAAAAGGCATAGGATCCAGACCACCAACCCTTCTGGTTTCTGCATTGATATCGGGGAGCAATCGGAGCCAAGCTGAATAGAGCAAGGATTCATATACAGTAACATGTGGAGAGTGGATGTCATTTTGCTCACAGTATCCAGAAATCCTTGCAAATGTTTCTTGCTTCTTCCGATATCCAGAGATTGTGATGTTCCCTCCAATATATCCTCCATTTTTTCTACCAGCAAGTACATCCATCAGTGTTGTTTTGCCTGCTCCAGTGATACCCATTAGAGCAGTGAGAACACCTGGCCTGAAAGCTCCACTGACACCCTTCAAAATAACCAATTTATCCTCAACAACACCTTGGTTCTTCATTTCCTGCAAGTATTTTATAATTTTCATTCACAATAATTCTTTGAAAGTTGAAAATGCAAGTGTTATCAATTTATTTTGTTAATTGTTTTCACATCACCTTTGGCATGTCCACAGCATATGATACTTCATCAAAGGTGATAGAATGTGGCTGAAAAGGAAGAACCATTCCTCTAGCGGGTAAAGAATGAGAAGATTTGCTCACTGGGAAGTAGCAACGGTGTTATCCCACATAAGGTGCAACGTGAAATGAAAATCAACTATTACCATTCAAGACATTACCATGCTCAGTTGTTAAGTGAAGAAGTACCTCTATTTGAGTGCTGAGAAAAACTATATTTAATGTGCCTCTGCACCTTACTTCCTTTCTCACTACCTCCATTCTGCTCATTGTTTTGAGGTTCCTCTGATATAACAGCCTGGTGCTTTTTGGGTGCTGCAAAAAGAATATTGTGATATGGATACATTGGTCTACCTTAGATGGTTTACTATACGCTTAATTTGAAGACACTCACAACTCAAGTACATAAGAGCAAAGATGTAGCCAAAGTTGAAAAGTAATGTATATCCAATCAAAGCCCCAACACCTATCCAGTACCAGTATGACTCAGTGAAAAATCCCCGGGATTTCAAAACTTCGACACCTAGAGACTCCGTCGAGTTAGGTAAAATCTACAATAAGAAGATATATCCAAATACAAGATTATTTATATGATAAAGATGACAATCAAAAGTAAAATAAAAATGTAGATTAGTTAAAAAACTTATTACATGTCTCCATCTCCTTCCAAGAAATTCATTATTTACTATGGCATTTTGTCCATACATCATGGGTGATATCCAAAAACTCCATCGCCACCATTTTTTAACTTTGTCTAGGGCATAAGGGGCACGAAGGAGCATTGTTAATTTGTTAGTCGATAAACATAATGGGAGAAGGACTGGACTGTTTTGTTTTCACAGTACCTTTTGATAGGACAAAACCACTCGTAACAAGAAGGATGGAATTTGTAAACGACGCAAGTGTTTGAGATACTGTTGACACCTTCCCAAGTGCTGCAACAAATCGGTATAATCCCAAAGACATCTGCTTTACTAGTACAATAATAAGGTATTGCCTGAAAAATCTGCTTAAGGTAGACATATAATAAATCATTAATTATTCATAGGATCCAAATAGATAAAAAAAAAAAAAACACACACAGGAGGAAAGATCAGTTAAAATGTTTTCTTAATATGTGTAGAAATAAAGCTTTTACCTTTCTATGTATGGATCATAACCAATGACATAGTAGGTGAGGAATACCCAAACAGCAACTTCAACAAAAGTCATGGGGATTCTTATGATCCATGCAGGAAGAGCATATGCCCATGAAGGAAAAAATAGATTATCCCTTTCCTTGTAGAAAACAGGAAATCTTGAAACAGTCATGGAAACTTCAATCAATCCATTGAACATAATCGCGACAAGGGTATAGAACAATGCACCCATATATATGCCGCCATCCATCACTGAATCTCTGTGCATCCCAGTCTGGAGAAAAACTGTCATGGTAATAGTTCCCTGTGCAGCAAGCTAGAAGGAAAGAAAGCTATCAGTAAGACAATAATAGCATTAGATGACATGACAATGAAGCATTCCAATTTTCAAACCTACTTGGACAAGCTTGAAGGTGTAGGTAAATGAATTACGCTTAAAAAGTAAGTATTCTCTTGATAAGCAAGCTTTTATAAGTTCCCATTTTCCCACTCCATACTTTTTGGTTGTCAAAGCAGCTGGGTGGCTCTTGGACTTGTCAAATACAGTAGCAAGTTCTTCACGAAGGCTTTTCCCAACATGAAATGACTTGTGTGCCTCTGAGAACTCTTCGGCTGTGACAAATCTATAAGGTTTATCTTTGTGTCCCCAGTACTGCTCCTGATCTTTCCTTGATGTTACCTACAACATAATTATTAATAGTGAAAATTAAACTTATAAAATTCAATTTTACCTGTTCAGACAGATTAAATCGATGAGACAAACACACGGGCACTTACTTCTTGCAAAAAGTCTGCAACACCTTTCCTCTCAGGACACTGAAAACCCATTGATTCGAAAAATTCAAGCACATATTCGCGGGGACCCTGGTATACTATAAGATTATCAGAGAGTAGAATAACGTCATCAAAAAGGTTGTAAGTCTCCGGTGTTGGCTGCAGAAGTGAGATGACTATGGTTCCTTTGAGAATGTGAACAAATTGCTTGAGTGAATTCACAATTTGGAAGGTTGTTGAGCTATCCAAACCAGTAGATATTTCATCCATGAATAGAGCTTTAGCTGGTCCAACCAGCATCTCTCCTGTATTTAAAGGTTTATTACTATAAAGTCGATTTAACGGGATACACTTCAAGATTGACATTAGTTTACTTTTACCTATTGTAAGGCGTTTCTTTTGTCCACCAGAGATCCCTCTTAACATTGCATTTCCTACAATAATATCAGCACAGATCTCCAGTCCTAAAATCTGCACATGCAAAGCAAATAAACCAGAGACTATAAAACAAATACTATAATGAATTCTTGATCAGAGATGGTTTAGAGATAATGGATTATTTTACCCTTAGAACATAATCTGTTATCAAATTTTCCTTTTGGCCTTCAGTTGCTAGAGCCTGAGCATTGTGAGTCAAAAGGACAACCATTTTATGATCAGTTATTAGTATGTATGGAAAACAAATCAGTGATGCACCTATAACTAACTGCTGGTGTAAGTGAAGTTAATTATCGTTGTCTGCTATTATACTAACAGATATCACAAACTCGTCCTAGATTTCTTTTTTTATGATAAAGTTTAAAATCAATATCAAAATGTTGAAGAAGAAAAGAATCTCCAAAATACAAATATTTTTCTCTCTGATTTGAAAGGCTTTGGGTTCACAAAATATAAAAGGAAGGTTAAGGGATGCAAGTCAAATGGGAAAAATACATCCCTTACAAGCAATGACATCTTGATTACCTTCATGTAGACATCAATATCTGGATCAGGCTTAATATTTGCCTCTTTTTCTCTTCTGGACAATTCTTCAAGCAACTCTGTAGAAAGCCAGACATATTACACGTGTAAAAACTTATATTTCATTTAAAACACCAGCCTGTGCTTTCAATACTGAATTTAATAATGAATATATGCTAAATCTCTCAAGCACGACCATACATACATGTATATATTGGGTACGCATGGATACATACCGATGCATACCAAAAATATTAAAAACTATTGCTACAGAATACTACATATTTAGGTACAGACCTGTACCCGAAGACTTGTTTGGGATAGTAAAAGATATGAATGAGATTTATTAAAAAGAGTTGACTTTGTTGAAGTTGTTATTCTTTCTCCATACCTTAATCAAATTTATGACTCCTAATTTGCGAGTGATTCTTTTCACTAAGATGGTTAGGAAAATAGTAAGACTGAATATTTTGATTGTTGAATATTTTGTATTATAATTTTTACTAGCTAGAAAGATAACTTTTTGTCATGTTGAAGATTAATCACCTTTTATGCTATAAATTATACTTATTATATGTATCTTTTTATCATTTATGCAATTTAGTCATGTTTACATAAAATTCAATATATATATATATATATATATATATATATATATATATATATATATATTAAAAATTATATTAATATACCTAACTACATGTATCCCAGATTTTGTATTAAATCATTCATCGAGTATAGACTAACCATAATGAGTTCCAATTCCTTGGACTCTTGCTGAGAAGGCCAAGGTTTCTCTGACTGTCAACTCTGCAATATGATAATCATTTTGATTGACATAAGCAGCAGTTCTTTGGGGTACAAACTCGTTCATTCCATGACCATTATACGTCACCTTTCCAGAAAACTGATCAAGAAGCCATAGCCATCCTTTATTAGCTTGCGACAACATATTGAAAAATAGATCAGAAACATATGAAAGCATTGTTAAAATAATATTGTATTCTGATTAATGGCCTAACCTTCAGTTTAGGATCAAGTTTGTTAGCCAGGGCCAACAAGAATGTGGTTTTTCCAGAACTTGGAGGGCCTAAAAGCAATGTCATTCTGAACCGGATGAAATTAATGGAAACGTTATACTGATTCAAACGGTGGTAGCTAATTAAGGTCTAGTATATGAATAATAATAGAACTTCATGTTTCAATTTTGCATTGCTACCTGCCAGGCTTTATTATTCCACTAACATTCCGTAGAATATTTATAGTTTTTCTTCTACTTGGAAGTATATGGAGAGAGTTCACCAGGCCCTTAAAAATGTAACGAAATCAGTACAATAGAAGCTTCTTCAACAAGTTCTACTATTTACGAAAGTTGGCTTTTATCACCACTTACCTCCACTATATTAACCATGAAGTTAGTGAAGGTAGGCAAAGCTCTAGTTCCTGCATGAACTTCAGCTTCGACGTTCAAGTTCTCAAACCGAACCTCTATGGTAGGAAGTTCAATTGCAACTCTGATATCATCCAGTCCCAGAAACAGAAAGAGAAAGAGAAGAATTCATCCATCAGTACATATTTCCATCGAAGACACCTCTATTAGAATGAAGAAGAAGAAACGAGGGTGGGAAACTATTCTCACCTATCAATCCGATTCCTGAGCTTGAGCAAAAATTTCTCATTGTCCTCTTCAGCAGTTCTCACCAGTCTTTCAAGTAAAGCTCTCCTTTCTTGCAACCCAAGTTTGTGCACATCAATCTCATTCACTTCCCCTTCGGATGAAGTGAGCAAAGCCTTCCTCAAACGTGAAACAGTGGGAAGCTTCTGAATGGCAGCCCATTTGAGAGCCTCTTCATCATCCTCTCTGTGGAAAGAGTTTGAAAAGATCCCCGCATCATTTTCCACCCTCCCAATGGATGAACTACCAATCTTCAAACTGCTGCCACCCTCCATGCCACCACACCAAAAAAGAAGTTTTAAGCTTATTGCAACCCTTACTAAAACCTAGCAACTGTTTCCCAGAAACAATAAGTTTCTCCAATTTTGGTTTCCTGTTGTTTTGTGAGGAAGAAAAGACGCAGTTCCTTTCTCTCTGG
Source organism: Sphenostylis stenocarpa (assembly GCA_963425845.1). Taxonomy (NCBI): domain Eukaryota; kingdom Viridiplantae; phylum Streptophyta; class Magnoliopsida; order Fabales; family Fabaceae; genus Sphenostylis; species Sphenostylis stenocarpa. Next base: position 38,986,799 of record OY731398.1, on the reverse strand, counting down.
CTAAATGGCAAATATATATATAGATATAGATATAGATATAGATATAGATATAGATATATAATATGTGTGTGTAGAGTCAAATATGTCGTGCGGGTTTTGAAGTGCAACATCGTTGTGCATGTTCTGCAATGTTTCTTAACTTGGAGATACGTAGGAAACAGTAGCCGGAACACTACCATTTTGCTATAGGTCCCCTTGGCCAAATATTGAATGAATACCAAACCCTAACAACTAGCTATAGAGAGGAAGAAGAAAAAAAAAGAAAAAAGAGAGAAAGTGATGTAGGTACGTAATTTCTATCATTTTCAAAACCTAAGGTCTGCTTCAATTTTAATATGAGAAGTTTTAGTTTTAATTAGCTCTTGTTAAACAAATTATAGTGTTAAAAATCCAATTATAGTTTAACATGTTATAACTGAAAATGAAAACTATTTTTGAAAGAATTTTTTTTTTTTTCCGACAATTCAAACGTGTTCATAACAAGCATCAAATGTCCCTCTTTCTATAAAATAGAATTACTAGTTTGTGCCAGAAAATTGCAAAAAAATATCATTGTTGAATTACCACATGCTGAAAGTTTTAATCTAGTTATTAAAAATTTTAATTATAATTTATAACTTTGAAATTATGTATTCATTATGTCCAACTTAAATGAAAATTAGGCATGTATACCATTATGTATTTTAATTTGTATGCGTATATATTAAACTATTATATTATTTATTTGCAATAGGAGTCTGGCTCAGTGTTGGTCAAAGGGGCAACAATTAAGAACTCAAAAATTCAGGGTCCATAAAATGTTATACATTTTTAAATAAGATTTTTTTTTAACTAATCAGTTAATTTCTTTGTCAATTCACATTTTAACATTCTAATGAAACAATTTGCAGCGCAAATTTAAAAAAATTCAACTATTATAAGTTCTTAGTTTTGTAGGATTTTTTTATTTTTTATTTTAATGATAATTTAACTACAATATTAATTAAGCTGGTTTTATTTAGATTATGATGTATTTTGAAATTTTTAAATTATAAAATACCAAATTATGTATTTAATTTGTGAACATTTACATGACATTAATTTATTTTTATTTTTTAAATTCTGCAATATATCAAGTTAAGGGATTACTTTTATGTCGAATTTTGTATATTTATTAAAATAATTTTTTCTACAAAGATTTTTTTTCTCTCTCTATTTCTGTATACCTACTTAAGAATTTTAGAAAAATGGTAAATAGATATTATTGAAGACGAAAACTTTGTAATTAAAAGAAAGTAGAACTTTTAGAAAAGAATTAATATGGATGCATCTTAAGACTTTTGAAACCCCTCTTCAAAAAAATAAAACTATAATTTCAAATTAAGCAATTATGGGTAATAATGAAAATATCTTCCCTATTAAGTTTGTTCTTTGAATAAAAAAATCATCCTTGTCCTCCTTAATTTTGATTAACATAGAATAATTAAACTATTTTAATTAGTAAATAATTTGTTAGGCTTAATTAACATAAACTAGGAATATAATAGTTAGTTTGGATTAAACACATTAACACAAGACTACTTTATTTAAACCTTGATCAAAACCACTTGAACCTAAACCTAACCACACTAATGAAAATCTAACTAAGTTTTTCAACCATTAATAAACATCAAGACTATAATTAATCAGTGTTTTAACACTACAAGAAAAAACACATTTAGCCACCGAAATTAGCAACCGATTTAGCGACCGATTTAATTTTGGTCGCAATTAGAGACCGATTTAGCGACCACTTTAATTCCGTCGCAATTAGCGACCGATTTAGCGACCACTTTAATTCGGTCGTAATTAGCGACCGATTTAGCGACCAAAATATGATTTGGTTTTCACTTTTTTATTTAGCGACCGAAATAGCGACCAATATTTTGCGTCACAAAATTTCGGTGGCTATTTCATACATAAATAAAAAAATCATTTAGCGACTGATTTAGTGACCGAATTACAAATTGAAATAGTGACCGAATTAAAATCGGTCGCTAATGAGAAAATAATCGATGATTTTATCTGATTTTTGCAATATCGCTCAAGCAAAAATAACATCGCTCGAGCGACGCCACCTGCACAAAATTGGCATTCTTGGGTTGTATTTCGCTTGAGCGACAATATGTTCGCTCGAGCGACATCCGATTCAAACATGAGGTCACCCATGTTACATTATCCGGCTAACTTTGATCGACGTTTACGCAGGTCAACATTCGCTCAAGCGAAAGTAACATCGCTCGAGCGACGCCACCTGCACAAAATTGGCATTCTCAGGTTGTATTTCGCTTGAGCGACAATATGCTCGCTCGAGCGACATCCGATTCAAACATGAGGTCACCCATGTTACATTATCCGGCTAACTTTGATCGACGTTTACGCAGGTCAACATTCGCTCAAGCGAAAGTAACATCGCTCGAGCAACGCCACCTGCACAAAATTGGCATTCTCGGGTTGTATTTCGCTTGAGCGACACTAGTCTCCCTCGAGCGATATTTGATGCAAAAATGTGTCAATAAATAAATAAAATATTTGTCACTTTTAAGAGCGGTTAATATTTACACCGCTCTTAAAAGTGAACATATAATAGCGGTTCCAAGTGAACCTCTATCATATACAACCACATTTTTTTATTCTGATCGATTAGATTTTTAAATGATCGATCATATTTGATAATTTTTTCAAATAATTAATTATAATAGATTAGTTTTCTAAATAATTGATTAGAATTGATTAGTTTTTCAAATAATAGATTATAATTGATTAATTTCTCAAATATATATTAAAAAATTATAAATAAAAATATAATTTATTTAAGAATATTAATTATTGTAAAGATAAAGTAGAACATGGGAGGAGATGAGGATGATAATATAATGATAGAATTTACAAAAAAGTAGAATTGAGAAGTTTTACAAAGAAAAATTTAAGAAAACAGATATTTAATTATACTTTTAACAAATTTAAAATAATACTAGTTTTGATTTTTATTTTTAAATATTTATTTTAATTTTTTAAAACAGAGAAACTATAATTTTAGTTTCTAAATACTCAATTTAAAGAATTAAATTTATTATTATTTAATCTTTTAATTTTAGTATTAAAAATTTAAATTATATTTTATTAAATTAAAATAATTACAATATATTTTTCTACTTTGAGAATGAACAACATAATTAAACTCAAAATTTACAATATTATAATACATTTTTGAACTCTTTTGGATTAATTTTCTTTTCCTAATTTTTGATAAAGTTAACTTTCATATTTAAAAGTATTTAACATTTTGAATTCTGAAAAGTTTTCTCTAATAGCAAATTTAAAAACATAATATTCAAAAAATAGTTAATGTAAGTTTTCATTATGATCGATTATATTTTGAAATGATCGATCATAATTGAAACGATATAATAGCGGTTCCACGTTAACCGCTATCTAAAATATATTTTAGATAGCGGTTAAGGTTTAACCGCTATTAGAAGTGCTGATTTAAGAGCGGTTCAAGTGGAACCGCTATCATATACAACCATATTTTTTATTCTGATCGATTAGATTTTCAAATGATCGATCATATTTGATAATTTTTTCAAATAATTAATTATAATCGATTAGTTTTCTAAATAATTGATTAGAATTGATTAGTTTTTCAAATAATAGATTATAATTGATTAATTTCTTAAATATATATTAAAAAATTATAATTAAAAATATAAATTATTTAAGAATATTAACTATTGTAAAGATAAAGTAGAACATGGGAGGAGATGAGGATGATAATATAATGATAGAACTTACAAAAATGTAGAATTGAGAAGTTTAAACAAAAAAAATTAAGAAAATAGAGATTTAATTACACTGTTAATAAATTTAAGATAATACTAGTTTTGATTTTTATTTTTAAATATTTATTTCAATTTTTTAAAACAGAGAAACTATAATTTTAGTTTCTAAATACTCAATTTAAAGAATTAAATTTATTATTATTTAATCTTTTAATTTTAGTATTAAAAATTGAAATTATATTTTATTAAATTAAAATAATTACAATATATTTTTCTACTTTGAGAATGAACAATATAATTAAACTCAAAATTGACAATATTATGATACATTTTTGAACTCTTTTTTTTCCTAATTTTTGTTAAAGTTAATTTTAATATTTAAAAGTATTTAACATTTTGAATTCTGAAAGGTTTTCTCTAATAACAAATTTAAAAACATAATATTCAAAAAAATAGTTAATGTAAGTTTTCATTATGATCGATTATATTTTGAAATGATCGATCATAATTGAAACGATATAATAGCGGTTCCACGTTAACCGCTATCTAAAATATATTTTAGATAGCGGTTAAGGTTTAACCGCTATTAGAAGTGTGGTTTTAAGAGCGGTTCCAGTGGAACCGCTATCATATACAACCACATTTTCTTATTCTGATCGATTAGATTTTCAAATGATCGATCATATTTGATAATTTTTTCAAATAATTAATTATAATCGATTAGTTTTCTAAATTATTGATTAGAATTGATTAGTTTTTCAAATAATAGATTATAATTGATTAATTTCTGAAATATATATTAAAAAATTATAATTAAAAATATAAATTATTTAAGAATATTAACTATTGTAAAGATAAAGTAGAACATGGGAGGAGATGAGGATGATAATATAATGATAGAACTTACAAAAATGTAGAATTGAGAAGTTTAAAACAAAAAAAATTAAGAAAATAGAGATTTAATTACACTGTTAATAAATTTAAGATAATACTAGTTTTGATTTTTATTTTTAAATATTTATTTCAATTTTTTAAAACAGAAAAACTATAATTTTAGTTTCTAAATACTCAATTAAAAGAAATAAATTTATTATTATTTAATCTTTTAATTTTAGTATTAAAAATTGAAATTATATTTTATTAAATTAAAATAATTACAATATATTTTTCTACTTTGAGAATGAACAATATAATTAAACTCAAAATTGATAATATTATAATACATTTTTGAACTCTTTTGGATTAATTTTTTTTCCTAATTTTTGATAAAGTTAATTTTAATATTTAAAAGTATTTAACATTTTGAATTCTGAAAGGTTTTCTCTATTAGCAAATTTAAAAACATAATATTCAAAAAAATAGTTAATGTAAGTTTTCATTATGATCGATTATATTTTGAAATGATCGATCATAATTGAAACGATATAATAGCGGTTCCACATTAACCGCTATTAGAAGTGCGCTTTTAAGAGCGGTTTCAGTGGAACTGTTATCATATACAACCACATTTTTGCAATATCGCTCAAGCGAATTTCACATCGTTCGAGCGACGCCAACTGCTAAGATTGTGAAGTCTCGGGTTGTATTTCGCTTGAGCGACACTATACTTGCTCGAGCGACATCCGATTCAAACATGAGGTCACCCATGTTACATTATCCGGCTAACTTTGATCGACGGTTACGCAGGTCAACATTCGCTCAAGCGAAAATATCATCGCTCGAGCGACGCCACCTGCACAAAATTGGCATTCTCGGGTTGTATTTCGCTTGAGCGAAACTGGTCTCGCTCGAGCGATATCTGATGAAAAAATGTATCAATAAATAAATAAAATATAGTTAGATAGCGGTTAAGGTTTAACCGCTATTAGATGTTCACTTTTAAGAGCGGTTCAAGTGGAACCGCTATCATATACAACCACATTTTTTTATTATGATCGATTACATTTTCAAATGATCGATCATATTTGAAAATATATAATAGCGGTTAAGGTTTAATCGCTATTAGATGTTAACTTTAAGAGCGGTTCCAGTGGAACCGCTATCATATACAACCACATTTTTCATTTTCGTATACATCCCAGTCGCGCCACTTATCCCCAAATAACCCTAACTCTCGCGCCTCACTCACCCATTCCTCTTAACCTTGCAAATCCCACGGCCAGTATCTCCTCCTCACTCCTGGCGAGCCCTATCCCCCTCACTGCTCCCCCCAAGTCAGCCCTCACCCTAATCCAACCTCCACCAAAGCTCCTCGTCAACCGGACGCCACCCTGTGAGCCACCGCGCCACACCTCTGTTCTTAACCTCCTCCGCAGCCTCTGCCACCGAAACGACCTTCAGACTATATGTAAAACATGTGCTTGAATGTATATTCAACCAAGGTTTGGCTTGTTTGAATGTATATATTGTTATTCTCTTGCATTGTGAATAATATAGGAGAGATAATTTTGACAGAATTTCTTTATCGTTTGTTGTAGGTGGATTTGTGAAGTAGATAGGTTCTTCGATCCCTCTTACTGCGGATTTGGTGGTGCTTGACAGACCAATTTGGGAACTTGTTGAGACTGTACGCCCTCAGGTTAACCATTTGTAATTTGTTTTAATTATCTGTTGGATCTTAGTGAAAAGAAATTTCATAATTATTGGGTTTACTTACACAATTATTTGCTGGTGTGTATCATACGTACTGCATAAGTAGTGGATAAATACCTTGGAAAAAATGTATTAGAAAAACGTAAGTACTGCATCATATGAAGTGAATAATGCAGTTTCACTTATGCTGATTGTTGTAGTTAATTTGCAAGAATAGAAAAACATAAGTAGTGCATCACATAAAGTGAATAATGCAGTTTTACTTATGTTGATTGTTGTAGTTAATTTGCAAGAATAAAAAAACATAAGTAGTGCATCACATAAAGTGAATAATGCAGTTTCACTTATGCTGATTGTTGTAGTTAATTTGCAAGAATAGAAAAACATAAGTAGTGCATCACATAAAGTGAATAATGCAGTTTCACTTATGCTGATTGTTGTAGTCAATTTGCAAGAATAGAAAAACATAAGTAGTGCATCACATAAAGTGAATAATACAGTTTCACTTATGCTGATTGTTGTGGTTAGTTTGCAAGAATGGAGATCCCCGTTGGTAGAATGTGGATGTATCAAAGATTGGATGGTAACAAACATCTAATAGATGAATTTAGAGAAGGAGTGTATAATTTCCTACAATATGTTATTGCTCAACCTATGTTTCAAGAACAAGGTGAAATGTTAAGATATCCTTGTGTTAAATGTAAGTGTAAAGTTTTCAAGTTTGTTGATCAAGTTGCATGGGATCTTTATCAAGAGGGATTCATGCCTAATTATTATTGGTGGACAAACCATGGTGAAGAGTCGCCGGAATTTCCTGCAGTGGTTGTTGAGAGATCACATGGAACTTTTCAACAAAGGGAAGAATTAGGTCCTTTCCATCAAATGATTATGGATCATGTTGGACCGTCACTTGGATACCAATTTCAAACCGAGAGTGAAATTAGAGAAGAGGACATGGCAGAAAACCCTGATCCTGATACTCAAAAATTCTTTGACATGCTTGCTGCTGCGCAAGCACCATTGTGGGAAGGATGTACACATCACTCTGAATTGTCAGCATCTTTGGAAGCTCTAAGCTTGAAATCTGATTATAATATGGCTGAAGGATGTTTTAATAGAATGGTCCAATTTATGGGAGAGACTATGCCAGAAGATCATCGAATGACTACGAATTTTAACCAAGCTAAGAAGTCAGTGATAAAATTGGGTTTGGGTTGTCTCAAAATTGATTGTTGTCCAAACGGATGCATGTTGTATTATAATGAAAATTCATCTAAAAATATAACTAATTGTTTGATATGCGGAATGGATCGATACAAGATTATCACTAGGAGGGGAGTTGAGAAAAAGATTTCTATTAAAAAAATGTGGTACTTTCCAATTATTCCTAGACTCAAAAGGTTATACTCTTCAATGGCCACTTGCACCTCACATGAGATGGCATAGCGAGAATGAAAAGGACCCCAATATTATGTGTCATCCATCGGATGGGGAAGCTTGGAAGCACTTTGACACTCTTCACCCGGAGTTTAGTCAAGACCCAAGAAATGTCGGATTAGGGTTATGTGCTGATGGGTTTAATCCTTTTGGTCAGTATGGCAAAAGTTATTCTTGTTGGCCGATTATCCTAACTCCATACAATCTTCCACCTACCATGTGCATGAAGAGAGAATTTATGTTTTTGACAATTTTAATTCCAGGTCCTTCAAATCCAAAGCATAAGATTGATGTATTCTTGCAACCACTTATAGATGATTTGTGCACCTTATGGAATGAAGGGATATTGACTTATGAGGTGTCATTGAGGCAAAATTTTATGATGAAAGCTGCTTTGATGTGGACAATTAATGACTTCCCAGACTTATGGCATGTTATCGGGTTGGACGATCACTGGTAGACTTGCTTGTCCTATATGTATGGAAAGAACAAAGACATTTTCTCTTAGTCATAGCCACAAGATCTCCTATTTTGATTGTCACCGTCAATTTCTTTCACAAGACCATCCATTTAGGAGGAATAAAAAGGCATTCAAGAAGAATGTTGTTGAGATTGGTCCCCCTCCTCCACGTTTATCTAGTCTTGATGTCCGGAATAGGGTGGCACACTTACCAGTTTGCTATGAATTACAACAAGTAGACAATATTGCAGGATATGGTATTACACATAATTGGAAGAAACAAAGTATTTTTTGGAGGTTGCCTTATTGGAAAACCCAACTTTTACGTCATAATATTGATGTTATGCACACGTAAAGAAATGTGTTCATGAATGTGTTTGACACTCGTCATGGATATCAAAGGCAAAACTAAGGATACAAACAAGGCTCGATTGGATGTAGCTGAAATATGTAATCGAAAAGAGCTAGAGTTGAAAGACATTGAACGTGGAAAACTTATCAAACCAAAGGCAGCATATGCTTTCACCAAATCTCAAAGACTCTCTATTTGTAAGTGGGTTAAAGAACTTAAATTGCCAGATGGATATGCTTCCAATTTGGGTAGATGTGTCGACTTGAATCAAGGAAAGTTACATGGTATGAAAAGTCATGACTGTCATGTGTTCATGCAACGATTACTTCCAATTGCGTTTGATTCGTTGCCAAAATCAATTTGGAAAGTACTAGTTGAACTTAGTCTTTTCTTTAGAGAATTGACTTCCACAACACTAAATATTGAACACTTACAAGTTATGGAAGAAAATATACCTGTCTTATTGTGTAAATTGGAACAAATATTCCCACCAAGCTTCTTTGATTCAATGGAACATCTTCCAATTCATCTACCTTATGAGGCAAAGGTTGGTGGTCCAGTTCAATATCGTTGGATGTATCCTTTTGAGAGGTATCTTTACACTAACTACTCACCCTCCATTTCTAAAGTATTTTATATGTTCTTTAAAGACTCCATTTTTGTATTCTTTTTTAGATTCTTACACTCCTTAAAAAAGAAAGTGAAGAATAAAGCTAGGGTGGAGGACTCTATTTGTGAAGCTTACTTGGTAGAAGAAACATCTACATTTGCCTCATTTTATTATCCTGATCATGTTGAAACAAGAAGGACTAGGATTCCTAGAAATGTTCATGTAGGTGAAGGTTCTTCATCCCCTCCTCCTATTTCAATTTTCAACTACCCAGGAAGACCAATTGGAAAATCTCAAACATATTTTCTGCACCAAAGAGACTATGATGCTACCGAATTATATGTTCTTCAAAATTGTGAAGAGGTTCAACCATATTTTGAGTAAGATGTTTTCACTCCTCTCACATCAAAATTACTCATGTTACTTTGTGTGGTTTGAGTAATTTGTTACGTGTTTGCAGTATTTATATTGAATATTTAAGACAGACTAAATCCTAGTATTTCTGGTGCCCAAATTGACCAAGACATTTCATCCCATTTTCCTAAATGGTTTAAAAAATATGTAAGTTTTTGACTTATATGTCTTACAAATATTTATTCTGACTTACATAGTCTAATGTGTAAAGGACTTTGTCTGTCTTTAGGTTCTAAATCCAGAAAATAATATTGAAGATCCATTATTGGTTAATTTGGCATGGGGTCCCAAGAGAAAAGTTGAATCATGGCCTATGTATGTTATCAATGGATACAAATTCCACATTATTGTTTGGAGTGAAGGCATGAATTCCTGTAACTATGGTGTTTATGTACGAGGAACCAATGGTCAATTAGAGTCAGATTTTTATGGATTATTGTCTAATATTATTCAATTAGAGTATACTTGGTTTGCCATTGATGAATTTAGTTCTCTTTCAAGTGTGAATGGTTTGACAATACTCTTAATATAGGAACCAAAGTAGATAATAAATATGGAATCGTGGAAGTAAAGCAATCACGAAGATATAATAAAGCATATGATCCTTTCATATTTGCACAACAAGCAGAACAAGTTTATTACACAAGTTATCCGAGAGGGACACCGAGGTTGGTTGGGTGTAATAAAGACAAAATCTCGTAGTAGAATCATTGATAATATAGTCAGTCAAGTTGAGCATGAGACTCCATACCAAGATGATGAGCTTGTAGGACTTGAAGTAGTGCTTCGTGTTGATCCTAACTTCATTGATGATTCCCTTGCTGATGTTAATGGTGGGGGAGAAGAAATAGATATACAATTACTAAATGAAAGAAATATAGATGAAGATGAGGATGAATATATTTCAAGTGAGGATGGGACTGAGAGTGATTTTGATGATACAGATACTTCGGTAATTCATGCATTAAAATTATTTTTACAATTATTAAATTTGATTGTACACCTTTATTTAATATTGCATATATATACATATATATATATATATATATATTGATATGATTATGATTTAATTATTTGCAGGTGAATGAGTGGTAAGCTAACTCGACACGTTTGGGTGTAGAAAACAAAATCAGGTAATTCATTGTTTCAATTGTTTAATTTTATGCATGTTACCTATGTAATAAGATCCGCTTGTAGATGCCACAAAGGGGTAGAAGTGGTGGTCGTAGACCACCTCATCGTGGTGGTCGAGGTGTACTTGTTGATGATAGAGGTTCACCCAGCCCTAACTCTCCTAGTTCTCGTTCGACCAAGATCCATGGAGTCTACTAATCCTATGTTTGTAGAACGCACACCTCCCTCAACTCAGCAGGAATCTCCTGTAGCTATAGTAGGAGAAACAATTCCTACTACCTTCTTTATCGAGGCGACATTTGGTCAACCTACACAGTACCTGGGTCGGCCGCAACCGAGGTTGAGTCTGGAAATATGGTTGATCAAAGGCCATGGTTACAAGCGAGACAAAGGAGAGTAAGTATGTTTTAATTTAATTATAATTCTTTAATATGAAATTTCTTAATAATATCAATCCCACAATATGTTTCAACACAGGTTTATACTAGCAAATGGTCCTCCTGCTATAATCTCTAGAATCATCAAACAAAAATTTGATGAACCAAGTCCCACTTGGAGAAAGGTTTCACTTGAGCTTCAAGATAGATGGTTTGGAGAGTTCAAGGTAATTTGAATTATAGTTACATTAAACAATGTCATTTCATTCTTATAAATTAAATGTTTGTTGTGTATTTTATTTATGCAGTAAATAGTATATATGGGATGTGGAACAAGAGCAAGCCATAAGATCTGTTTTTGATAAGAAAGGTTCTCGAATTTTAAAAAACTCAATGAACAAAGTTAGGAATGGTAAGGATACGGGAATCTGGATACCGCCAGCTGTTCGAGCATCTTTGGACTTACATTGGAGTTCTCCAGATTTCCAAAACAAGAGTGTCATTGCCAAGGCTAATCGAGCTGTTGATAAGGGTGCCTCGACTTACTCGTGGGGGTTCCATATCTACTGCAGCTCACTTTGAGAAGATGGTAAGTTTATTATATTTTTATATAAGTAATTTAATACAATATATTACACTTTAGGTAATGAATTTTGTCTCATTTTAATGTGTAGACTACGGAGTTTCAACGGGAACCAACCGTTTGGGAGGTTGTTGAGAGGACAAAGAAATTAAAGACTCGGACAATGGGTCAATGAAAAAACTCGTTATCTTGTTGTATGTTTAACATCTAAGTTATAGTTTATTATTCAATATATGTTTTCTTCATAATAATTAAATTTCACTTCATTTTTAGGAACAATATATGCAGCGCAGAGAAGAAGTCCATCAACATAACTTGCGTGAAGGCTCATCTTCACAAGAGTCTCCTATTGTCTCTATTGATGATAATGAAATATACATTTCAGTTGTTGGAGGTGAAAATAAAAAAGGAAATGTGTATGGACTTGGTACATTGAGCAAAAAGTTCACTACTACATCAGGTTCTCAATCTTCTATTACTCAAACTCCAGTACTTCATCAAATTGAACAAATGCGTGAGACTATTGAAAAGTTAAATGCTGAATTGGTGGCAAAGCATGATAAGGAGAAGACACTTCAAGAAGAGATGCAGGAGTTGAGGAACAACCAACGCCAACAAGATGAGCAGATGAAGCTTATTTTACAACATATTCAAATGAATAGTCATCCTACTACAAGTCAACATGACACTGACAATATACCAGAGGACTAATTTTCAATTTTATGATATTAAGATTTTGAATCTTGAGTAGTTGTTTAGAAACATTTTATTTCTGTTATGACTTTGAATTGTTCTTATTATGATTTGAATAATTTGACTTTAGTTCTTAAGTTTTCATTTGTATTCTGTTTGGATGAATTAAGCAGGTACAAATTTTGTAAAATTGGATATACAAAATTTTAAACGAAAATTTTCAGATTTGGTTAGATTAGCGACCAAATTTTTGGTTGCTACAAATTTATTATAATATACAATTCAATTTTAGTGACCGATTTAGCGACCGATTTAAATTATTATTTAAATAATTCAATTAATGTATTAGCGACCGATTATATTCGTCGCTATTATTTTTAACTTTGTCTCCAATTTAGCGACCGATTTACTATATTAATTTTTGTCGCTATTTTTGCAATTGATTTAGCGATCGATTTTAATTATTATTTACATAATTATATTAATATATTAGCGACCGAATATATCGGTCGCTATTTTTTAAAACTTTACCACTGATTTAGCGACCAATTTATTATATTAATTTCGGTCGTTATTTTGGTCTTCAATGAATAAGTAACCAAATTATTTAGCGACCACTTTAGCGACCACCTTATCGGTCGCTATTTAGCGACCGAAATGTAAATCGGTCGCTAACAAATTAGCGACTTGCCCTTTTGCGACCAACCATTTCGGTTGCTAACGAGAATAGCGATCGATTTTTGGCCATTAGCTGACCGATTTTTTCGATCGCTAATAGTGTTTTTTCTTGTAGTGTAAATAATTATATTTTTACAATATGTAGCATGTATAATAATAATAACAATAATAATAATAATAATAATAATAATAATACAATATATTATTATTATTATTATTATTATTTTACTTATGTGATAGTTAGGCTCAATTTATTAGTAGGAAAAGTATAGAGTGAAATGTGACGAATATATATAAGAAAAAAAGCAAAAAAGCAAAAAAGTAATAAAGAAAAAATATTACTTTCCATTGGAATGAAAATGTTTACTTTCCCTTGCACTACTACAGAATGGTCTTTCAACGTCGGGTGTAGAAGACATTCAACGTCGGTTCCAATGACGTCGTTGAATCAGGTGTCGTTGAATGTTAAAGGATTCTACGTCGGTTCAGAAAACCCGTTGTTGAAAGTGCTAGAAATCTACGTCGGTTAACCAAATATCCATCGTAGAAACGAGTAAATTCTACGTCGATTATTTAACTAACCGACGTTAAAAGTTATATATACTACGTCGGTTATTTTACAACATCGTTTATTGCATTAACCGACGTAGAATATCCTTTTTTTTTAAATAATGCTCTATTTTTAGTATCACCAACAGTATACGACCTACTATAATCTCAGTCATTGATAGTATATATATTTCAGCTAATCACTATATATTATTATATATAAAATGATAGGTATATATGTCAAAATCAACCAAATTATGTACAAAATACACCAAAAATTGTCAATCAATTATATTCCTAACTACTTGGAGAAACTTTTCTACCCATTTGTTTCTAACCATGTCTATAGTTTCCGTAGGCAAAAGTTCTATATCTTTAAATGCCTGTAAGAAGTTTACAAATAGAATAGTAAACCCTAAGTAATTAAAATAAAGGAATTGAATATAATAGCAAATGTCAACTTACCTCATTCCAACTATCCTGAATGCTACCAAAAATGATGAGCCATATCCAATACATTACATAGTAGCCACACTCGTATCTTCCATTTTGTTTGTTACACTAAAAATGACTAAATATGTTAAAAATAACTATTAAATTTGAACATAAAATAGATAGTATAATTTATATAAGGCTACTTACTTTGATAAAATTCCAATTTGGAGTTGTGCTTTTACTTGTGTGTTTTCCATCTAATGTACTCGCAAACCTTTAAAGCACTATATATTGAAAAGAAGGGGCTTAGAAATAGAATAATCAAGATGTTTAGACATAATATAAGAAATACTTACTCGTTTACAATGTTTTTTAGCTCCATGTCAAGTTTTCTTCCCAATTAGCAGAACCAACACACAAGATTTTGCTTTGGACAAATAACTAATAGCTGTCAATGGTTTCTGTATATACACATGATTAGAATATATTAAAAAAACTTGTGCAAAACCAGAAGAGGCTAGGATAACTTACGAATGATGGTATGCTCCAAGGTAAATATCTCTCTTAGAATCAGTCATCCAATTCTGCATGTAACTGAGAATTTGATCACGCTTATTCCCGGACTTTTGTATGGATTGAGGCTCGAATAATCCATACACATGACCAATGCCCTACTCCACTATCATTTCATGCATCATCCTAAAATATGCCAATTTAAGTGAACTTATACCTTATATATTTAATAAAATGAAAAGAGTCATGAAAGATATGAACTTACAATGTCCAAAATTGTAAAACAACTATATTTACACATTGATTGCCCATCCCAATCTCCAGGGCATCAGTGTGGGAAATGTATAGGGGGATATTGCTAGAAGGCATCCCAAATAATGTAGAATCCCATAGAACTTGGAATGACTGCATATACAAATGTGGGGAAAGAGACAAGAGATCAAAAATTGGATTTGGAGAAGTCCCCACAACCGGTGTCTTCTCCTTAGATCCGGAAGGAGTGGTAATAGCTTTACCCAAGTCTATTAGCTACTGAACATCCTACATATTTTATAAAATATAATTATAAACAATAAATCAATTTATTTGTGTGTTAGATGTATTATAACCATACATATACGGACCTTTGCCATGATTGGCCTAACTAAATGTCGGGGCCAAGTAATGAAGGTCCGAAGGGCTTGCCTCATTGTCCGCACCTCTTCGGTGGGGATAGGGACACTAGCCTCGGCGTGAACCACCTTTTCAACCACTACTTTGACCAAGTTAGGATCCAAAGGCACATTGTGGATGGTTGAAGCCCCTTCATGAACTGATCCATGGGCCACTAGTCTTAGACCTTCATCTACCTCAACCCACAAGCCATATCGATCGTCCTTTGTGGATTCAGGATGAATAGATGTCACCTCAGGTGTGACCTCGATAGTGGCTTCAGCACAACTGCCCTTTGTGCTAACTCTTGGACCTACAAATAGAGTAAATTCCAATAAGAACTAATGAAGCACTTGGTGGATTTGATGAAGACATAGATATAACTTAGGTTGTGGGTGTGTAGATGATTAGGGTTTTAAGTTTAAGCACTTAATCTCTTGATAGGCCATTATATTTTGTGATAAGCACCTTAAAATGATGCATCTCATTGAAAATCATTTTTCTGCATGAAAAACTTACGTTTAAGTATTAAAAGAATTAACTAAGTTTTTTTTCAATCTGTTGAAAAGGATTTTCAATCTGTTAAAATCACTTAACATAATAAATGGTCATACATAATCGAAAATTCAATTAATTGATTCGCGGAATCAACAAGTTAAAATAACTCAATGAATTTTCAATATCAAGTTTCGCATTTTCAATCTGTTGAAATGATTTTAAATCTGTTGAAACAGAAAGACCTTTTTCAGTCTAAGAGTTTTTAGAAAATCAATCTGTTGAAATATTTTTCAATCTGTTGAAACAGAGAGACTATTTTTCTTAAACTAAGTATTTGCAGGAATTTAATCTGTTGAAATGATTTTCAATCGATTGAAACGAGTGCTTGTCATTTTTCATTAAGTTGTTTTAATCCATTAAAACTCGAATCAATCGATTAAATGGAACTTTAAATGAAATCAATCGATTGAATCGATGTCTTAATCGATTAAAAGGAACTTTAAATGAAATCAATCGATTGAATCGATCTTTTAATCGATTGAAATAATACTCTAATCGATCATAGTTTTGTTCTAATCGATCATAACTCATTCTGATCGATCATAGTTTTATTCTGATCGATCATAACTCAGTCTAATCGATCATTCTTCTGTTTTAATCGATCAGAGTCTCTTCTAAACCTGTTTTACTGCTAACCAACTTATCTTTTGACCCTCTAAAACAGTTTTTAACAGATGAAACGTTCTGTTTTTCTGATTTACTCTATATATACAGATTTGATCTATCTTTTGGATACACAATACAACACACTACTTGAGAAAACTTGTGAAATCAATCTGTGAAACTTTCATACGTGACTTTCTCTCGCATTCAAGAATCTTTTTCATATCATAAGGTGTCTGTGATCAGAATTGTGGTCATTCAAAGAGAGAAAGTGCTGATAGAATTGGTTCTGGACAATTAGAAACTTCAAGTCCAGGTTTATTCTTTTCATATTCTTTTGTAAAGTTTGATTGTGCAGGTTGGATTGTAATCTGCACTTGGTACAATGACTCGGATTTGGTTACTCGGGTGGTTTTCAAGATTCTGTCTTGTGGGTTTTGCAAGATAGTTCTTGGGGTAGATTGGTGAGTATCTACTGGTTGTAATTTTCACTTGGTATTAGTGAAACTTGACTGGTTTGTCAAGAACTGGATGTAGCTCTGGATTAGAGTGAACCAGTATAAACTTGTGTGTTAATATTCTTCTTTCATCTCTTTTAATTTCTGTCTTTAATTGTACTGTGTTTAAATCAAATTACCTTTGCAAAGATTGAATAAAGATAACTCATTCTTCCAAAAGAAAGTAAGATTTGCGAAAAAGTTTTAAAGTTCAATTCACCCTCCCTCTTGAACTCAACCATTAATTCTTTCAACTAAGATTTTAGAAACACAAGTCAAGTACCAATTTGTGGCTGAAAATGCACCTGATTGAGGACGAACATCAGCAAATGAAGTACCCATGGAGGTCATACGTAGGAACTGCTCCTGCACAAGTGCAGTGATGGCCTCCTCAAGTCGTGCGCTGATGGCAGGAGTCAACTCTTCCTCCAATTTTGCCTTGATGGCTGGTGTCAATTTCTTTGTGAGAGTCATCTCCAAGGCAGCAATATCTTCTTGGCTTAGGGATGTGGAGGTGCGGATATCCTGTGATGGTGGTCCAAAATACTGTCGGATACTCACACCTTGGCCAACAGCTCGAACAAGACCTGGATGTTCTGGTCGTCCAATAGCAGTGGTCAAGATATCCTAACGACCAAAAGGGATGAAAGTTCCCTGTGTACACTGCTCCTCCAAGGCATCCTACATTATAAGTTAATTTTTTTAATGAACATGTTACATATAACTAATTCAAAGTAAATTAACTTCTTTTACTTACAATTCGAGCAGCAATTTCTCGGGCTTCCTCCGATGTCATGTCACCAGAAGGCTTTGTACGAGCCCTCTTCCACTTCTGGTGACATTTTGGAGGAGATGGTGGAGGAATCTGCTCTTCGCTTAAACCAGAAGAGGCTAACTCCGACTATCGAAGTCTAATCTTCTCCTCCATCATCTTCTTACTCAATAGGTCGTACCCACCATGAGACAGACGGTGGGGGGCGACATTCTTGCTTTGAATGTCTTTTACTTTTTGTCTTCTTTCCTGCAACATAATTGAACACAATATTAGATATACAACTCATTATAAAATGTTCAAGTCAATTAAGAAATTAGCATTACCTCCCACTCTGAACCAGTCCTACTATGTACAAACTTCTTCCAAGTGTCCTCATCTATTCCATATCTTTGGCAAGGGGTTAATCCCTTCGTAACTTTGTCCTCAGCATACACTCACTTAGTGGTCAATGTGGACTTGAACTATCTTCACATTTTTGTTATGGCTGTCATTATCTTCCTCCTCACATCCTCAGAATTGACTATATCAAAGTGTTCCTACAGTAGCAAACAAGTTTTAGTTAACCAATTGATAATAATGTATAAACAATATAAAAAACTATATACACATACTTACAAGAAGATCTTGCCATAACAAGTTCTTGACAGTTTCCTCCACATGATCCCAAGTAGGATGGAGAATAGATATCTACACAACATAAACAACATAAGTATCAACAATATATTTGAAATGAAATTCACTTTGAAATAGAATAAATACCTTCTCTCTAGCTAGTGTACCCAAGTAGCTATTAAATTGGGTACTAAAGGGACCTGACACCTTGCCAGTCCTAGGATCAACAGACACAAATAACTTCTGTCCAGATATGTGTCTAACGATCAAGCCTTTCAACTGTGTAGCTTGTCGACTCCTCTTACTGGAAAATGTCTTTCCATATGCCTGAAGAGATGGTGGTGGAGATGGTGGAGATGGTGGAGGACATGCCATTTACCTGTAATGAAAAAAACATAGAATTATATCAATACACATGCAAAGTCTCCTCAATTACATGTTAAAAAAAATAAATAAATAGAAACATAACTTAGATTGTATTAATATTTTCCCATATGCCTTCATCATGGTCATTGCGAGTAGCATGAACAAAGTCCTCTTCCAATTGGGATATAGCAATAGGCAAGCGTGGTGAATTTTGAATGTTAATAAAATCATCTAATTCTTCTCCATTCTCATTTGTGACATCGATCATTTTTCCTTTGAGGACAACTGACAACCTACCATTTGATGGATCAGTGACATAAAACACTTGTTTTGCCTGGTATGTCATTATGAAGGGTTCTCCCTTATGACCAATCTTGTTTATATTAATCAAAGTAAATTCCATTTGGTCTCTTTGGACACCAGTATTGCTATCAACCCATTTACATTTAAATAAAGGCACTTTGAATTTAGTATAGTCAACTTCCCAAATCTCCTCAATGACTCCAAAGTAACTAATTGATGCCATGATGAGGTTTTTGTCCTTTGCACTAGAAAAGTGCATAGATGTGGCCTCAATAGATACTCCACTATTCTGGATCGTACTTTTGTCATCTTGTGCCTTCGTATAGAATGAGTATTTGTTAATGTCATACCCTTGCCAAGTTATAACATTATATCTAGGACCATGTGCTAGTCATTTCAGTGTATTAGAGGCATTGTCACTTGAAAATATTATGCTTTGAAACCAATTGATAAAGTTGTTGTTATGCTCTTTCATCAACCACCTTTCACCCATTTTGGGGTTTAGGTCCTTTAACATTGCTTTATGCGCATCTATGTAAGGAATAACCTCTTCTGTATTGTTCAAAATATACAAGTGGGCGGTGTTCAACTCAACATGATCTTTTGTTTGAATTCTAATACCACGAGTTCCCTTACCATTTAGCCTATCATCATGACGATTTCTAGGTACACCCATAGGTACGACTCTTGCCAAGTAATCTGTACAAAATTCTATGGCTTCTTCTGCAACATGCCGCTCAACAATTGAAGCTTCAGGTCTGTATGGATTTTTAGAATACCCTTTGAAGATCTTTATGTATCACTCAATTGGGTACATCCACCTCAAATAAACCGGCCCACAAATTCGTATCTCCCTCACAACATGAACTATTAAGTGAATCATTATATCAAAGAATGATGGAGGAAAATACATCTCCAATTGACATAGCACAACCGCAACCTCATTTTCCAACTCATCTAGTGATTTTTCATCAATAACCTTGGCACAAATAGAATTGAAGAAAAAATATAGTCGCATAATGGCATGTCTAACATTCTTAGGCAATATGTTACGTATAGCCACGGGTAACAACTGTTGCATCAAAACGTGACAATCATGGGACTTTAATCCTACTAACTTCAGATCTTTCATGGATACAAGACTCTTAATATTTGAAGAGTATCCTTGTGACACTTCAATACCTTGAAGACAATGACATAAACTACTTTTCTCCTTCTTTGACAAGGTGTGACATGCTGGTGGTAGATATGTTCTATTGCCTTCAGGCCTTGGATGTAATTCAGGACGTATTCCCATCTCACAAAGGTTTTGACGTGTTTTAATCCCATCTTTTGACTTTCCTTGAATGTTTAACAATGTGCCAATGAGACTATCACATACATTCTTCTCCACATGCATAACATTAATACAATGTCGTACTTCTAAATGGCTTCAATATGGAAGATCAAAGAAAATTGATCTCTTCTTCCACATGTTCTTGTCAGAAGACCTTTTTTGGGTCTTTCCAAATGTAATGCTTATGTTCTTCACTCGATCGTAAACTTGTAAACCAATCAATGGTTCTCTAGCAATTTCATCCTCTTGTATGCCATTTAAAGCTTTCTTCAGTCTACGGTATGGATGGTCATGCGAGAGAAATTTTCTGTGCATGTTATAAACTGTCTTCTTTTCATGTTTCAATTGTAGATAACTGGTCTCTTCTTCACAAATAGGACAAGCATAATGCCCCTTCACACTATACCCACTCAAGTTTCCATAGGCAGGGAAGTCATTAATGGTACAAAATAACATTGCATGCATGCAACTTGAACTTCTGCTACTGATACCCATCAAACGCATCTACTCCTTCCTCCCATAATAGTATTAAGTCTTCTATCAAAGGACTCAAATACACATCTATGTCATTTCCTGGCTGTCTTGGACCTGCAATCATCATACACAACATGACATATTTGCGCTTCATGCATAACCATTGTGGAAGATTGTAAATCATCAATAAAACGGGTCATGAACTATGGTTATTACTTAAATTTCCAAAAGGATTCATCTCATCTGTTGTTAATCCAAGTCTAAGGTTTCTTGCATCACTACCAAAACCTGGAAATAGACGGCCAAAATTCTTCCATTGGGGAGAATCAGATGGATGTCGCATTTGCCCATCACAGGTTTTTCTCTTTGAATGCCAAATTAAATTTTCAGCATCTTCGTGAACGTACAACCGCCTAAATCTTGGAATTATTGGAAGATACCATAAAACTTTTGCAGGAGGATGTTTTTTATCACTCTCCTTACTACAATCATCACCATCCTTCGCTTTGTAACGTGATACACCACATGTTGGACATTGGTCTAAAGATGAGAATTATTTCCTGTATAACACATACTCATTAGGGTAAGCATGTATCTTCCTATATTCTAAACCCATCGGACAAAGTATCTTCTTCGCTTCATACATACGATCCGGCAAGGTGTTATTGTCTGGGAGCATCTCCTTCAAAAGTTGGAGTAATTCATTAAAATTTGTATCACTCCAACCAAATTTTGCTTTTAGATTGACCAATCTTAACACAGATGACAACCGTGTGAAAGTTGTACATCTGGGATACAAAGGTGTCTCTGAATCGGTCCTCAATGTATCATATATAGATGCATGTGCTTCAAGAAAGCTCTCTTGACCCACATCACAAAGCATGTCCTCTATTCGATCTTCACAGGTCTCATCATCCTCAATAGTTTGTGATACTGTTGGAATATCAACCACTTCACCGTGCCATGTCCATATGGTTTAATTCTTCATCATTCCATCGCAAATAAGATGTTCACGCGTTGTGTCCATCTCTTGTACTCTGCCATTTACACAATTAATGCATGGGCAATAGATTTTTCCATTCGTTTTGGGAGCATTTTTTTCGGCAATTTTCAAAAAGGAGTCAACTCCATTCTTGTACTCTTCTGACATGCGACTTGCATTGACCCAACTTCGATCCATCTAACTACACAAAAGGGCTTGCCTAGATATTGAAGGTTTATTGGAAAAGGTTTAGCAAAACAATACAAAAAAAAAGATGGCAAACAAGTTGCTCATAATGATAATCTGATTTTCCACGTAAAGAATGGGAAAATAACCCCAAAAACAATCACAGTCAAACGTGCACATATACATGAAAGAGTATATACCACTTCGAAACCAAAAACAAACTTCGAAAGCCTAAAGGAACTTAGATCAAATCAAACCATACAAAATCATCCATCATCTTTCCACTGTTCATATGCAGGAAATGCTCTAAATCATCCATATTTATGTTAAATGCATGCTGTAAATCATCCATACCACTTAATCTAACCTGATGAGAAGGGGTTTCCTTAGGAAAACGAGGGGTACCACGCAAACGGCAACAGCGGCGGTGCAACGACGTCTAAGAGCGCGGCGAGGAGCGGCTAAGGGGCGGCGTTACACTACAAGAAAAACATCAAATAGTGACCGAAAATTCGGTCACTAAATCTGCAAAATCGGTTACTAATTAAAATAGTGACCGAAATAGTGACCAACTCGGAATCGGTCACTATTTCCTTGGTCACCGATTTTAGTGACCGATTCAATGATCGATTTAAGTGATCGAATCGATTGACCGATTATATATAACCAAATCGGTCATCTGAATCGATCACTAAATCAATGAAAAAGTTAATCAATAACAAATTTAATTCTTTTTATTTATTTACACTTTTATTATATCTATTATTTATTTTCCCTATCTCTTAATTATATTATATTTTGCTTATTTAAGTTTTTATTTATATTTATTTCCCTATCTCTTAATTTTATTATATTTTTTAGAAGTTTAACTTATTATTAGGTGGTTTATTGTCATTGTCAGGATTCGAACCCGGTACCTTAGAGTTGGAGGCTGAAACTCCAACCACTCGAGCTACTAGGATCTTTTAATAATAACTTACAAATAAATTATATTTATATACAAATAAATGTATATCCGTATAAATATATAAATATAAAATCTAAAAATAAAAATATATTTATATATTTTAATATATAAAATCTACAAATAATGGTATATTAGTATAGTATAGTATATTTGTATTCTAATTTTTAATTAAATTAAAATTATGCTAATAATGTATATTAATATATGAGGGGATAATATTGATATATTTGTATATATATATATATATATATATATATATATTTATATATTGATATATTTATATATTAATATATTTATATATTTATATATTTATATATTTATATTTTTATATTTTTATATATTTATATATTGATATATTTATATATTTATTTATATCCTTATACATTTATATATTTATATATTTGAAAAAATAATATTATATTTTAAAAATAATATTATATTTTTAAAAATAAATATTAGAAAAAGATTTAAAAATATATATAAATTATATTTACATTTACAAAATATTAAAGATATATGTTTATATCTTTACATATTTATATATATTTATATGTTTATATTTTTACATATATTTATATCTTTCCATATTTATATATAAAGATATTAATTTTGTATACAAATAATATTATAATATAGTATATTATACTATTAGTATAGTATACAAATAATATGTTAGTATAGTATAGTATACAAATTATTAATTTTGTAATTTATATACAATGAAAATAATATAATGGTATATTGGTATAGTATATTTGTATTCTAATTTTTAAATAAACTAAAATTACGCTAAATGTATAATAATATATGAGAGGATAATAAATTTAATCCAATTACTTTTATAAATATATAAATATAAAATCTATAAAATATTAAAAATGATATTATATTTTTAAAAACAAATATTAGAAAAAGGTTTAAAAACTAGTATTATCTTAAATTTATTAAAAGTATAATTAAATCTCTATTTTTCTTAATTTTATTTGTTTCAAACTTCTCAATTCTACATTTTTGTAAGTTCTATCATTATATTATCATCCTCATCTCCTCCCATGTTCTACTTTATCTTTACAATAGTCAATATTCTTAACTAATTTATAGTTTTAATTATAATTTTTTAGTATATATTTCGAAATTAATCAATTCTAATCTATTATTTGCAAAACTAATCAATTCTAATCAATAATTTAGAAAACTAATCGATTATAATTAATTATTTGAAAAAATTATCAAATATAATCGATCATTTCAAAAATATAATCGATCAGAATCAATTATCGCTCCAGCGAGACTAGGCTCGCTCAAGCGAAATACAACCCGAGAGTACCAATTTTGTGCAGGGGCGTTTCGCTCGAGCGAGAAAGTTGTCGCTCAAGCGATATACAGTTTAGATAGCGGTTACACAGGAACCGCTCTTAAAACTCACTTAGATAGCGGTTAACCGTTGAACCGCTATTATATGGTTTCAATTATGATCGGTCGAATGCAATTATGACCGATTATAACTATTTTAATCGATTAAATCTACTTTCAATCGATTAAAACAATTTCTGCACAGACGTTTTAATCGATTAAAACTTATTTTTATCAGTTAAAATAACTTGAAAACTTATATTAACTATTTTTTTATATTATGTTTTTAAATTTTCTATTAGAGAAAACCTTTCAGAATTCAAAATGTTAAATACTTTTAAATATTAAAATTAACTTTATCAAAAATTAGGAAAAAGAAATTAATCCAAAACAGTTCAAAAATGTATTATAATATTGTTAATTTTGAGTTTAATTATATTGTTCATTCTCAAAGTAGAAAAATATATTGTAATTATTTTAATTTAATAAAATATAATTTAAAATTTTAATACTAAAATCAAAAGATTAAATAATAGTAAATTTAATTCTTTAAATTCAAGTAGCTAGAAACTAAAATTATAGTTTCTCTGTTTTAAATATTTAAAATAAATATTTAAAAATAAAAATCAAAACTAGTATTATCTTAAATTTATTAAAAGTGTAATTAAATATCTATTTTCTTATTTTTATTTGTTTCAAACTTCTCAATTCTACATTTTTGTAAGTTCTATCATTATATTATCATTCTCATCTCCTCCCATGTTTCTACTTTATCTTTACAATAGTCAATATTCTTAACTAATTTATAGTTTTAATTATATTTTTTTAGTATATATTTTGAAATTAATCAATTCTAATCTATTATTTGAAAAACTAATCAATTCTAATCAATAATTTAGAAAACTAATCGATTATAATTAATTATTTGAAAAAATTATCAAATATGATCGATCATTTCGAAAATATAATCGATCAGAATCAACTATCGCTCGAGCGAGATAGACTCGCTCAAGCTAAATACAACCCGAGTGTACTAATTTTGTGCAGGGGACGTTTCGCTCGAGCGAGAATGTTATCGCTCAAGCGAAATACATTTTAGATAGCGGTTCCACATGAACCGCTCTTAAAAATGACTTAGATAGCGGTTAACCCTTGAACCGCTATTATATGGTTTCAATTATGATCGGTCAGAATGCATTTATGACTGATCATAACTATTTTAATCGATTAAATCTCGTTTCAATCGATTAAAACAGATTCTGACAAGCGTTTTAATCGATTAAAACTTATTTTTATCAGCTTAAAATAACTTGAAAAGTTTTAGGAGAAAGTTTTGCAAGTATTTCAATCGATTGAATCGCTAAACAATCGATTAAATCAACTTAGAAGATTTTTTGTAAAGTGTTTTAATTGATATAAACGTTGTCAGTATCAGCTTAAAACAAATGCATTAAAGAATCAAGAACGTATTAGTGAATTAAAAGAAGTTTTAACAGATTAAAACTGCACTTTTAACATATTAAAAGAATCTTTTAACAGATTAATTAAACCAATGAGTTTTGAAAATCTTCTATAAAAACAAGTTTGGCTTGAACTTTTTTAACATACATTGAATATATCATCTTTAAAAAATAAATAAATTTATATATATATATATATATATTTTTTTTTTGCATTTTAATTTTCAAATATTAATTTTTTATGAAATTAATTTTAATTAAAAAAATTAAAGTGATATATATATATATATATATATATATATATATATATATATATCCAACTATTAAATTATTCAAGATATTAATATAAATTTAAAATATCAATTCAGTAATTAAAATAATTTTAATTTTTTATAAATACATTGAAATACATTTTTATTAACATACAAGTAATATATATATATATATATATATATATATATATATATATATATATATATATAAAGAGACTAAATTAATAATTAATTTAATTATTGATTTAGTGACCGATTCTATGTGACCGATTCGGTGACCGAATTAGTGACCGATTCTAGTGACCGAATCGATGACCGATTCTAGGTGACTAATTTAATAATCAATTTTAATTTTTTTATTCACATGCTAAATAAAAAAATAAAATCAAATAATTATATTACTAAATTATTTAATAAGTTAGTAAACAATTTTTTTAAAATATTTATAATGTTATTAAAAATGTTATCAATTATTTTAAATTATTAAGTAAATTTATATTTAAAATATTTTAAATAAAATATTTATATAAATGAAAAATAGTTATCAGTGTAAAAATTATTTTTTTAGTGACTGAAATTTTAGTCACTAAATCAGTTAATAAATATAAAAAAAATTAATAATTACATAAATTAAATATAGATTAATTAAAAAAATAAATTAAATAATAAAGTGACTGAAATAGTAACTCGATTTTATGTGACCGAAAATTCGGTTACTATTTCTGATTACTAGACTAAAAAATAAAAATTTGGTTACTGATTCGGTCATCGATAGTAACTAAATATTTCGGTCATCGATTTCGATTACTATTTGACATTTTTCTAGTAGTGTTACCACGTCAAACAAGGAACGAAGAAGAAGCAGAGAGCTGAGGTAGCAGAGAACGAAGATGCAGGGTACTAAAGGGTGGGCTGATACAACACGGCGATGAGGACTGAGGTAGCAGAGCACGAAGAAGAAGCAAATGAAAAACTGCGCGCTTTCGAATTAGGTATAAAAAATATGTTAGGACATTCGACGTCGGTTATTCAAAAACCCGACGTGGATAATGTTTTCAACATCGGGTAAATCATGGAACCGACGTTGATTTTGGGATTTCAACGTCGGTTATACATAACCGACGTTAAATTTAAACATTTAACGTCATTTGTTATCTAACCGACGTTATTTATCCATTCCTACGTCGGTTTTGTTATAACCGACGTTAAATATTGTTTCATAATTACAAGTTTTCCACCGCGTCTTGTACAATGTCGGTCTTCATAAAAACCGACGTCGAATTGTGTCGTAGTAAGTGTTTTCTCGTAGTAGTGTTGAAAAGTAAAAGGTGCAAGAAATATATTATTTTATAAAATTATACTTACTTAAATAAATTATTATTTATGTTTATATTTTAATATATATATAT
Source organism: Sphenostylis stenocarpa (assembly GCA_963425845.1). Taxonomy (NCBI): domain Eukaryota; kingdom Viridiplantae; phylum Streptophyta; class Magnoliopsida; order Fabales; family Fabaceae; genus Sphenostylis; species Sphenostylis stenocarpa. The sequence continues at coordinate 38,959,368 of OY731398.1, read as the reverse complement.
ATATATTAATTATTATTTTAATAAATATCATAAATATGAAAATAATAGTAAAAATCAAATGAATAATTGTAATTATATATCAAAATATATATTATTAAAAAATATAATTTAAAGATATTACTTTAAAAAAATTATTTTATTAATAAAAAATTAATTAATAATTATATAGATAATTTTGTAATCAAATAAATATTTAATTTTAATTTAATATTTATTAATTTTTAAAAATTAACCTTTTTTTATATCTATTAAATGAATAAGAATAGTTTTCACTTTATTTTGACTCTTTTTCTTTTCTTTCTTTTTCTTTCTTTCCTATCGAACAGACTCTTAGATCAGCTTCGTAATGTCACATGTTATTGACGAGGGATTTTCAGAAATAACATCGTTTCATAATATGAAATATCAATAACTAAAAAGAAGTGGTAATACTGAAAACCTTAATCAGATTTTCACAGTTGAATTCCGAAGTTTAAAATGTTTGAAAACAACACCCAACGATGATAACATTTGTTTTTGTATAAAATATCTCCTTTGGTTAATGGGTCAAACCAAAATAGCATCATTATTATAATTGAAGCAAACTATGCTAATTATATTCATCATAAAATAATTAACATTATTAGCACAACAAATCAGAGTTTATGAAGAATCTAGTGAGAGCATCACCATAACTTTTAAAACAAGAATAATTAACCTTGTGTGTGTGGTGGTAGGTGTCTCTAACCCTAATCAGTTCTGAAACTTAACTAAACTTTTATTGATTTTATTCACGTCAATTTTAGTCCTTTTATTTTTTATTTGTGAGTTGAAAAATTTTATTACATGTTAAATAGAAGGAAATAATACTCTCCAAGAAGTATTATATATAGAAAATAGAAAAACAATATATATATATATATATATATATATATATATATATATATATATATATATATATATATATAATCGATGTGCTTAAGCCTTGTATTAAAAAACTTTCAATTTTTCATTATTAATTTTAAATGGACTTTGGACCAAATAATTCATTATAGTGTTTAATGCTATTAATGTAGTATTTTATATATTAAATATTAATTTAATATTCAAACGTGTGACTTTTTTTTACTTTGTGAACAATAATTTCTTATCAGATTCTAAATTTTGTTTTATCTCGTATCAGTGTTATGTTGATAAATATTTAAATATTAATTTTCCGTTTATTAGTATATATATACACTAAAATTTAATCATTAAATAAAAAAAATCATTTATTATTACTTGAATTATGATTAAGCTAGAATTTATTAGAATTTATGTTTAATTAGCATACTTTTTTTTCTGAACTAAAATGATTGGCAAATTATTTTTCAAGAAATAATATGATAATTTTTATCCAGCTTTTAATACATAGAGGTTCATGGAGTTTGGCAGAAGACACAATTTCAGAATCTAACTTACTTGATAATAATATTTAAATAATTAATCTGTTTACTTCAACAATCAGGGTATCTCAAAACCTGTACAAAAATAGTCATGTTTTCTTAAATAAACAAATGTATAATTCAAAAGTAGAAGTGATACTATGATATAATTGTAATTAGAACAAGATTATTCGTAAAGCCATGTTTATTTTTCCTGCACAAATTACTATTGCTAACTAGAATATCGTAAACAAAAGATGAATGCCTCATTCCTAACGTCTTTGGAAATTGAACAACTTTATGGCAATGGCAAAGATGAATGCAAAAGTTACTGCAAACCCTATAAGTACAGCTGCAACCACTCCCAAAAAATCATGCTTAAAACCAAAGTAGCTTCTCAAAAAGTCTTCCACTGTTGCACTTTTACCATTAAACCCAATCTGGTCTTGTATATCTCCAAACTGTGATGTTACCAACCCATACAAAGTCCAAGCTACTGGATTTCCCCAATAGAACCATCTCCACCACACAGGTATCCTCTGTTCACCATGCAGCCAAAAAGATAAATATAAACTAGAGTTAAACATGTTTAGGAAACATGGTTAGCATTTTTCTTAGAAAGTGATTATTAGCACTCTTCATGCCTATGGTTATAAAGAAAGAAATAAGAAACCGCATTAACATTAAAGGAAGTTAAAACTTACTGGTCGTGGGACTACGAATCCTGAGAAGAGATTCCATACTTCATAGAATCCAGAAGAAAGTATAACCGCTATGGAGGGGTTTGGGGTCATGGCAGCAGACATCATGCCATAATAGGTGAAGTAGAGGAAGGTGAGGTACATGAAGAAAAGGTACCAGAAAAATTTAGTTACAGTCCACTCAAAACCGATCATTGCGTACACTATAATGCTATAAACCACACTTTGTAAAAGAATATAAGGTAGCTCGATTACAACCTGCAAGAAAATATTAAGATCAGAAAAGTGAGACCCTGAAGGAAATTTTTACATCATTGTATACATGCAAGGAAGTTAAAAAGTAAAGTCTCTAAGCGTTTGCCTGAGCAAAAGCATAAGCCAAAGCTGAATACATTCCAGCAGCTTTTTCCCTATAAAACACTGTTCTTTCAACAGCCACCAACGGTTGTGCTGAATTAGCATTCTTAATACCAAGAAGGAGAACAGCAGCATACATGGATCCCATGGCATTGAAAAGATCTTGTTGCTTTTTGCTGCAATATATACGGAAATACACATTTAGAAAGAGCTAGAAATGTCTAACATGAGTTTTGAGGCAACAAAATTTTCTAGCTTTCAGTTTGATGACTTGATCTCACATTTTGGAGCCAAGGTCCCAATAAATGCTCCCAAACAACAAGGCCACAGCGATTGTGTAGAGAAATCTTTGGGCCGTGTATTGATTATTGCGCCAGTATGACCAATGTTGTTTCCATAAGCAAGCCATGCATTGAGTAATAAAGGACCTTGAGTACTTTGTAGGAAAATGCAGGTCCTTTGAGCCAGGGGCTGGAGTACTTAGTTCTTTGATAACTTCCTTGTTTTTGCTGAAATATATGCCACATGACAATTTTTCCTCATTAACCTTTCCATACTTTGAACAAGTTCTTATGATAAAATTATAGACTCTAGCATATTAGACTTCAACCAACTGAATATACCTGCATAACTCTGAATTTTTGTACACTTCAGCAAAATCAATCCCCAATTCCATTTCTTTTGCTGAAGTTGTGACTTCCAACATCCACGTTGCTGGATTGTAGCCATCCTCAATCGAACGGACACCTTTAATTTCCTTCATGAGAAAAATGTCCACGACAGTGAAATTTTTACTAAGATCTGAAGCAAAAAATGAACTTCAATAATCCTAATTCATAAGGTTTTACCTCAAAGTAACTGATTAAATGAGAAGAATGATGTCCAAGTGGCCCAACATATATCTCTTGACCTCCTCGCTTCATAAGAAAAAGCTGCATTCAGTTGACAAAAAAAAATTAGAAACTTGTTAATAGAAGAGATAAAGATGTCAGTCACAATATTTTACTTCGATTATTTTACCTCATCAAAAGATTCAAATATTTCAATGCTTGGCTGATGTATTGTGCAGACAACCGTTCTTCCAGTGTCGACTATGTTTCTAACTGCTCTAATGACAATAGCAGCAGCTCTTGCATCTAGCCCAGAAGTTGGCTCATCCATGAATATGATAGAAGGATTAGCCACTAGCTCAACAGCAATAGTCAATCTTTTGCGTTGCTCTGTTGATAGACCGTTAACACCAGGCAATCCAACAATTGCATGCTTTAGAGGGTTCAGCTCCACAAGTTCAATGACTTCCTCAATGAACATCTGCCACCAACCATTGGTCATTTCAAAACTTAGTAAACTGACAAAACATTTAAATGTTTTTATAACACTCCAAGTGACAGAGTAGTAATGCAAAGTGTGTAAGAAATAGCTGAGAGGAAGACTGCATGAAATCAGAAAACTTATACTGGAATTTGACTTCTCGAAAGTGATGATAAATGTTGACTTCGAAGAGTTCGGGATAAACATATAGCTAAAGTTGTAACTGTTAATTGGTAAGTTAAATGTTGACATTGTGATGATAAATTACTTGTGCTCGTTAGATGAACTACAAAATTGTTAAATCTATTTTGTTGTCAACAATTATAATTTCATGCTTTGTTTTTTGAAGTATATTTCTCACTATAAAGGAGTCAAATAATTAATTCTGTTGAAGAAAATTGTACATCAATCAATGTAAGAAGTAATTTACTTAAGATATTTATACTCAAACATGGGATTCAGATACTGACCTTCCTGGTTTCAGAATTGATTTCTGCTGATAATCGAAGCCATGCTGAATAGAGCAAGGATTCATATACTGTAACATGTGGAGAGTGGATATCATTTTGTTCACAGTATCCAGAAATTCTGGCAAAGGTTTCTTGCTTCTTTGGATAGCCAGAAATTGAGATGTTCCCACCAATATACCCCCCTGTCTTTCTTCCAGCTAGTACATCCATCAGAGTTGTTTTGCCAGCACCAGTGGAACCCATTAATGCTGTGAGAACACCTGGTCTGAAAGCGCCACTGACACCCTTCAAAAGGTCCAACCTATCTTCAAGAACTCCCTGATTCTTCATTTCCTGCAAATTTAGTGAATGGACTCAGAAATCTTAATAATGCTCAGAAAGTTCAATACTTTATTTTTTTATCTACATTACCTGTGGCATGTCAACAGAATATGTTACATCATCAAAGGTGATGGAATGTGGTTCAAACGGAAGAGCCATTCCTCTTCTCTCAGCTTCTTTTCTTCTGGACGAAGACTTAATAGAAATGCTTCCACCATCCTGTCTATCGATTTGAGATTGATCTGATTTAACAGCTTGATGCTGCACTATTGCTGGTAATCAATTTGTGATAATATTAGTACACATATTAAGCTCTCTCATTTGGTTACAAAACATTTTTAAGATGAAGAAGCTCACGGTTCAAGTAAGTAAGAGCGAGGATGTAAGCAATATTGAACACTATCGTATATCCAATCAGTGCCCCAACACCAATCCAATACCACTTTGACTGAGTGAAGAACCCACGAGATTTCAGAACTTCAATTCCTAGTGGTGTAGTTGAGTTGGGTAGAATCTTTCATACGAAATATAATCCATACATTAGATTATTTATATAAGGTGAGCACAAAAATGTATATAAAGATTAATATGGAAAGCTTACATGTCTCCATCTCTTCCCTAGGAACTCATTATTTATTATGGCATTTTGTCCATACATCATAGGTGATGACCAGAAGCCCCATAGCCACCATTTTTTCATATTATCTATGGCCATGAAGCAAAGACAAAAGAAGTGTTATTGTAATGAAATAAACACTTTTTCTTTTGTGTTAATATTATGGTACCTTTTGACAGGATGAAACCACTCGTAGCAATGAGGATGCCCAATATAAATGACCCAATTGTGAAAGCCGCTGTCAGTTCCCTACCAAGTGCTCCGATGAACCGGAATAAGGATGAAGCCATCTGGTTAACAAATAATAGAAGAAGGAATTGCCTGAAGAATCTGCATTATGTAGAGATATAGATGCATGTCATTTCTCACTCGATAGTGTTTTAACATGAGAGAATTGGGGGGAGGGGGGGTTAGTACATAAACAGAGCATTTTTACCTTCCAACATATGGATCAAAACCAATAACATAGTAGGTGAGGAACACCCAGATTCCCACTTGCGCAAAAGTCATGGGGAGTTTCAGGATCCATGCAGGAAGAGCATATACCCATGAAGGGAAGAAGAGAAAGTCCCTTTGCTTGTAAAAAACAGGAAGCTTAGAAACTGCCACGGTAAGATCAGCAAATCCATCCAACAAAATTACAAGAAGGCCATAGAACAATGCACCCGCATATATACCACCATCAACCACTGAATCTCGGTGCATCTCAGTCCGAAAGAAAACAGTCATTGCAATAAAGGCCACTGTAGCAAGCTAATCGGTGTAGAAAAAGGCATTAGTAATGGACATTATTGCATAATGTTCATGGTACATGATACATTGATATGGAAAGTTACAAAGTTCAAACCTACTTGGCAAAGATGAAAGATGTGAACGAATGAATTACGCTTCATGAGTAAATATTCTCTTGACAAGCAAGCTTTCAACAGTTCCCACTTTCCTAATCCATACATTTTGGTTGTCAAAGCTGCAGGGTGGCTTTTAGACTTGTCAAAGTGAGTAGAAAGTTCATTAGCAAGGCTTCTCCCAACATGAAATGATTGAAATGCCTCTACAAACTCTTTGGTTGTGACGAATCTGTAAGGTTGATCTCTGTGTATCCAATATTGCTCCTGATCTTTTCTTGATGTCACCTTTGTTAACGTAATAAGTTTGTACATGTGAGAATAAAATAAAACTGTTATTAGTCTATACCATTTAATTTGGACTCTTATTTTTTACCGAGTAGATAGATGGGAAGAAGTTAAATCCATACTTACTTCTTGCAAAAAGTCTGCAACACCTTTCCTCTCAGGACATTTGAAACCAACCGAAGCGAAAAATTCAAGAACATGTTCACGGGGACCCTGATACACAATTTTCCCGTCAGAGAGTAGAATAATGTCATCAAAAAGATTGTAAGTCTCTGGTGCCGGTTGTAGGAGTGACACAAAAGCTGTTCCTTTGAGAGAGTGGATAAAGTGTTTGAGTGAGTTCACAACTTGAAAAGTTGTTGAACTATCTAAGCCAGTAGATATTTCATCCATGAATAAAGCTTTAGCTGGTCCAACCAGAATCTCCCCTGTATTTACAGATATATATTTACTGAACTTTTTTCCACCACAAATTGCTTGAGTTAATTAAATATGATACACTTCAAAATTTGAAGTTTTTACCTGTTGTAACACGTTTTCTTTGTCCACCAGATATACCTCTTAACATTGCATTTCCCACAATGGTATCAGCACAGACTTCCAGTCCAAGAATCTGCAATTATAAAGTAAATCAAACTGTAATTTAACACAAAATAGCTTTAAGATGATCAGAGAACGTTTGAGTACAAGAATTTTACCCTTAGAATATAATCTGTAATAAAATTTGCTTTCTGGCCTTCGGTTGCTACAGCCTGAGCATTACAAGTTAGAAGTTCAACCACTTAATTATGAATAATTCCATTTAATTTTAAAAAATAGACATAAATAGATGATTGTTTAACAACAAATAAAAAAGAAAAGCAGATGTAACAGATTTGTCCATAGCATCTGTCTCCCAGGAAAATCCATTGCTTAATGTGTAGAAATAGAATTCCAAAATTTTAATAGATATGTTATTGCAACTGAAAGGCAAACATTTTTCTTCCATTGGTTTGAAAGCTTGTCATTTCATCTGTCAAAAATTTGTGAAAGGGAGTTCAAGGGATGCAAGCCAAATGGATAAAACATGTCCCTACCCTAGTGGACAATAATCTGTGTCTTACCTTCATATAGACATCAATATCTGGATCAGGTTTAATATTTGCTTCTTTTTCTCTTCTGGACACCTCTGTAAGTAAATCTGAAGAAATGGGAAATAACTTAGGTTAAAACTTGATTTTCATATGAAATTTTTGCAGATGATTTCAATGTTGCAATTTTGTGGCCTAACCATAACGAGGTCCAACTCCTTGGACTCGTGCTGAGAAAGCTAAGGTTTCTCTGACTGTCATTTCTCCGGTATGAAGATCATTTTGACTGACATAAGCAGCAGTTCGTTGGGGTACAAACTCATTCATTCCATGGCCATTATAAGTCACCTTTCCATTGAACTGATGAAGAAGTTATACCTTATTAGCTACAAATCAAAAATGGAAAACCCGAGCACAAACATGACACCATCAATTAACAATTAAATATATATGCTCAACCTTAAGTCCTGAATCAAGTCTTCCAGCCAAGGCCAACAGGAGAGTGGTCTTCCCAGAACTTGGAGAACCCAAAAGCAATGTCATTCTGGAGAAAGGTAAACAATGACATGTTGTTTAAGGTTGTTTGTTGTGTTGTCTTCCAAATGAAATATAGAAGAATCGATTAATTGTTACCTGGCAGGCCTTATTATTCCACTAACATTCTGGAGGATATTTATATGTTGTTTTCTACTTGGGCGTAGATGAAGGAAGTTCAGTAACCCCTTTAAAAGCCAACAAAAATAAAAGGCATATTAAAACTTCTCAAAGAGGTTAATACTACTCATTAAGGTTGGTATTGGTACACTTACCTCCACTTTATTAACCATGTAGTTAGTGAAAGTTGGCAAAGCTCTACTACCAACATGAACTTCTGCTCCAATGTTCATGTTCTCAAATCGGACCTCTATTGTAGGAATGGAAATTCCAACTCTGACACCATCCAATCCAAAAATGAAGGCATCATTCTAAAAGCATTCAGCTTAGATTTTTTTTTGAGTGTATTAATGACAATGTGATTTGAATTAAGACCTGATGAAAACTATCCAAACCCCAGTATTATGCAGACTCTAGTGTGTTGCATGCAGCTTACTTAAAATCAAGAGACATGACACTATGACACACACACACACACAATTACCTATCAATGCGGTCCCTGAGCTTGAGCATGAACTTCTCATTGTCTTCTTCAGCAACTCTGACAAGTCTCTCAAGCAAACCTCTCCTTTCTTGCAACCCAAGTTGATGAACATCAATCTCATTGGCAACCCCTGCAGGTGAAGTCAGCAAGCCTGTCCTCAAACGTGCAACCGTCGGAAGTTTCTGAATGGCAGCCCATTTAAGAGCCTCTTCATCATCTTCCTGGTGGAAAGAGTTGGCAAAGATTTCCACACCACTGTTGCTCCAAACTGATACACTCCCAATCCTCAAACTACTCATAGTTCTGCCTGCTTGAAAACTAATTCCTGCTTTGACACTACCCCCATCCTCCATTTCCAACAAACAATTAAACGTTTCACCCTTCAAAGAATCAAAGAGTGCAGAAAAAAGGTTTCTCTCAAAGTTTAACTTCTTATGGTAACTTGACAAGGTCCTTAGTCTAGTCTGTGTTTAGTTGAATGTAAGACAAGAGATGATGATGTGATATATATATATATATATATATATATATATATATATATATATATATATATAGGGATGGTGAACAACAACATGGGCGGCTTAGCCAGCAAAGTTGTCACTGATGACGGGCACAGAGGATTTTCAAGTTCACCACTATATCATGTTTCCTGTAACTCGGCACTTCATTTCCACTTTACTACTTCATTGGAGGAACGTACAGTATCTTTTCGTTAAACAAATGAGAAAAGGTGATGTCATCAATTACGAATCTCTTTGGCAATATTTTTCAGTAAATATTGTTTGTACACAAACTTGTATAACTAACTACTACAGATAAGGAAAGAAATGATCAAAATATAGGATGTAATAAACTATCATCAATCATCTTGATTTGTTTATATATCTACAGGTAACTGTCTAATACAAAACGAAATAATTTAATATGTAGGCTCTACCTCTGATATAGTTTCTCTTGATTCTTAAAACTTATATATTTGTTGGTAGTGACTAATATAGGTTGGAATATGGTATGTTATACCATGTAAATCAGTATTTATCTTTTCAAATTGAATAGTAAAGACCATGGATCCAATATTATTCAAACCATGCGTCACTGTTTGGTAAAATGAAATTGGAATATTATAAAGAACATACACTAACGACAAGAATAAATATATAGTTGGTGAATTGTGGGAATAAACTGGTTTAAAGAACGTAATGGACAATAGAAAATCTGATACAGGAGAGTTAATTCAACGTTTAATTATTATTTATGTTGTCTTTTATGGTAAAAAAAATATTATTTGTCTTGTTAAATAGACACAAATTAAATACAAAGTGATATGAATGTGTTCATAATATAGATATCCTTGATGGAATCTGCTCCAAGTTCAAGTTAAATTCATTTTTATAGAATAATCACTGATGTTTTCTGAAAGGAGGTTTTTAGTGCATTGAATGTGGTCTTAACCATGATGAGGTTTGACTTTTACAGTCTTGCCAATAAGCAAGCACCACCACCTTTCTTTTCCCCTATTTTACTACCTCCATTATCAGTGACCACCCTTCTCCCTTAAACAAATGGCCACGCTGACTTCATTCATTATGTATTAACTCTCAAAATCAAATTTTAAATCATTTAGAGTACGACAGAATAAGCCTTGCACCATTTTGGGAGTCTATTTTGGTAGGTCAAGTCTAATTTGTTAACTCGGTGAGCTCACTTAAGATGAGAAGCATTATTTGTTACTAACCCTAAAAATAAGTACCTTAAGGTCCATATTGAAATGTCTCAATTTTAGGAAATCTAATTTTATTTATTATTATATACCTTTATGTTTAGCATTATGAAAAAGTGAGTATTCACTTTGTTAATATTTCACATCAATGATAACCTTTTGTCAGACTAGTGGTGAGAACTTTAGTGTAAATAGTAGTAATATTATGTGCTCTGATTTTATTATTTAATTACAAATTTTAGTGTTGGAGTGTATTTTTGCATATATATATATCTCCACGATATTTGATCATACTTCATCAGTATAATTTTTTTTTATTACAATCCACATATAAGCTAATAAAGCTTAAAAGGTTCTACATCATTAATCTATTTGATAAGAAATATTGAATTTTTGGTAAAATTTTAGGTATAATTTAGACAGAGCTTAAATTGTTTTGATAAAATTTATTAATTATTTATAAATATGTTTAAATTTATTTTAAGGAGAATGGTTTGAGATGAGTATTCTTGGATTTACTAAACATCCTTACCCAATGCAAAAATCCTATTAAGATTAAGATAAGAAAAAAAAACAATTCATATTAATTAAAAATTTAGCTAATAACCTTTAATTATACTATTTAAAAAAACTAATATTTTTCTATAAATTATTCTTCCTTCGAATTTGATATCAAGAATACAAAAGAGTTTGGAAAAGAAAACATCAATTAAATAAGGGTATTTTAAATATAAACTCATTAAATAAGATAAAAATTGAATTTCTTATATTAATTAAAAAAAGTGTAATATTAAAATTATTGACAGTATAAAATGATTAACAATTTATCAAAATTAAACTGTTTTTTTTTAACGAATTGGGCTCGTGGAGATACCGGGCCGCACGAGATAAAATGGGTCATTTTTCTTTAAGTCCGGTCCGAATGAAATAGAAGGAATAATAAATAATAAAGTATATATAAAAAGAAAATGAAATGTGGCGGTAGTAGAATTTTGTGAGTTTTGTAGAGTGGAGAGAATGGAGGAGGAGGGTGACATAGACGACGGTGTTAGAGCTCAGTTTCCTCTGTCGTTCGGGAAGCAATCGAAGCCTCAAACGCCTCTCGAAGCCATCCACAATGCGACACGTCGTTCCACTTCCAATCCCAATTCCAAAACCACCAACCAACTTCCCTCTCTCTTCTCCTCTTCCAGGGAATGGCTCAAGTCCCTCCGTCCTTCCAAAAACCCTATTCCTCCGCCGCCTCCCGATCACGACGATGCCCCCATTGTGGGACCGCCTCCGCCGCCACCTGCAGCTTCGGACGACGAGGACGAGGACGGCGACATGATTGGCCCGCCCCCGCCGCCACCGAACGCGTCGGAGTCCGAAGACGATTCGGATGAAGACGAGGTAGGGGCCCGATTCCGGATTCCCCTTAGCAACGAAATTGTTCTCAAAGGTCACACCAAGGTATTTTTCTTCCTGAAATTAAAGAAAAATAATATATATTTTGATTTCTGATTCCCAAACTGTAGGGTTTTGAATACTAGCTTTATTAGTCTCTAGAATTTCCCATTACTGGGGGTTTAAACTGTTTTTAAGTCTGACGATAATCCATTGATCCCCAAAGGTTCGCGAATATTGTGAATTACTTTAGCATAGCTATAAGATGCTGGCTGGCTGCAATTAATTTTTTATTTTTTATTTTTTTTAATGAGTGGGATCATGATGGGAAGTAAAAGAGCTACAGCTACTGTAAAATATAAAGAGAATATGAAGAAGGTCAAACTGCTACTAGCAATAATTTGTTTCTTTCATTGATGCGTTACACATTGTAGAAACCCAAAGTAAATAGCTAGGTAATGGATGATAGCCTTATCAGTGTCATCATATACCTTTTTAAGGATTTTAAAAAATAAATAAATAATAATATTCTAAGCCCATCCAATTTAATTTTTTAACCATTTAGGTTTAAGGGTAGGTTTGGGCCTTTCTAGGCACATCTTATAACGTTACAACAACTTAGTACTGAACTAGAACTAAGGTTTAAATCACGTTTTGCAGCTGTATTTAGTTGTATTCTGTAACAACCAAGACGGGATTTATCCCTCAAAAGCTAGCTCAAGAGGTTGGAGAACCTCCCACCTTATAAGGCCTCCCTGGTAAGGAGACCTCCCCAACTTGTTACAATACCATCCCGTTCGAAAGCCAGCGTCCTCGATGGCTGCACTCCCTGGTACTTCACTCACCAGCACTTCACTCGGTCTTCTTACCGGTCAGAACCCTCCAGTGGTCAGAACCCTCCGGCGGTCAGAACCCTACGTGGGTAGCCCTTCTTGAGTTGGCTGGCTCTCAACGAAAGCATCAATGTAACAACCATAAGGTTAGGAGGGGAACCATCCCTCAAAAGCTAGTTCAAGAGGTTGGAGAACCTCTCACCTTATAAGGCCTCCCTGGTAAGGAGACCTCCCCAATGTGGGACTTATTACACATTCCTTGATATTGTGGCAAATTGCAGACTTATGTAGCCAATGTGGCCTTAATGCAATCACAGACTTCAGAAACCTTGAACCTTGACTATGCAACTGAAATCGTAGTTGTGTGTTCCATTTTTTAACAATTTTACTAGGACCGTATAAGACAGGCCCCAGCTATGTAAATGAGCAGCTGCTGTAGGTATTCAAAATCTGAAAGTGATAGAAAAGGAAACCAGTTGTGTTTGGGAGTAATTTATTAATGATTAATCCTGGTAAACTATTAACAGGTTGTGTCAGCTCTTGCTGTGGATCATACAGGATCTAGAGTGCTTTCTGGAAGCTATGACTATACAGTACGAATGTATGACTTTCAAGGAATGAATGCTCGATTGGAATCGTTTCGACAGCTGGAGCCATTTGAAGGTCATCAAGTTCGCAATTTAAGCTGGAGTCCAACTGCAGATCGCTTTTTGTGCGTGACTGGATCAGCTCAAGCAAAGGTAGGGCAAGACATCATTATCTGCTAGGTTGTATTTGTGCTTCAGTGATTTCCATTAAACGTGTCTTTCATCATTCTACCACAGATTTATGATCGTGATGGGCTTACTTTGGGAGAGTTTGTGAAGGGGGACATGTATATTCGTGATCTAAAGAATACCAAGGGCCACATATCTGGATTGACATGTGGAGAGTGGCATCCAAATACTAAAGAGACCATTTTAACATCATCAGAGGATGGCTCACTACGCATGTGGGATGTTAATGACTTCAAAAGTCAGAAGCAGGTTTGGAAATTTTACATTATTCTTCCCTGGTGATTGTGATTGTTATTTTGTTTTTACTTTTAATATTTTAATGGGAACAAAGAGCCTTTCAAACATATATTTTGGGGTATTTGGATTTTCTTAAAATAAAACTTTATGCTCCATACAGAAAAGTGGCTGAAAGCATCTCTTACATACTTCTGACATTACTTGTACGATTATTGGCTGCTATTTTGCATGTGGTTGTGAGGAAGTCATTGGCACTGTCTTTATAAAATCCCTTATTCTGCTCTGTTCTTGGTACTGATAGGAAAAATTATTGAAAATTTTGATAAAAGTATGCTCTAATTTTTTGGCAACTTTGTGATGTTATTGAAGTTATGTTGTTATCATTCAATGGCTAGGTCATTAAACCAAAGCTTGCGAGACCTGGAAGAGTCCCCGTCACCACATGTGCATGGGATCGTGATGGTAAATGCATTGCTGGTGGTATAGGAGATGGATCTATCCAGGTAATCTATCTTTTACTCTGATATTACTGAGCAATAAAGTTAATATCGGTATACTGATCTTAAGCTTAAGCTGGATTAGTGTTAACATTTAACTTTCTCCTTATATTTCTTGGAATGGTCAATTAATTTTAACAGATTTGGAATATTAAGCCTGGTTGGGGGAGTAGACCAGATCTACACATTGAAAAAGGTCATGAAGATGATATTAGTAGTCTGAAATTTTCTAGTGATGGGAGAATCTTATTGTCAAGGAGTTTTGATGGTTCACTGAAGGTAAATAAATGATCACATATGTGAAATCTTCTTATAGCTCGTTACTAATTTCTTTGATAGGCGTGCATTATCTGACTTTTGATTGACCGATGAATTATCCTCAGGTTTGGGATCTACGGAAAATAAGAGAACCATTAAAGGTATTTGAGGATCTGCCAAATCACTATGGACAAACAAATATTGCCTTCAGTCCTGATGAGCAACTCTTTTTGACTGGAACATCTGTGGAAAGGGAGAGCTCAACAGGAGGTTTATTGTGCTTCTTCGATAGAGTAAACCTTGAGCTTGTATCAAGAGTTGGCATATCATCCACTTGTAGTGTTGTTCAGTGTTATTGGCATCCTAAACTGAATCAGGTAACACAATACAGCAGTTATGTTACGTATCAATTTTCTGGTATGATCTTGCGTTCACTGAACTATATTTGTTTCTAGTGCTTATAATTCTTTCTGAACTTGCTTTTTTTTGTATAGATCCTTGCTACTACTGGTGATAAAAGCCAAGGAGGCACTCACATACTATACGATCTAACCCTAAGTGAGAGAGGAGCTCTTGTATGTGTTGCCCGTGCACCAAGGAAAAAATCAATTGATGACTTTGAGGCAAAACCTGTCATTCACAATCCTCACGCATTACCACTATTTAGAGATCAGCCAAGCCGTAAGCGTCAGCGAGAGAAAATACTAAAGGATCCATTGAAGTCCCATAAGCCTGAATTACCAATTACAGGTCCTGGATTTGGTGGACGAGTTGGTACTAGTCAAGGAAGCTTACTGACCCAGTATCTTCTAAAGGTTTGTTTGTTTTGTGAGCATTTTTGTCTACTTTTTCTTGACTTTCCAGTTTTCATGCTTTAGATTGTGACAGTGGAAGGTACTTACATTCAATGTAATTACAGAAAGGAGGCATGATCAAGGAGACATGGATGGAGGAAGATCCAAGGGAAGCTATCCTGAAATATGCTGATGTTGCAGCGAAGGATCCAAAATTTATTGCTCCAGCATATGCAGAAACCCAACCTGAGCCCGTTTTTGCCAAGTCAGATTCTGAGGATGAAGAGAAATGATTGATTATGGAGTTATCATATCACAAGAAGGTAACACGGGACGGTAGGCAAGAGTGTAGTTTATTTTGTGAGGAGAGAGCTATCTCTCATACTGCTGAAATCATTGTGAGAGGTTTTCATGTTTGTACATTAGTCATATGTAAAATTGAATTTTGCAAACTATAATATGCTTCATACATTTACAAATTACAGATATGCTGACATGCTCCTAGTCTCCCTCGTAACCATTTTCCTTTGGCCTGACCTGATAGTGTCAACACAGTTAAACTTCATTCTTCATTTAATAATTTTAAATTAATAATCCACATTACAACTTTAATGTGAATTACATTCATAACAACCATAGTGACATTATAATTACATATAGTGCATTCGCACTTTTATAATGGATTAAATTATTTATAACTAATTTATGGAAAAAAAAAATAGCTTCTAAAATAATTGCCAAAACTGTTTATATATTAAATATAGAAATTATAAACTACAATTAAAAATTAAACTTAAATTTTATATTGACAATAATTAATTGCATAAATTTAAAAAATAAATAATACCATTAAAAATTCACCAAATTAATTAAGATTCTTTTTTTTTTTACTTCTATTTCTCCATTTACCTGTAGTCCTTGTTGTCACACTAAACATCATCCTTGGCACCATAACCATTCTCATCCTCAACAATGCCTAACTTGGTTTTGTTTCAATTTTTGAAAAATAATTTGTGTTTGCTTTGCTTCAGGAAGATGTCAATTTTAGAGGAGGAATAAAAATAGGAAACATGGGACTAAGAATGAAGAAGGGTAATTTGAAGGGGGGAAATGAGAAAAAAGAAATACAAATAAAAAAATTAATTTCAGTCATCATAAATTAAAATACAAAATAAAATCTGTGAATAAAAATACGATTTCTGTTCTTTCACCGTAGAATCTGTCCCTTCAATCATTTAATTAGCCACACGACAGCGTGAGAATCTGTCGTTATCAAGTCTCCATTGAACTTAGACTCTCCATACAATTATTTCTACACATAGCCATGAAAACTCTTACCCATCAACAGAGGATAAATATTTTTATAACTAATGAAATTATAAAATAAAAAATACATATTTTTAATAAGTTAAATTACATTATACAGTTTTTTTTTTTGCTTAAAAAAGATTTATTTTGTTTTTAAAATTTAAAAAAATATATATTAATTTAAAAAAAATAAAAACAAGTTAATTTTTTTTATGATTTTACTTTTAGAAACTATTGATAAATGAGGAAAATCATGATCATGAATTATCATAACAAAAGTAAAAAATATTTTTGACAAATCAATAATAATAAAGATGAAATTATTTTTAGTGTAATTATTGATAAAAATATTAATAAGATTAAAAAAATTAAAAAATATTGTTTATCATTTTAAATTTTTTAAATTTTAAAAACTGAAATTTTGGCTAATAAAATCAATAAAATAATAAGTCTTATTTAGTTGTTCATTACTAGTAAATACAACTTATATAACCTGGTAAACCTTTTAAAAAACACCTGTATTGGTAATTTATAAACAAAAATTAGACCATCATTTAAGTACAAAAACCATGGGAGTTTTCTCCATATGTTCTACATTTACGCGACATTATTCAACAGAAAGATTGTCCACGATGATGCCTACCATGGTAAAATGCAACTGCATCATCCATGGTTGGATTTCGATGACTAGATCTTATCAATAATTGCTTTAAGCATATCAACGGTCAAGGGTTTAGTGTAGAAGTGATCTAGTCCTGCATCCATGAATTGTTGCACATTCTCTGCACCGCGTGATGACGACACACCAACAATCATGTCACGAATGCCCATTGAACGAAGTTGTTTGGTTGCCTGAAAAAACATGCAACAAGAAAATCTCAATATAATTTATACACATGCATGCATGCTACTGCAAAACTCATTAATTATATGCCATTCAACACACTGCATGCTTTCAATTTTCTTGCATACCTCAACTCCATTCATGACAGGCATGTCTTTGTCCATGAGAATTAGGTCAAAACTCTGACCATTGCAATGAAGGTCCACAGCTTTTTTGCCATTTTCCACTGAAGCAAGACTTTCCACCCCTACTTTTTTCAACAGCGCTTCATGAGTCATTCGTGTGACTCTATCATCATCTACAACAAGTGCTTTTAATTGGGAACTTGAGTTCTTAGGTTTCATTTCTCTTCAACGCAATTATGTTATTTTCTCCCTGAACACAAAAGATGTGTAACTAACCACAAGTGTGTATTTCCATTCAAGATAATTAACATTAAAGGAAGTGCTACAAAATACACTATGAGCACACATAACTCCACAGACCAAACACCAGAAGAATGTAAAAACCATGCATATGCCCAAATATGTAACTATCCCACCTGCTGCATATATACCAGTGATTTGGTTTCAGGTCACTTCATATATAGCGTGCTACACAAAATTTCTAAGACAACAAGATATAAATATTCCAAGTCCCTTCATAGACGAAAACTGTGAAACATGTGGAATATGAATGAAAGATACATTATGTATGTACGAAGATTTGAAGATGATGTGGGAGTAAGTCTGACCTGCAACAGATATATCTTTCTCAAGATCCAGAGACTAGAGCAAGTAGAAGAGGAAGTGATGAATAAGGAGGAGTAATAATTATGCGTTTCAAGAAAAATCTGCAAGAACAAGAATGAGGACAAAGAAACGAGTGATGTGTGAATATAAAGCCAGTTTATTGGAGTGCTATGTATCCCTATTTATGTCTTTCCCGTGTTGTTAATATTATTCACACGTAGGTGACACAACATTTGGAATTTGTTCAGATTCTGAAACTCTGAAGAATGGCCTTTTTATCCATGAAATAAAAGGAGACAAGAAGCGATAATACACACAAGAAGGTTCAAATAGAAAAATACAAAGTCAATTTTCTAATCCATGTTTCAACATTAGTATCCACTAAAGAAATGTGACCACCCTAAACCAAGTTCTTTGAAACCTGCTTCGTCAAGGCAAATATATAAATTTATTATCTTAAAATTTATAAATTTATTATCTTAAAAATTCGTTAAAATTACTTTATTTATTGTATTATTATGTGAATTATTATTTCCTAGACTATCAAATTTTTTTATTTTTGAACTATTACTATTCTGGTTTCTATATAAAATAATTTAACCACTTTATTACGCATTGTCAAATACATCGCTTTATTATTTAAAAAATTGATTTCAACGTTGAAATATCTTTTTCGGATAAATCTATGTCTTTTTTTAAAAGAAGTTACTTTTAATCATTTTGAAGTCTCAACTCATAACACTCTTTTGTTGAACTCGGTAAAAACATTTGTGTTTGTTATGGGACATAAAATCGAGTCTCACTCCACTCTTTATACGCTTTAGTCCTTACCTCATTTATCGATCGAGGACAAAGATAGTTTATAACACATCTTCCTATATCATATGAATTTAACTAAAAGACGTTATCTTATAACACTAAGAACATTACCTTACCTTTTCTACACAATACGATTTCCAAACCTAATTACAAAAAGAAGAGTTATCGATTGGACTTTGACGTTCAAGGATCCAAGAATAATACGAATGACATGTTTCGGCTGCATCACTACTACACGTATATGAATCAGTCAGCTTCATCTTATTCCATCCTCCCAAACACGGTCCAAGGGAAACCCTCTGTAAGACACAATAAGGTCCATTGTACCGAATATAGACCTTTTTCATGGTAGAAAATTAGGTGATAGGATCTTTAATTATGTATCAAAATTATCATGTTGGATAACATTTTTAGTTATCATAATAAAAATGGTTATAAATTTAATATATTATTTGTTATCATTTAACATAATCTACCTCTTCGTAAAGTAATCGACAAAGAGGATATTCTGCAAAAGTGTGCGACGACCATTTTCTGTCTTTGGGGATGTTGAACTACAAGTTTCAGAGGGAGCAGGTCATGGTTTTTCAGCATATTCTGTCACTTAGCAAGGGAGTAATCTCTTCATGTCACAAAAAGTGGGTTGAGTGAAAAATCAAATATTATTAGTGACCATATAAAATATTCAGTGTGCAGATACCTTGAACAGGTCAACTACAATTATATGTAACATGTGAGCAAAGGTGTTTAGGCGCATATATTGACCAAGTTTCAGAATCTATATCCCTATCGAACCTGCATTGAACTTAGACCCTCTCTATATATAGAATAATTAGGTTACCCTTAAAACCTACTGTAAAAAGAACAAAACAACATACTATATATATTCGTGGTTAGGGACAATAGCCATGTAATTATTAAATGATCAGTGCATAACTAACTATTTAACTACTGTGAAACCTGACCCACCATATAAACCAGATCAAACATCAATAAACTGATATAAACACATCAAAAAACCAGTTACAAAAGATGGTTGGAAATTAACTTGGAGAGTGAAAGTAGAATTGGAGAACCCTTTGCAAGATTCATCAAAGAATAACAAGTCATTTTGGATTTTTCTACTAATTTTACATACAATGGTACCTAAAACAAAGTTGAACACTGCTATATGGTGTTCACTCTATTACCTAAAATTGACAATGTTTTCATGACTTGATCTTGTCAAGAATTTCCCCGAGCATGACATTTTAACAGTCAGGGTTTCGTGTAGAAGTCATCTAGCCCTGCTTCAACAAATTCTTTTACATATATGTGATCAGGTTGATGACGACACACTCCAATCACGATGATGGTTTACTTTTTAAAGTTTTACACTATTTCAGTGTTATACTAGTATTATTTTTTTTCACCTCCAAAATATATAATTTCGTTTAAACTTAAATAAAATCTAGTATCACTTCAATTATAATTTGATATAATTAAAATCATGTCATGTAATTAGGTATTATTTATTTAATTTAAATACTCTTAATTTAAATAAATATTGATACATTTGAATATTTTATAGTAAAATAAATTTATGTTACAAGAATTAGACAAATAAATTTAATTAAATATATTTTTTTATTAAGAAGAATAAAATAAAACATGGAAAATAGAAATATATAAATAAAAAATTAATATTGGAAAACATGAAAATTAGAAATATATTTTTATATCTTTTTTCATTTACATGTTTAATATATATTAATAAAAGATTATAATAATATATCTTACGAATTAAAAATAAAAGATATAAATAAAAAGTAAGAAGTGAAATATATAATTATGTTAGTAAATCATATTATTACATATCATTACTAATAAATTAAAATTTTGAATTTACTTTTAACATTATTATTTTAATTTATTTTATTATATTTTAGAATATAAGAATATGCATAGAAATATATAGAATATAAAATATTATTTGCAGATAGAATTTTCAATATAAGAATTTAGTTAAATATAAAAGGATAGATTAAATATAAAAAATTATAGACGATTATTAAATTGTTTGTCATTTTATTGCAATTGTATGCGTTAGAAATAAAATAAAAAAAAAGTATAATTTTTTTTATATTTGATACAGAAAATATACATACTACTCCCATTAACACAACCAGTATATTTTTCACATCAATTATAAAAGTAACTGATGTTAAAAAAAATAATTTGTTTTCTTAAAAGTGTATAATATAAATGTATTCACCTACGTAATATTTTTTTTTTCTTACATTGATCACGTCTATAACCATTTTATAATTGATGTACAATGTCTAAAATAATCAATTAGGAACAGCCTTGTAATTTCCAGAAGATAGTAACGAATAAAAAATTAGGAACCGATCGATGACAGTATAAGAAAAGAATCATGCAAAAAGTATACATCACTCTTCTTCTACATGGCAACTGCCTATTCACATCACTTTCTGACTTCTAACATATAATTGTGTTGGATAAGGGAATCACTAACTGAGAGAGTAGCTACGTATGATTCATCCATGATTGTTTAGTATTTTTCAAGTTTGTATATATCAAGTGAGGATATCTTCTTTTCCATTTACGAACAGATCAAACAGTTGCATCAAATGCCGGTTTCCTATCATCCTTTTCGTCATAATCATATGCCATTCCTCCATGGCTGGTTAAATCCAGCCCCGCCATCTCCTCATCACGTGATATCCTCAGAAGATCCAGTTTAAGCAGCACAAAGAACACTGTTCCCATTGTCACACTCACCCAACCAATGATGGATAAAATCTGAACAACATGTGCAGCCAACAACCTTCCACCCCCTCCCATCAACAACCCATAAGGCCTATTAGGTAGCCCTGGATAAACCTCATTCAAATACTTCTTCTTAGCAAACAAAGCGGTGAAGACAATTCCCCATGTGCCACACCCACCATGAAGTTGTGCAGCCTCAAGAGGGTCATCATACTTCAACTTCTCAGCAAGCAAGTTGAACCCAATGAGCACCCAAGCAGCCACAAACCCACATATGATTGCAGCCCAAGGATCCACCACTGCACACCCTCCAGTGATAGCAGCAAACCCTCCAAGCAAACCATTGCACACATGAGTGAGATCCCAATGCCCCGTTTGAATACGTTTCCCAAAGAGTGTTGTCAGTGCTGCTGAGCATCCAGCAAGTGTTGTGGTCACTGCAGTCCTCCCAACAGCACTCCATTGCCCATAATAAGAACCATTCTCTCCATAAGCCTTCAAAATGTTCAGAAACGAACCAGGGTTGAATCCATACCAACCAAACCACAACAAAAACGTCCCCAAAACAACCAACGTTCCGCTGTGTCCTTTCATTGGCACAGCCTTCCCATTATGATCAAACCTCCCAATTCTAGGGCCTTCGATCAAAGCACCCCAGAAGCCAGCAATAGCACCAACCAAATGAACCACACCAGAGCCAGCAAAATCAATAACCCCAGATCCAAACAACAAACCCTCCTCTCTAGCAGCACTACCCCACCCATCAGAACACCAAAACCAATGCGCCACAATAGGGTACACCAAACCAGTCAAAACCGACGAGTAAATCAAATAAGCCACAAACTGTGTCCTCTCCGCGATGGAACCACTTGTGATCCCCGCAGCAGCAATGGCAAAAGCCCATTGAAAGAGAAAGTAACCATAGTCAAAACTGGGCGACGGAAACTGATCAAGGCCGAAGAAGTGTTTCCCAATGAAACCGTTCGAAGGGACGCCGAAAGCAAAGGCAAAGCCAAACACGTAGAAGAAGATGCCACCAGTGGCGGCATCGAGGACATTCGTCAGCATGATGTTCATGGTGTTCTTGGCACGTACAGAACCAGCACAAAGCATGGCAAATCCAAGTTGCATGGCGAATACAAGGTAAGCAGAGAAGAGAAGGTAAGTGCTGTCAACAGCATAAGTGATGTCCACAAACTTGTTTGAAATGGCCTCAAAACGGCCGCAGATGTATTCGGCCGCGGCGGTGGCGTTACCGTCGCCACCGAGAAGAGGGTGGAGGTCGGTGGCAGAACAAGCGTTAGCAGCCATTACGGTGGTGACGCCGGTGGTGGAAACTCACTCCAATAACAACAAAAGCGTTCTCTTGTTAAGGTTCTCTTGAAGTGGAGCGGGTCGTAGGTGATTTTGTTATGTTGTTTAACCAGATTCATTTTTTTTAGTTTTTAAAGAATGGTTGTGAAAACAAATGAAAAAAATGAGTTAAACATTATAGTTTCTCTCACCTACTTAAAAAAACTCACCTAGTATAAACATATTAAAACATAAAAATAATTATAAATGATAACAAATAATTAAACCCTTTAGAAATTAATACAAATAAGAATTTTAAAAAACAACACATTTTTTTACAACAAAATATTAATCACAAAATTGTAAAAAAAAAAAAAGTTGTGGGAGTAACTTTCACTGCAATAATAAATTTAAGTAATAATAAAAGTTACACATAGTAAAAATATTTTAAAAAATAACATATGATTTCATTAACAACGTAAAGGATAAAAAGTGCATAACACACTTTAAACATTTCACAGAATTACAACAGCTAAATATTTACTAAAAAAAATTAAGAATTGATGTAGATTCAGATTACCTTTAGTATTAAAAACTATAGTTAACGGATACATTAATATTTAACATTTAAAAAAAAATCAAAACGAATATTCTAAAAAATATAAAGTAACAAACTGAAATTCTGAAAATTAATATATCAAAAACGTAAATGAAATAACATTTATCTTTTTAAAAAATAGGTTCATATCATAAAATTTTAGTTTCAAAATAAATTGCATAAAAAAATCTGTCATATTAAAATTAGTTTAAAGATATATTTATATGGTAGTAATTAGTTTTAATACTAAGGCTAAAATCTATATTAATCATTATTCTCTTTCAATAGTTTTTAAGTGATATTAGATGTTTTTAACATGTTTTATTACAGTTTAAACATTTCAAAATATTATAAAAATTAATTTTTAAAAAAAGTGATTATGTATTGACATTCTTTTGAAAATTTCAAAATATTAGAAAAATTAAAATTTTGTAAAAAGTAATTATATATTGACAATCTTATGAAAAAAAACATTTATTCAAGCATGATATAATAGTATAATAATAGATAATATTATTATATTAGATAATAAATGTTTTTTCTTAAAAGGTTATTATTTAAATATTATTTTTCTTTTCTAAAATAATTTTTAAAAGCTAGCTCTTAGTTTAAGATTTTTTTTTTTAATTTTAAAAAATAGTTCTCTTCTTCTAATTTTGAGCTCCAATGTAAATTACTTCAAAAAGTTATTTTCCTATAAAATTAGTTTAAATATGTGATTGTAGCATAGTGACTAGTTTGAGTACAAACTATAATCTATATTATCGACCTCCTTTAGTAGTTTTCGTGTGATATTAAAGGTTAAAACATGGTTTGTACAAAATTCTAAGTACGAATTTGAACAGTTAAGTTAAATAAATAATGATTCACCAGAGAGGGGAGACAAACAATGGGGTAAAAAGAATATGTTGTTTTGAAAACAAAGTAGTTCAGAACTTTCCTCGTTGATATCTAAATATACACATAATAAAGACTGCTAAATGAAAATAAACATAATAGAAATGAAGGACCTTTCATGTATGTCAAGGGAACTGAGATATGATGAAATTAAAATGAAGTTATTATTTACATAATTTTTGATAATTTATTTGATGTTACATAAAATTCTTCAAACATACTCAGCATAGCTAAAATAAAAGGAATAAAACAATGCTTCTGTACTATAACTTCACTCAAATCGTTCTTATGTTAGCATCCTGTTGCCCCATTTATTGGTGTTAGGCTTCTAATTGAAGGTTCAGCAGATATAATGCATAGAACTTATAAGCAATGGGAACTGCATTATATCCAACATGGTCCAATTATAAATTCTAACACCAGCTTTTGAGCCTAATGTATATGAGATCCTCAGGTCAGAAAGTCATGAATAATTGACACAAATATGTAGCCACTGATGATGTCTAGCACTAGAAGGTTCTTAGCTGTTTCATTTATAAAGCAAGCAGAGGAAATAACTATTGACTCATTCATTAACTTGAAGAAGAATCATCTTATAAAAATACTAAGCTAATGTTCTTGACTAGACAAAGGCCAGACAATCCCAATAATTGTCAAAATCAAATAAGAGCATGTCGGCATCAGGATATGGCATGTTAAGTTCAGATGCCAAAGTATCATCCAGGACTGAGTTTTCTTCGTTAAAAAGCCACCTTTTGATATCATCCACCGAGCCAAGACCAGTGCTTCCGGGAAACTGGGTACCAGACTCTTTGACATTGGATGATGTGTTCATAGAATCTGAGCCTTGTAGATAAGTCATGCTTTGATTGGTAACCTCAATCCTACTTGAGTGAAAGGCTGAAAAATCTGCCCTTAGTGCAGATTCAATTTGACACGCATCATGATGTTTCTGTTGGAAAAAGTATTGAATTGCAGTTCCACTTTGGGTTACATTTCCACAAGCATTTTCATTTTGACATCCCGTTTGTTGCTCGTTTATAGACTGATTTCTACCCAGTCCAACCACATGACTTGAAGGATCATTGCTACCTTGAACAGAATAAGCATACAAAGTTTGGCTACCATTTGAATCGTAACATGCTTGGCTTTCATAACTTGCATTCGTTATTCGATTGTTGACCGAGCTGAGGTTTTCTTTCTGAGAGCAAGGAAAAGGGTACAATAAATTTTGGGGGACATAAACATCATTTTCTCCATAACAAGTTTTGTTATTTGAAAATCCAGTTGCACAAGCATGATTGACACTATTGCTGAATGCAGAAGCACCATGAGTAGAATGGTTCATTGGCAGGGTGCTCCGAACACCAACGCTGCCCAACCCTTCAAGCATGGCATGAGAACTGAGGAACTGAGGCCCTAAATCGTTTCCATGTCTTTTCACCCTTTGAATGCCATGATTGCGCACACCAAGCACACGCTGTGGAATGGAACGAGACTGGTATCTGTTTCTCAGCAAAGTAGATCCTGACTCTCGACATCTACCAATATTTGGCCTGGAATTCAGTGGCGGGTGCGTATGCATTATAACTGATCTGGAGGCTTGACTTTGAGGTATGAAATTTACTGGGGAGCATGTATGTGTGGCAGTTGCCATTGATGTCTCATTCAACATGAAATTTGGAGACAATAGCCTAATGTCAAGTGGTAGACTATGATTATGTTGGACATTCGTGACATCACCCAAAGTACTACCATTGGTTGAAACAAGTGATGGGGCAGCCTTTCCCAAAATGAAATTTTTCCTCAGAGTTCTCCATGTCTCAGATTTATCAGTTGCATGACAATGATCTGTGCCTGAAAGGCCAGTGCCCCACTTCAGACAAGGTGCTACCGAGTCACACACATAACAGTGGCACTGCATGTCATAAAAACAAAACACAGAAGATCAGAGTGATAGAAGTATTATCAAACAGAAAATAACATAAACAGTAACTAACATTAAACCAGCTAATGCATAAGCCTAAATTTTGGTACAGGCTTAAGCAACAAATCATGTTATTTACTTGGTCACAGTGTTTCTCGTGTGGGGTGGAAGAAAAAGGGAATTTGACACAAAGATGCCGGGGATGAGGATAGTCTCTGCACGCAATCTGCAGATCAAAAACAAAGAATGAACCTCCACGTCCAAAATGGTAAAGATACATCTTCAATAAAAACAAATAGTAAAAAGCAAATAAAGTATGAAAAAATGTAGTTAAAAAAAAAAATGATATCATCATACATGAGAAGCAAAGTAAATTTAAGCCAGAAACTGAATTCTCCAGCATACTTCCTGAAGATATATAATTTCATCAAACCACAAATATATCTGAATCATAAGTAACCATCATGGCATTCCAATGTAACACAGTACAGAGTATCCACCCTGGCTCTGCTTTATTCCAAGAGCTAGAACCATGTAATAACCATTCCACCATCTTAATCAGGATATTTCAACCTTCTAATATAAATCCATTCAAAAGGCAGAAAATGCTAGCAACAAATTCACTAAAGCTCTTTTCCAACCATTCTCTCTGTCGGTTTAAAATTCATATGGATATTCCTGGTTTGGGAATGAGCCCCATAAACTCACATGTTTGCAGTCATAAATTTCACCCTGACAGTTTATGCTCAAGGCATCAAAGACCAGGAAAAATGACAAAAGTGAATATTCCTCTTGTCAAAATCAAAACTTTTGCAGAAATAGTTAATCACATGGACAACAGTGGAGAGTATGATTTAGTCATTTTCCCTTTCCACTACAATTATAAGAAAAAGAATTTCCACCTAGTAGGACAATAAATTGGAGGAAGGATTTTCATGATGATGATTACATGAATAGAATAGGTTGTTAAAGATTTTTTTTTTTTTTTTTTCATGTGGTGATATATCAACACTCTGAAACTTGGAGAAAATACCTGTCCCTTCTCCCCAACAACAAGCAACTCGTCTGACTCAGTTGGTGAGTCATTCAGGGTGGTGACTCGGTTTTCTGGGTCACCATCCAGAATCACGCAATCATCATCGTCATCGTCCACAATTTTCACCTCCGACAAGACGACATGTTTTGATTCCTCATCGGACAAGTCCAGGAACTCCTTTATCCAATCGAAGTCAATGATCTTCCCTCCCTTAGACATCACTTCCTCTTCTTCGTCCCAACTTACATCTAACACTACTGGTATGGATTTCATACTATACTAATGTAAAAAACAGTTAAAATTCTCTCAAACCTTACAAGATTGAGTTTTTTGACAACTCCAGAAGTGGGGTAGAATGAATATCACATAAACTTCACTTCACATATAAGTTGTATATCATGGGAGAGTGCAAGAGACAAATACGGGAAATGGTGGTAAATTATATATATTATTTAAAATATAAATTTATTATTTAAATAAACAACTGTAAAACTTAATGTTAGCTAAAGATTTTCAGAAATTAAAAATGAATATATACATTGCAGACCCACCATCAACTTTGAGATATATAATTATATAATTTTTTATAATACATTATAAAATATTAAATATTTTTTAGAAATAAACAATTTAACAGTAATTATTTCAATCTAATCATAAATGTTGATTTGATTTGTTTAAAACTTATATTAAATTAAAATTAAAATAAAATAAATTATATTTTATTTTTATATAATATTTGGTGATTATTAAAAAAAAAAGTGATCACTTGTATAAATTTTACAGGGAACATGTATGCAAATGTCAACTATTATAAAAATTAATGATTAATTAAAAAGATAGCATACTACTGTTATCAAATTAAAATTAACAATTAATATAATAATTAAAAAAATGTTATATCCTCTCTCTAATTTAATAAAAATGTTTTCATAAAAAATAATTACGTCATGTTTCATAAATTTTTAACATTATTTTTTTTAAGTGGTAATAAATAAATAAATTATTTATAATAAAAAATAAATTTTAGATTAAATTAAAAATTTTAGTCCTAAAATTATAATTG
This sequence comes from Sphenostylis stenocarpa, assembly GCA_963425845.1. Taxonomy (NCBI): domain Eukaryota; kingdom Viridiplantae; phylum Streptophyta; class Magnoliopsida; order Fabales; family Fabaceae; genus Sphenostylis; species Sphenostylis stenocarpa. The sequence continues at coordinate 38,931,056 of OY731398.1, read as the reverse complement.
AATTATATAAAATAAGTAATTCTATGAATTTTACATATAAATTAAATTAAATTTTTCATTTATTAAGAACTAAATTATAATTAATTCAATTGTTGATATAAAAATGATAATTTATAATTTGTAATAATTTAAAAATTAATTATGATTATTTTGTTTACAAAAATGGTTACATACGTTGCCCAGTTGCCCGCGTAGCGGACGTAGTGTTTTTTCTTGACTGTGTTGCGTGTTGGGTTCTACTGCCAGATAGAGGGTATGTTTTTTCTTAACATATGTTATGGTGAATCATCAAAATTTAAATAAAAAAATTTAAAACTAAATCATAATCTTTTTATTCAATCTAACTACTTAATGTAAAAATATTCATTTAACTTTTTGTCAAAATTTTATATATATAATTTTATTTATATTATATTTTTTATAATTTTACGTAATACTTATTACATTTAAGAAAAAGAAATATATTATCTTATAAACAAGCTATTTTCATTTAATCATCATTTTAGATAGACATAGTAACTTCATTATTTTTTATTATATTTTTAATGTAATACTTATTTATATTATAATAACATCTTATTAAATATATATTTTAAAATATAACATTACTTAAATTTATATAAAAATACTTTTAAAATAATCAGAGTCGCATTTATTATTATTATTATTATTATTATTATATATATATTATATATATATATATATATATTAAATTCATTTATACATTTTATTTTATCATTTATTTATTAACTTAAATATGACACTGTTTATAAATATATAGTATTTTGTTCAGTTATTATTATAATGGTATTAAGTTTTTTCTTTATTATCATCCTCAACTTATAAAAATCAAAGAATTTATTTCACTTAAGATTATTCCATTGTAATCTCTAAGAATTAAAAATACTTTTAATTAACATCATAATCTTATAATCCTAGTTAACTGACAGAAAAGTTTGAAGTGACGAGTAATTCTAATATATTTTATATATTAGTAAATTAGAAAATATTTTATATATTTATACTTATTTTTTCATTTCCTTTTTTTAAAAATATTTATCACAAAATTAACTAAATTTTTGAAAAAAAATTTATATCTTAAAATATATTTAAAGATTTATTTTAAATAATAATATAATTTATTCTTATTTTAAAAAAACTAATTAAGTTTTAAAATATATATACTTTAAAATAATTTATAATATTTTAAATAATAATATATTTTAGACTAAATCTAAATAAAATATATGTTTTATATTTAAATATTTTAAATTAAGATAAATATTTTAAAAATTATAAATAATATCAACGTTCAATCAATAACTTCTTAATTAAAGGGAAAATACTTAATTGGACAAAGGTTCGTCCAATAGTTTATTAAACATGAAAAAAAAATTTATTAAAATTTCTTTATTTATTAAAAATATTAATTTTATAATATTTATTATCAAATAATATTATCTAATTACCTAAATAAATATTTATAATTTAAAAAATATTTTATATTAGTTTAAAACATTTTAAAAAAATTATTTTATTTTAAATATATATTTTATTTAAATATAAAGAGAAAAGATTATAAAAGAAATAGTAAGTAGCGAAAGAAAACTTAATGAATTTTCAGTGAATATAAATTTTAATAGTATATACAAAATCATTCTCATGTCCAAATATAATTCTTATACACCATTAATTATTAGTAAAGAGGTTTAATTCAAGAAACTTTAACTTAAATTGGTTATTATTATAAGAAATTTATCATATTTAGACTAATTAGAGATAAAAATAATTAGTTATTATCTAATTAATTTGTCAATAGTAATTATTCTAACTATACTTATATAAACTTACAAAATCAACTTAATAAAATTTAAATTAGTGAGATATTTTAAAAATAATTAATCTTTAAAACATATTCTTAGTGACTTAATGTATGTTATAGAATTAATTTTTTTAGATATATATTTCGCTTGGGTAGTTAAATAGTATTTAAGTCAAATGACTATTATATCAATTCCTTCTGCTCAGAACATATTTTACTCAAGGTTCAAGTAATCACTTAAATAAAATACTTGCAAAACATTTTTTTTAAATTAAATATGTATTTTCTTTCGTCAAACATATTTGTAGGATGAAAAAAAAATGTAGGATATGAATCTCTTATTGAAACTGGAAGTAGGATTATTTTACTATTAGATAAAAAAATTTAATTGTTTAATATGATTTATACGTTAAAATGAACCATCTGATCTTAAGATCAACATATTAGTGTATTAATTTTAATTTTTTCTTTAAATTATTAAAGTGGTTAAATCAAAATAAATAATTCAAAAATATTTAAATGAAAATAAAAAATAAAAATATATTTTTAAAATTTTAATATTAATGAAATTAATTTTTTATTTAAAATATAATATATAAATTACAAAATAAAGAATCTATTTAATTAAAAAATAAGAATATTTATTATTTTTTAATAATATATTAATTTAAAATGTTAATTAATCTTAATTATTAGATATTAAAATAAATAATTATTAAATATTTATTTTTAAAATAAATAAATTTGTTATCAAATAATTTATATAATATATATATATATATATATATATTTTAATAAAATAATATCTTTTTTTATTTAAAAATTATTATTATTTTATAAAATTAACTGAATCATAATTTAACCAAAATTCATATTCATCATGATATAAATAAACAAAATTAAAATAGGCCTAATTAAATTTTTTGTTTTTAATCTAATATATTTTTCGTATCTTTCGAATAAAATTACAAAAACTTGATTTAAATCCATGCTAAAATGAAACTAATTATAAATAATTAATCTAATTCCATCAAATTTGGAATAATCAATATTTGGAACCGAAAAATTAATTTTAGGAGGACTGAATATATTTTATTAATAAAAACTTAAAAGTGTTTTTTTGAACGTGACCCCATAAGTTCCCCTCCTTGCGTCTCTGGTATCAAACATAGATATCAACATAAAAATTATATTAATGGATTAAGAGGAGTTAAGCTACTTCTATTTTTTTCTTTTTTTCCTCTAAATATAAACTTTCAAGAAGAAATAGATATTTCATCTAAATATTTCACTCCTAAAAATTAGTATTAATCACTATCTTTATGTAAATTAAGATTTTTTTTCCACAATATATTTAGAAGTTCTTGAAATAAATATTTTTCTAAGCTCTGGTCTCTTTCGATTTATCCTTTTTATCCTTATTCGGTATTAAATCTTAATATTTGTAAATAAATTATTAATAATTAAAAATATCATCGTATTAAAATAAAAATTGATTATCAGAATTCTAAAATATTATTTATATGTGTTAAAAATAGGTTAAATATTTTTAATGTCAATTCATTGTGATTATTTTTAGAAATTAGTGGATATATCTCACATCAATACAAATATAATTCACATGTTTTTATATATAAAGAGGTGAATATCATAACAACAAGTATCAATATTTGAGTGTTATATGATATGTTTTACTATATATTACTTAAAAAATCAATTGAACGGTAACATTAACTCGTTTTAAAAATAGATAAATTCAGACTAAAAACAACAGTAAATTAAAAATCAAAACATAATTAGAAAAAAAGAACTTATTGACTAAAAATATCTATTTTTAGTTATAATATAATGTATATTGAAAAATATCTATTTATTATAAACTTTAATTATATAAAGTAAATATTTATCCCGAACAATACCAGTCATAAATTTTTTAAGATATTAACAGTTTATTTGAGGTTATATTAGTTTCTAAAGTTAAAAAAAAATATTAATAGTAATAATTATCATGGTTGTATTTTTTCTCGAAGTGAGAGAGAATATTTATATATTCAACCCTTCTTAAGCTGCACTGGTTCTAAAGGTTGAATTTTTCTAATATTAATTTTATCTTTTCTTACATTGGAAGATAAAAAGAAGACCTTTATTACGATGCACATGCATTGGCCACAAAACTTGGTCCGATGAATTAATTAAAGTTGGCTTGTGTGCTTGGAATCAAATGGGGCAGCGTTAGATCATAGATATGTTATGTTTTTGTTATATGTTATGTGATTTTATTAACATTCTTTCTTTTTTGTTTGTTCAAACTCCAAACAAAGCTTCATCCTCCACTCACTTAACCATCTCCTTCATTTCTCTTCCATTTCTATATTTGGCAACTTTTCTCTCTCTCCCCTCTCTCTCGCTTTGTTCCGTCAAGGACAAGGACCAGCCTCAGGAGCCACGAAAAAGAGGTACATCATGTGTCTTTGTCACACCAAAACAACCTGCAATGCTTTGAATTTCCCTGCATTTACTCACTATTGTTTCCTTTACAAGTAATGTATGCCTTGGAGGGTTATTTCTTTTTATTTGAATATTTCATTATCTGCATTATCTTGCCATTAATGAGAATATTGTTCTTGGGTCTAGAACCAGGTTGGTGCCCATTATTATTAGGCTGGAAAACTTTGAGATTTTAAAAAAGGAAAAGAAAAGCTGGAATCTACCTGACCAGAAGAATTTTTGTTTGATCATTAAATCGTATAAAAAAAAGTCTTTTGGGGAGAACGAGGATCCCTGGAATAATTTTGGTGATAATCTACATCTGGGGTCTTCTCATTGGAATGAGTATGTGATAGAATCGTCAAATTCGGTGGAATGATTCAAAAGGGTGGTCATGGAGCAATGGAGTGGAAGCTGCAATTGATTGGTGAACTGAAAATTGAGAGCATGAGGTAGGACGACATGAAAATGGAGCTAAAAGGAGAGGCTGAACTTCAGGAGGAGAGACCCTCATCACCAATGCGGGTCCTGCAGCATTTTTCTGGGGGGGCATTCAGAGTTGCAGGGGAAGCATTGCACAATATGTATTCTAATGGGGGCTCAGGCATGCCAAATATGGGGTCTCCTGGTGTGCATAGACGTTCTCAGAGTGAGCTTGTTTGCAGAGGAGTTCAGCGTAATAATAGCCTTCAGAAATTAAAATCTCATGTGCACAGGGCTTGGCGTTGGGGTGGCAAATCCCGCGAAGAAGATTCCCTGGCTAATTTTAACCCTGAGGTCATGGCAAACCAGAAACGACAGTGGTATCGGCTTCATCCTAAAAGTCCGGTATTCATTTTTTAGAATCCCTTCATGTGCTATATTTATTTTTTAAAGCATTCCTTGCCTCACTGATCTGCAAATAGTAATGAAATTTATTATACATTTGTTCCATATTGTACAGTACAGTAGTAAATTGCTATCAAATATACATAACTGAAGAGGATTTGTAGCAGTTGTTTCTGTATCTTAGTCTGGCCCTATCAGAAAGAAATTATAGCATGAGTGTTGAGGGTTTTGATATTTCTTATATACGTAATTAACCATGCCTATACTGTTAATGCTAAAAGTTATTTTGAAGGTTCTTCATGTAGACTCGGAACATTAACAATGATGCATTATTGCACTAACTTTTAGGAGGTGACCTTTGTGTACCATGCACATATTTGTAAGAAATGTAAGCTTATCATTTTGTTGAAGTAAGTCGCTGTGAATATTACTGTAGGATTGTGTACATAATAAGGAGCCACCATCGCTCTTTGAACATTTTGTGATTGTGGGGCTGCATCCAGATGCCAATTTGGAAGCCGTGGAGCATTCATTTGCAAGAAGGAAGAAGTGGGAAAAGAATAAAGGAAGACCTGAATTTATAGATTACAGAAAGCCTCAGGAACAAAGGGCACAAGAACCAACTTTGGAACCTCAGGTTTGCTGGATATCAGTATATTTTAACACATTCATTTGATACAACAATAACAACAGTACCTTTACCCCACTAGATAGTTTCAACTCATGGGTCAGGCAATGGCAGTAAGCTTGATCAAAAACCTAAATATTATTTACCATGAAATCCCTTTTAACAAATACATTTGATTGAAAAGGAAATTTCATTAGAGGGAAAAGAAAGAAAGAACAATTAAGGGAGGATAATATATCCTCCAAAACAGAGAAAATGTAAAGAAACATAGAAGGAAAGAGATAATAGGCTCGCCAGTCTCTGCATATAATAGAAAATTTCAATTGCAATTTGTCTGCTATTCTCTTTTAATTAATTTTTATAGTTAAATTCTCAAGTGTTATAGGCTAATAGACTCTGAGCATATCTGGTATCTAGGTCTCCTACTCCTAGGAATATAAAGATGAACTTCACAACATTTATGAAAGATGTTTTGGAATATTATATCTGTATTTTGACAGTGAATGGGGATTATTTGGCCTACAATCTGCTGCTACCATATAAATAATCAATAAAATTTCCTAGCATGAAAACTTCACTTGATTCCTCCTTATTTATATTTACAATTTTCTCTATTACTGTGGATCTATAAGTTCTTTGTAGCTCATACCTTTTTGCAAACATGCAGTTACTGTTCAAATATCCTCCTGCAAAGAAGCTGACAATGCGAATGAAAGATTTAGCTCCCTTTTGCTTTCCTGAAGGTGTTAAGGTCTGTTTGATACTATTTTACGTACACAGAACTGTCTAGTTCTTTTTCATTTTTAACTACTACCTTAACAAATTGTTTGCTATGAAGCTACTAAATTGGTTTTACCATCATTGCATGTTGCTCTTGCCCTTTCCATGATATATAAATGACAAAATTATTTGATTTCTCAATGAATAAATATTTTGATTTATATTGGGTTTAAGAAATTCCTGTCATCTTTTTATCATTACATTGCACCCATGAACGTAATTTTTATCACTCTGGCATCTCACACAGTAAGAACAACTTTAACACTACTTGCTTATCCAATATTATGATGATATGGCAAGAGACAAAACAAGTTAAAAGTTGAAAGTTGAAAAGTGAGGTCAGAAGGAGAGAGAAACTAAGGAACATTATCTGCAATAGAGCTGCTCTAAGTCTATGGAATCTAGAGAAATCTTAGTATACTGACTTGCATTCGTAGGTTTAGCTTGTTAGGATTAACTGCTATTCTTGTTTCTAATTTATATGATTTCTTACGAAAATAATAAGTTTTCCACCTTTAATTTTTGGTAGAATTCAACATTTTGTTACTAGGATAAAAATAACAGTTTGTTACAAGGATAAAAATAACAGTTTGTTTATAAACAATAGGTCTAGTTAAGTTATAAAATCTGCTCTTCCACAAACTGTTTCATTTGTTAAGGGTTGATTTACAGGCATGGTTGTTGGAGAGGACTCCATCTCTTAGTGAACTTAATGAACTTGTCTATGGACAGGTATGTATGCCACATCAATCTTGTAGTTATTTTTTTCATGAAAAATATGTTTGTCATCTAGTGTGCTAGATAATAAATCCATGCTATGTAAGCATAACTGAATACTTGGTATAGGAATTGTGGCCTGCACGTGTAGAGAACTATTGAGAAAGTCTACATTTCATGATCTTTCATTTTTGTTGCAAAGAAGCATTGACTTGATCCAATTTTCATTGTATTATGAACCTTCCATTGAGCACTTACCACCTTTGCAACTAAAGATAATATAATTTTGCTTTTTGCTTTTATTCTCTACAGGAACATTTAGGAAAAGACGATCTTTCATTTGTCTTTGCAGTCAAGGTAATTTTTGCGTTGCTTGAATGCTTAATGTTTGTTCTATTGAACTCCTATTTGACTTACCCGTACCCCAGCTGACTTCTGCTAGATCAGATTCTGTGTCTGTGTACAGTTTCTTCATATTATTATTTTCAAATTCTTTTTTGAGTATTTTTGAGTGAGTCACTTTTAGTTTTTTTTTTTCTCAACTCAACAGCCCGGAACATTTGAGATGTTAAAGAGCATCATTATGTTATAGCTCAAGCTGCAAGTGAGAAGAGGAGAACCAAAAATTAACTTTTAATTTGTAACATGGTCTCTCTTTGACAAACAAATAAAGCTTATTAAAGCATGGATTAAACATAAACTTACTGCACACCTTTTGCTATGATATAATTATAATCATAGAGACATCCAATGTATGTTTGGATCAATTTTATTTAGGTGCTTCTCATTTATTTCTTACAGTAATGATTGTTGAAAACACATTATGTGTACCTTGATGTCTTGATCAGGCAGCAGACAATACAACACTTTATGGAGTTTGCTTACATGTGCCTGAAATTGTTCAGAGGCCCCCTGGTATCTTAGGCATATCATCTTCTTTTTCTCATCCCTCTGGGGTCAGCCGTTTTCTGGTTTCTGCACCTCGCTGTTACTGTCTTCTGACTAGAGTTCCCTTCTTTGAGTTACACTTTGAGATGTTAAACAGGTTAGCATTATTGTGGCTTATTGGCATATACTGACTTTTCTGGGCAAAGATATGATCAATATCCTTTGATTTTCCCTAGATCCTGTAGAATTTATTATGCCTTACTTTGATGCAGTCTCATTGCACAGGACCGCCTGAATAGGATAACTCAGTTTATAAATGAGATGACTCTCACTGGCAGCGTTCCATCATCACCCCAACTAGGTGATCAAATGAGTTCAAAGGCTAACTCCCCGGAGAGGGAGTCATTTAGTGACTGGATGGATTCTGCAATTCCTGTTGATGGTGCAGCTGTTATTACTGCTGCAGCTGCTGGGATTATATCTGATGATGAAGCCCTACAGTTATCACCTAAAATATGTGATTCTCACTGCCAGTCTCCTGTAAGTGTGACGGCCAGTGAGTCTCCACATTTTTCTCAGGTCAGGGATGTAGACAAGGATGACAAGAAGAATATCCAAGTTCTTGATAATGCTGCTTTCAAGGCACCAGAAACTCTTCGTTCTATACCAAGAATGCATGGAAATTGCGAAAATGGCCAAGTTTCTCCAAAAGTTAGAACACCTTCTAATCAGATTCTTGCCTTGGAGCGCCTTGGAAGTTCCGAATCACTTTTCAGGTAATAAATTTATAATTATAATATTTGTTTCAATTTTACTTTTGGGTGGATTGTCATCACTATTTTCTTCTATTTATAGTGCTACATATTGATAGGTATGATTAAAAAGACTCTTTTCGAGTAAGAGCAACTCCACTAAGAAAGAAAGAATTTCTGGATTTAATTCCCCCTCTTTGCATTCACTGTTTCGATACAAATAACATGCTAAAGTTGTTACCGTGGTACACGGATTACATGACACGTATAAAACTGAAATCAAGACAGAATGGGCAATAAATGAAAACAATTTAGAGCTGAAATCCTCTAAGTCATCTTGGTTTCTTTCTTTCACGTTTTGGCCTATCCATATGAGTTTCCTTCTGATAATTGGGCTCACACTCATTACTTGTCTCGTGACCCAACTTTGGAGTTGTATCACATATCTAGCAATTATGGTGCATAAAGTTTTCAGATTTTATATAGTTCATCCATCTGTCTACTTTGTTGGTGTGTTTGTGTGTGTCTTTTAGACATTTAATGTTTAATTCCAATTCAATTTCAATCCATATTGTTTTCATTGGCAGTCCAGTTAGAAGCATGGCATTAGAAGATGATGACGAGTTTTTCTCAAACAACGAAAGAGATTATGGGGATGACTTGTTAATGGAATGGGCCATGGTTAGTGTAAAATGGTTTTCATTCATTAAACTGAAGTGATGTTTGATTGGAATTTTACATTTTCCTTTTGTGAATGCATATGATAGGAGAATAAGAATGATTTGCTACAAATAGTTTGTAGATACCATGCTCAACCTATTCCACCTCGAGGAAGTGAATTTGTCTTCCACCCTCTCGAACATCTACAAGCTATTCAGTACATACGACATTCAGTTGCTGCTCTAGGCATCGGAGATGATTTTAATTGTTCTGAACCAGCTCAGGTAATTCCTTAGTGATTTTCAAAACAATACTTAACCAAAAATATGTATACTCCTCACAACTGTACTTGGTAAAAGGACAACACGAAGCTGGCAGCAGCTGAGGAAGCTCTATCATTATCAGTATGGACAATGGCGACTACTTGTCGAGTTCTGTCCCTTGATAGTGTAAGCACATATTCCTGTTGACATTCAACAATGTTAATGTCTGTCTATCTCAGAAGTTCTATATAGAAACTATTCTAAGAATTCATTTCTTGTATTCTATGCATAAAATCTTTTTAAACTATTCTTTTTCCACTAATTTAATCTTTTTATTGATTTTTTATGCAGAAAAATATTCCGATTGATTTTTGTCCTAGCTCATGTTTCCTGTTCTGGTTGCTGTGTTTTGCAGTTTAGTTATTCTAGTTCTTAACCTAGATAACATTATTTATTGAATTTTATAGTTTAGGGGCGTTTGGTTTAACCAACCCAACCAAGCAACTATTTTATATCCTCTAACTAAAATGAACCCAAATATTTCTTGAGAAAAGATTTTTCTTAAAAAAAAGGAATATATCAATGTAGCTTCCCTAACATCTTCATTTTCCCTATGTTTTTTATTCACATAAATAAGGAGTATCCTTGTGATTCTATATAATCACTAGCAGAAACAATTTAGCTTTGTGAAAGAAGATGATTTACTGAGCCCTTTGCATCACGTAGACTGTTTCCCATGGCCATTGCCTCTCCAATACCTATTGAAGATTTTGACTCATTCCATTTACTAAATTAGATGCTAATATCTTGCTTACTTTCTTCATTGTCTAAATTTTTTTTTTATCCATAACATTACTGGCAGGTGATGTCATTAATTACAGGAGTCTTGTTGGAAAAGCAGGTGGTAATAATGTGCCCGAATCTGGTAAGTCCTTAAAACTATCATACTAATTGATAGTCATTGACTTTCCTCAACTTGAGAGTAAAAATATGGCAAAAAGGCTTAAGAGATTGATTATCTCTTAACTTATACATATATTATTTATAGGAAAACTTACATCAGAAATACAAAGTGTAAATGAAAAAGGCTACACCTAGGTGACAGATAGGTATAAGTAAATAAGCTTTTTTTCTAAGAAGACAAGTTAACCTATTCTAACAAGTTATACTATGTTAGCATTCGTCCTCAAACCGGAGCATTATATCTATAAAACTTGGAACATATAAAATAAGTGCAAAAGACAAGTCAAGTCTAATAATAATGAGATAAATAAGTTTCCGGCAAATGTCTATATCTTTCGAGTTGAGACAAGTTCACTTTGCTCTTTTATTCCTTACTTGGATTCATAGGATTATTCTCTAGTCTACAATAATAATCTCTGTTTCTTCCATATATCTAAAGCATATTTGCTTTGAAAAATTGCAATACCTTTATTTGAATGTGTAGTGAAAGCTTGGTGGACCCATAAACCACAGTTTCCTAGATTGAACCAGCCCCTTATACCAACATAAGAGTAAAAATATGAGAAAAAGGTTTAAGAGATTCATTATCTCTTAGCTGATCCATATATTATTTATAGGAAAGCATACATCAGAAATACAAAGAATGTAAATGAAAAAGGCTACACCTGTGTGACAAATAGGTACAAAGTATAACAACTTTTTCTAAGAAGACAAGATAATCTATTTTAACAAGTTAAACTATGCTAACACCTTATAATGTTGTATGCTTAGAACATAGTTGCTTCTGTTGATTAATTTGGATTGATGTAGAGTGGAATTGCAACCTGCCTTTCATTTTGGCAATTTTTGACATGATGCAGGGTGTTCTATCTGCCACAGTGCTTTCTCTCATTCCCATGATTCGTCCTTTTCAGTGGCAGAGTTTATTGCTCCCGGTGAGTCTCTGGATTCAACAAGCCCTGGTTTTAGATTTCCACGTGAGATCCTCACATAGGTCTAACAATATATTAGTCTTGCTTTTCAGATTTTACCTGGGACAATGATCGATTTTCTTGATGCCCCAGTTCCATATATTGTAAGTTTCGTTTTCTCTCATGTTTATAAAATATGTTGTTTCATATTATATTGTTTTGTTGACTACTGCTTTAGCGTTCATTGTTGCTTAGCATTATAGAAAAAGAAATTAGTTTATGCATGAGTTAAAAATAACTCTTTGGATAAGCTAAATAATTTTAACTTGCACATAAACTAATTTTAGTTCATGGAAAAAACTTTTTTCATGTTTCTTCTTCTAGAAGTGTTTATGGAAAATCTTATGGTAGAAGCTTGTTTTAAGTTTTTTAATATCAAAATCTTTGTTGCTTTTTAGGATATGTACATACCTTCAATTTCATTTTGGATTGATAAAGTCTGTATGTTGGATTGAGGATTAGCATGTTCATGTTAATAATGCTACTGTTCTTTCAATATATGAACGATACGATACCCTATTCTGATATGCAGCTTTATTTCATGTTAAAAGTATGCTTCCTCTTTTTCCAAATCTTTTCTGAAACTTGAAAGACAAAAATGAGACCAAAAATAGTAACGGAGAGAGGAAGAGAAGGATCAGATTAGAAAATTCTCTTATTTTTTTTAAATGTTCATGCATGGATTACAAGTAACTTCAAACTGGCATTTATTTTCCAACATGGTTATCTATCATATGAGAATTTAGTTTTTTTCTTGATAAGCATTTGAATTTTAAAGAATGGTCTCATCTCAATTGTTCATCCAATTTTCTATTATGCTTGCAGGTTGGCATCCAACATAGACCAGATAACTTGAATATGAGAACTACTAATCTTGTTCTTGTTAATATACTGAAGGACCAGGTTTGTACTGACATTTTCAAGATACTAACAAGAAATATTGGGAGTCTGTAGGAAACTTGTTACACTTAATTTACATTGTCATGTCTTTGGTTTCCAAATTTTGGGCTTATATATATATATATATATATATGCATATAGACAACTAAAGTAACAATCATTTGGCTATTTTCAAATTTTGTCTATTTATGCTGTACCATGCAGAATTTTTCTCATGTTTCTCTTCCATTTTGGATTTCTTTTGTAGGTTACAATGTGTCCATTACCAAAACTTCCACAGCATAAAGAGCTTCTCTCTCAGTTGGCTCCATTTCATGCTAGACTTTCAAATGAAAGATCAATTGCTAGAAAGCATCCTGTACATAGGTGCAACGAAGTCCAGGTTTTCTTAGTTCTCATACTAAAGATCTCTGTCTCACACACTCATATGAATAATTCATGCCTCACAAACCAGCATTTATTTAGCTTCTAGCTTCTGATGCTCCAACCATTAGTAGCAACTGCTAATTTTCACTTGTTCACAGGCCGAAGCTGCAACTAAGTTTTTGAACATAATGTGGCACTATTTGGAGTCACTTTGTTCAGATCTGAAATCCCACACGATAACTAGTGTACAATCAAACAAAGATAGGGTAAGATAACTACGTTAATGTGATATTGGAAATTCTTAAAATTTGGTAATCTGCTGCACTACCTAGCTCATCCTGGTTTAATTTTTCAGGTTTCTTTACTTCTTAAAGATAGCTTCATTGATTCCTTTCCTGCTAGGGATCAACCATTCATTAAGGTTACATCCTCTTATTCATTTCAATAAAAAACGTTAGCATTGATATTACTGTTATATATATATATATAGTTGTCTTGTTGCGATCCTAGTTTAGAACAAAATTTGCTTGTTGTATATAATTACATTTAGCTTAAGCTATTGATTTTGAATCCTTGGCTATGCAGCTTTTTGTAGATACACAGCTCTTCACTGTTTTATCAGATACTCGTTTGTCAAGCTTTGAGAGTGGCCAGTCATAGTCTCATGCCACGTTTAGACCAAATGGTGTTATACATCTGTTAGACATGTTTGTTGTCACTGTTGAAGATATAGCTCTTGATTTCATAGGGGAACACCTCCAGTCTAGTCCAGATGAAAAACTTTGCTAATCCTAGAATTAATCCAATGTTTGGAATGACACAGAAAGTTGAGATGTGAGTCAACAAAATTTGTACAATGTTGATAGTAATAGACTACAAATGCCGTGTACTAAAATCATTGTGCCAACCCAGAGGAAGGAATCACTGTCCCTGTTTTTTTATGGAGGGATGTGTTCTTGGGTTCACCTGTTCATGTTTTGTAATTGAGTAATTGTTGTGAGTGCAGACTATTACCACTGTCCCTGTACCATACATGTCATGTCATCTTTTTTATTGAATAAATCATAGATTTTGTTCTTAAAAAATGTAATGTATTGTCGTATTAAAAATCAAGAAATTTCTAAATAAGTTTATGATTTTTTTCATTATTTGGTCTAAATCTTTGAACTTAATTAGTCACTATCATGTTGATGGTTAAACTTATGATTATATTAGCGTTCTGTTAAACAAAGTTGATCATGATTTCGTTTTGTACGTTCTTTCATTATATTCTTAATGCATAACATTTTCTTCATTTCAGTTCTTATAAAAAATAAATAAACAAACAAATCCTTAAAAATAACAGAAACATACCCTAGATTAAAATACTTCAAATACTCCAATTCAAATTTTCAAACCAAAATAGTTCAAAAAAATTCTCCATATCTTTATTAGTAGGATCATGCATTGCAACCAAGTAAACACTTAGATCTACTTCATTAGCAAAGAAAAAAAAATGTAAGAAAAGGAAAAAAGAGAAATGAAAGGAAAATATTTATTTTAAAAATAATAAATAATTAAAGTAATATTAAATATTTGTTTAATTACAAAATTACATATATAATTATTATTTTATTTATTTTTATAAATAAAATAGTTTTGAATTAATATCTCATCTTTTTAATAATACATACTTTGATATTGAATTATAAATTTTTTTATTATAATTAAAAAAATATATTTCAATTTAAATTAATAAAATAATATTATAATACAAACAAATAAAAAAATATATTAAATTATTATAATCACTTTATATTTTATTAAAAAATATTCATTGTCAGCCTAACCCACACAAGAAAAACTAAGAAAAAAATTTACAAGATCTGTTTTAGAATAGATGAATTTTTTATATGAAATTTTATAATTTCTATATGATAATAATTTGTTTCTTTTTTTTTTTGCCTATTGTAAATATTTACCAGTAAGTATATATTTTTATTAATAAAGAATATTGTTAATAATGAGTTATTGATGAATTCAGTGGTAGTTTTAAAAAAATGTAAATACTGAAAAACTAAAGATAGTTTTGCTTGATGGTTATAGTTATGATTTCATAAGAGGTTATTGTTAACTTTAAAAATAAAATAAAAAATGTTTTTCACAATTTTCATTTTTATAACTTTAATATTTAAAATTATTTTTTAAAAAATAAACTACTTTACTTAAAAGTAGTATTTCTGAAATAAGAGAACATAATTATTAAAATAATATTTAAATTAATTTAATGGTAATATAAATAAATAAAATTATTAAATTAAAATCATACTTTTAAAAATTTAACTCTTAAAAATGTCAAAAGCTATTTTAATTAGAAACCATTGAATATCATTTACAATATATATATATATATATATATATATATATATATATATATATTGATAAAAAAATTATTATGGATTGCAAATGACAAATTATTTAACTTATTAATTTTTTTAAAATATTTTTAGATTAAAAGTAAAAATGTTGAGACTGTTCAAGAAGATATAGAACATGTTTAAAGGGGTGTCTAAGAAAAAAAAATGTGCATTACTTCTTCCTCTTAGCTTTTCTAAATGTTGCTTATTTTTATTAATCGGGTTGTCGTAGGATGTATGATAAGATGTTGTGAATTGACTTTAGAGCATTCAAACCATTTGTGTATTTCTCTCCTTTATTAATTAAAAAATAAATAAATAACAAATTCTTGTCAGTTTTTTTTTTATGATAAAAAACTGATTCTCTAACATTTCAGTCAACTCATTTTTTTAATATAAAATTTGATACAAATTAAATTATAATTCTAAGAATCTATTAAAAACCTACATTAAAAATGTTATACTATAGACAAGTGTAAAAAATGTTAAAAATGCTCGAGACTTTTAATGTACAATGTGAACTTCTTGATTTTCATTTTGATGCATTCTGTTTTTTCTTCTTCTTCTTTTTTTTTTTACTGTGCTTTAGTATGTAAAAGCTTTTTTTTGTATAAAGTTTAAAATGAAAAAAATTTCTACACAAAATTCAAAGTGAAAAAAAAAATGTAAAGTTTTCTTACATATTAGAAAGGGCACAAGAAGTTCATTAACCACATCAAAATTACTTCCACAACGTGAAATACAGCAAACTTCACTGGATAAGGGTTCAGTAATTCGTTACTTTATTAAAATAAATAAATCGTAGCCTTGTGGATGTCAATTTATTACAGACTCACAGACACTAAACTACATCTGATCTGGAAAAAAGGAAAAAGGGTATTGTGAAAGGGAAAAAAGATAAAAAGATAAGAAAAATAAAAAGAAACTCTGAAACAAAAAAGTTTGAAATTTGTTCCTATTTATTCATATAGGTTAAATGGGTAAAAATAAATAAATTATTTTCGAAAAAAATTCACTAATCAATATAAATTTAAATAAAACCTTATTTACCATATTTTTTTAACACAGAATTGTTTTTTTAATTTCTAAAAAATAACGTAAAAATCAAATGTGATAAACATGTGGTCCAAATAACTTCCATCATATATTTCTTTTCAAATAAATAGTAAAAAAAAGGACACATTCATCCTATTTACGCTCAATCAATCATAAAGATTGGTGTGTTGTTATTTGATTAACGTTGTCATTTTCAAAAATGACTTTATTAGAGACAGATACCTAAAATAATCAGCCAGCAAGATAGAAAGTTAAGCATCTGATCTATAAATATCAGCAAACAAATAAAAAAAAAAATCAGTACGGGGACATATAAATTTATTTAATATTTTTTTTTTTAAGTTAACCTGTTAACGTCTTTGGTTAGATCTTAGTAAAAGACTAAAATTATAATAGTTGTTTTTCATACAAATAGAATATCCCGATCTCACATATATCCTGATAATATCAGGATTTATTATCAATTCTTTATCTAACAATGATAATATCCCACTGAATTTAATTATCACATCTAAAATTTTAAAATATTAGTATCGTTAGTTTCAATTTTTAAACAGCATAAATTCATGTACACATCGAGGAATGACATTAATATTATTTAAAAAGTAAGTAGTCAAAGTTCCCTTTCATGCCTAAACTTCAGCCAGATGATTTTTCTTCTTTTTTGATTCATTTATTTGGTGAGTAAATGTTTAGTTGATTTCTTGAGCATTTACTCCAGGCCGGCTACATGCAGAAATTCTTAAAAAGATTGTTTCCGAGGCTAACGTTCATGACATGCCAGCTTCATGATGTCAATGCTTAGAAAACCGATTATTAGTGTGACAGATACAACTTTGGAACAGTTTCCAAAATGAAGTATTATACACGAAACATGGTGATGACAGAGAAAGGAGAATTGTAGATAGAGAGGGTATAGGAAATAGATTCATTGAAAATTGGGCAGCCTGGCTTTGGAACTTCTTGACATAGCACAATAACATACCAAAAGTAAAACAGCTAATGGTGTCTGCCACCCAAAGGATGGAGTGGTGAAGAAAGATGATTATTGACAGGTAAAATAGGATAATACCATAGCCATAACTCCAAAAAAAAAAACAATGACCAAGTATTCACTGTACTGCCCTTCTGACCACAAGTTCGCCAACACGATCTTACTAACAAGCTATAGCCACTCCAGATTTATTTGATGTTTAAACTACAATCACTACAAGAAGGAAAAGCGACCCAACATATCCATTCCTCACGAAACTAACCAGGCTGCCATATATCACCTCATTCTTGTGTTGAAAGCACACAACGAAGACATCCCCCCTCATGCAAGAGATCAAAAGCTTTGTTGATCTCAGAGAGTGTCAAAGTATGGGTAATGTATTCATCAACCTTGATTTCCTGCAAAACAAGTAGAGCAGACAGGAAACAATGTAGCCTCATAACCATTCATGTTTTCTAACAGTGCTGAATAAATGAACAAAACACTTCTAAAATCCTTTTTACCTTCTTCAGGTACTTGTCTACAAGCCAAGGCACCTGTGACCTGCTCTTGAAGCCACCAAAAGCAGTTCCTTTCCAGACACGTCCACTCACCAATTGGAAAGGTCGGGTTGATATTTCCTGACCTGATGCTGCAACACCCACAATAACTGATGTCCCCCAACCCTGGGAATTTTCAAAGAAAATTTCAATTGTACAACCATCATAGTGTAATATTTAAAAATGGAGTCAATGTGGTGGTAGCAGCATTTACCTTGTGGCAGCATTCCAAAGCAGCCCTCATCACAGAAACATTTCCAATACACTCAAAGCTGTAATCAACTCCACCATCTGTACGATCAATTATGACCTGCTGAATTGGTTTTTCATGTTCCTTTGGATTTATAAACTCAGTGACTCCAAAGTTCTTCGCTGCAAGGTAAAAAATGAAAAAGTAATTATCATTGTGAAGAATCTCTTCTGTATTACCCTATCACCATACTCGCACTATAAAACCAAAACTGAGGAAACCAAAAATCAGAAAATAGCTCATAGACACTATGCATGTACCTATATTATATATAGGTCTAATACTTAGGGCACAAGAAAAACAATGTAGCAAGAAATTAAATAAATACAAATAGATACCAAAAGAACATACATATTAAGTTCCAAAGCAGTTTCATTCTTCTAAAAGTATAACTTTTTAGAAGGATGATAATCAATACTTAGAGAAACATTAGTTCTACAAAACTAAAAAATTAGAAACATGGCAACGAATCACTTCACAGTATTAAAGAAATCCTTACTATGTTTGAATAACCCAGTTAATTTTGTACCTATATCAAACTTTTTGCTGTCAATATCTATGCCAATAATCCGGGATGCACCAGCAGCTTTTGCACCCTCTCCAACCTGTCAAGTACAAATTACAAATCATGATAGCAACCCAAGAGGGCAAAAACATAAACGTCTACAATTGTAACTTCAGAAACTTACAGCAAGCCCAACAGTTCCAAGGCCAAAAATAGCAACAATTGTCCCTGGCTCAACCTTTGCCGTGTTCCAGACAGCTCCAAGGCCTAAAAAGTGGGGGAAAGTAGATTTCACAATTTCATAATAATAAGTGAACTTGGTATGGAAGGACACAACAAGATCACACATTTCATAGCGTTGAGAAAGAAACAAAGAAAGATGAAAAAAAAATTCAGTAAAGTAACATTTTCATTTTTCACAAAGCATGTTAATTATTAACCTTAAAAAATGAAGAGCAGGAATTTGCGACTCTGATTGGAGACATATAGTCTAATATTATATACAGCGGTATGGCAAGACAAAGGATGCAATAAATTACATCTTCACAGGTATAAGTTTGTAACAACATCATTGTCCAACTCCATAAACATTTCATGAATCATACATAAGACCCCATAACAAACAACTTGAAAAATCTCCATATAAAAGTAAAGGAGAATATTTACCAGTTGAAACTCCACATCCAAGGAGACAAACTTTATCCAAAGGAGCTATGGGATCAATCTTAGCTACACTGACATCATGAACAACAGTGTATTGACTAAAAGTGGAGGTTCCCATGAAATGATAAATGGGCTTTCCATTAATCGAGAACCGACTCTTGCCATCATTGAGCATGACCCCAACTCCAGTGGCAGACCGAACCTTGCCGCAAAGGTTGGTCTTCCCTGATTTGCATGTCTTGCACTCCCCACACTCAGCCTGGTAACAGGGAATGACATGATCCCCAGGCTTAACATTAGTTACACCTTCTCCAACACTTTCCACAATCCTGCAACAAAAAGGCAAAAACCCCCAAAACCCCTATCCATAAAACCAATAAAGCCTGCCAATAAATTGAAACTTAAACATTCTCCTTTTGAACACTAATAATCATAATCACATTCATATACTACACATGCATCCATACCCAGCAGCCTCATGGCCCAGAATGCAGGGGAAGAGACCTTCGGGATCCTGCAACATTAAGAATTTTATCACAATTCAATCCAAAAATAGGAAATACAAATTAATGGATTCAAAAACAGTTTAACAAAGTGAAAGACAGAAAGTAGCTACCTTGCCGCCCCAAGTGTACGCATCGGTGTGACAGAGAGCGGTGTAGAGGATTTGGACTCGAACCTCGCCGGCCTGAGGTGGAGCCACCTGGACGTCTTCAATCGTCAAAGGCTTGTTGGGTTCCCAGGCCACCGCAGCTACATCAAAACGATGTCACATCATGCTTACATTACCAGGTCTTTAGTTTTTAATTAGATCTGAACCTAGAAGAATGAGATGAAGAAGAACATGAAGGAGAGAATGGGTACCTTTGCAGGTGATGACTTGACCTTGAGTTGCCATTGTACTATGAGAAACACACAAACCAATATCAGCTTATCTCCCTACTCTACCTTGTACCTATTTATAATATAGAATAAGACGTTACTAGAAGGAAAAAACTATTTTTACACCATCCTTTTCTCAAACATCTAATATACAATTCGTTATAATATTTATAATGTGTAAAATCTAAATTTGATACTGCCATTATTACATTTCAATCAAATAATAATAATAATAAGATATTGTCTTTGGGCTTCCTCCGTTATGGATATTTGCAATGGGTCTGCCTTGTAAAATAAAATAAAAAAATGATTTTAATTTTATAAGAAAATTATTTTTCCAAATATTTTAACTATTATTTTATACATGTATTTTAAGATAAATAAATAAATTTTTTAAGAGATTTACAGAAAATATAATTTTGTTAATCAACGAATTTTAAATAATATTATTTTTTATATTTTATTTTTATTACTTAAAGATTACTATTAACAGTAAATAAATTTATTTTATTTTAATTTATCTATTATTTTTATAACATAATTTTGATTATTTCAGTATATCATATTAATAGATTATATTTTTTTCGAATTTGATTTATGAAAAAAATATACTAGTAAAAAAATATAATAAATAGAATAAAAATTTAATTTAAATAAATAATTTATAAATAAAAATTAAATTAACTACAATTTAAAACGACGTGTCTCAAAAGTATATTGTTATTTAATAAAATAAAAAATTATATAAATATAAGTATCTTTCATTCTACATTTATAATTATTTTAATAAATAATTTAATCCAACGTATATAATTTAAAAGTTTCAATTTTCAACTACTAGTTAGTTTGTTTTTTAATTTACTTTTATACAGGTAGAAATATAAATTATCTCACTTATAAAAAATAATCAAATGTGAAAAATGTCTACATCCATGAAAGTATTAATAGTTACTGTTAATAAGAATACAGTGTTTAGGTTAAAATATTTATTTTAAATTTATTAAATTCTTTTATCCACACATATTTCTAATATCAATGAAACAAATCTCAAATATCTCAATCATATTGCTTAAAAATATTTTAATTATCATATAAATGTTTTAAAAGATTATAGTTAATTGATTTCAATAATACAGCCTATCTTCTATAAGTTGACTTTTTAATTATTTAGGTATAATATATTAATAATAATATTTGTAAATAAGTTTTAAAAATATCATCATAAATATATTAGCATTTTATATAAATAATTAGGTGACCCAAAAATATATAAATGTAAAAATACAACATACTTGGATGAAATTAAAATTAAAAAAATAAAATATTTGAGATTATAAACATAAAAATTCATTAAAGTGAAGATAATTTTATAAATAATATTTTTTTAAAAATTATTTTTATTTATAAATAAATGGAAAATATATTTTGTATGGATTACTTTATTCTCTGCTAATTTTTCAATACTAATCTTTCACTATTTTTCCAACAAACAAATAGATTTTGCTTATTAAAAACAATGTTAAGTTTTCTAAGACAACTTAAGAAGTTTGTAACATATTTATTATTAAATAGATTGAATCTCAAGAATAAAATATACCTAATTATATAATAATTTTTTATTTTATAAAATATTAAAATGAAAATTATCAATATCCAGTTTCATCTGAATAATTACAAATTTTATTGAAAATATATATATTTATTTTGAAAATATAGAATAAAGAAAAATATTTAAAAAATGAGAAAAATAAAATTGAAAAAAAAACTAGTTATATTTATTTTAATATTTTATTTTTTAAATAAGTGAAAAAATGAAAAATGAACGAAAAAAATAATTAATTCTTCTTCATAACATTTTATTCTTTAGTTAATAAATAAATAATAATAATAATAATTAAAAAAAAAACACAAATACACGTCTAGATATTAGATATAATAAAAATATAAAAATAAGAATTAAAATAAATTTGAGATTGTTTTGTCATAAAAACCAGAGTATTGTATACTTTATCTCTTTATATTTAAATTTTAAAATATTAATATTTTAATATTTTTATTTCATCGAATTATTTATTTTTATATTTCATAATTTCAAATTTTTTATTATTTTATTATTTTATATTTTTAATTTTTACATCAATTAATTTATTATATTATTTTCTTCTTTTTACATTTTATTTTTTTCATTTCTTTTATCTCTTAACTCAATTTATTTTTCTCCAAATTTTTAACTAATTTTATGAATATAAAATAAAATTTTATTTATTTTAATTATTTAAAATAATCTTAATAATAATTAATATTATTTTATTTATAATTTATGTTTAGTACATTTTATTATGTTATTTTTTTATTTTAGTATTTTTATTTATTATATATGAAATTTTATTTTAATATTATACTTTTAAAAATTTAAAATTTAAAAATTTATCACTTTGATATAATTATATAAAAATTAATTTATTGAATATTTTTTTATAAATTATATATTTAATATTCTTAAATGATAACCGAAAAATAATTAAATTAAATGTTTAAATATAATAATAATAATATAAATATTTTATGTCTTTATAAAATAATAATTAAATATTTTTAACATATATATTTTAATATAAACATAATAAATTTAATATATTTAATTAATACTAATTACAAATTATAAAGATTTATTTATATATAAAAAATTATATAAAAATATTGAAATTAATTTATTATAAATATATATATTTTTTAAATAATTCACCGAGAACGCAAAACCCGCCAACGCCCGCCCCGCTGCCATGCCACACCACTCTCCCCACTTTCATCTTCTCTTTCCCCATCCTTCACTCACTTAGCTGCTCTAATCCCTTTGGTCCCATTGGAATCAGCCACCCATCTCTTCCGCATCACCGACCACCTACCAGTCGAACCACTCACCGGCACCGCACGCCACCTTCCCCTGCATCCCATCGTCCAGCTGCTCCCTATCCCAAAACCACCGCACCACCAGCACCCAGCCACCATTTCCACCCACCTGAGCCACCGGCCACCACCAACCTGTCTCCCCCACGCTCACCAGTCGCACGCTGTCCCTCTCCAGCCTACTTCTCCCACGCGGCCACCTCCAAAGTCACCTTTTAACTCCACCGGACCCCCAAATCGCGACACTCTACGCATCGCGCACAGCCCCCACTGTCGCGCCTCCGCGCGCCGCCACCACCACCACCGCGAGCCATCTCAATCTCAGCTTGCCGCGTCACCCAGCTCGTTGCGGGCCAAGCCGAGTGGGTCTGGTTTTACTCTGCTTTGTTTCTTACATCTGTGTCTTGATTTGGTTTTGGTGTGTTAACATTATATTTGATCCAGTTTAGGTTCTATTTCCCATTCGCATTTGGCTTGAGTCTGGATTTGCTTTGTTTGTGAGTAGTTTATTCTGTTTGATGTAGGATTGGCTTTTGGATCTAAACTGGATTCTAAATTTTGTAGAATATATTTTCGCATCTTGTGATTTCGTTGTTGGTCATTCCCGTTAGGCTTAGGGCGAAGTGTTTGGCGTTTCCTTCTCCGCGCCCGCTCACGCTTTGCTGATATATCCCATGGTAAGGAGAAGAGTTCATGAAAGAATAGTAAACAGAGCACACCGCAGAAAGATTCTAAACATGATAAGTTCCCCTTGGATTCTAAAAGAAGGAAATAGGCGTTTCCAGCTCTAATTATTTTTAATTCAAATTAAGTACTTATTTTAAAGTTTTTTTTATATATTAATGTGTGAAATTATTTTGATAGGAAAATAAAATAAAATAAATTATTTTTAATTCAAAATTAGGTACTTACTTTAAAGTTTCTTTCATATATCAATGTATGAAATTATTTTGATAGAAAAATAAAATATAGTGAGTTATCCGGTATTGAGAAATCTTAACTAGTACTAAGATAAGTTAAGAAGTTTTAATATATTTAATTTTATATAATAAAATTATTTTTAATTTTATAAAATATAAATAAAAAATTTAAGAAATAAGACATTACCAATGTATTTACTAGAATTGCATTGTCCATGATGAAAAAAAAAAATAGAAAAAGTAAAACGAGCGTTCGAAGCAGGAAGATATAAAAGGCAGCAGCAAAGTCGAGATTATGAGGTTACTTGCTCGCTCCTTCAATAAGAATGGTCGATGCTTTAGGGTTGTAGTGCTCTCAATCCTCTCTCTCACACATCGCTGTGTTGCAAGTCACCCAAAAAATTCTGCATGTTTCCTTTTCTTTCCCTGTAAGTTCTTTCTCATTCATCTTCCAGTTCAATCCTTGCTTTATATCGTTATGATCATCATCAAACCTTACTCCTGTCACATTGTTTTGTTTCTTTGCTTTTGTTCTCTTTTCTAACATTTTGTTACCTTTCAGACTCTTAGCGACTGTTCTTTGACTTTCATTGTTGAATTTGAATGTTATAGTTTGAGAGGGTTAGAGGTTGCATATCGAATTGTTCACTGAATTATAAGGTTTTAAACTGTGGACGTGGTTTTGTTGAGTTACTTGATTTCGCAGATAAGGATTTTTCAAGTGGTCGGTTTTGGTTGTAACGTTGAGGGTTTTTAGGTCACATGCAATGTAATCGTGCCTCCAATAATTGCATTTGTCTTTCATTTTCTGAGGGCTTTTTTGGTAAATTGTGGATAAATGTATTGCTCTGTGGTTCTAGAAACCCCAGAAACCTTGATGTTGAGGACTGTGTTCTAAAATCTTGGTGAATGTTTATTTGCTTGCTAACATTTATGGTTTTAAATTTGGAATTGGAGATTATGTGCGAGAAAAGCCTGCACTGAACACTTTAAATTTGTTCTCACTAGATGTTTTGTGTTAATGTAGACGCATTCAGTAAACTTTTATTGTATGGATTGGATGGGTGATTGTGTTGTGTTATGTGGTAGGATATATTTGGATTTAAGCTGAAGTGAAGGGGGTTATGGCGGATTTAGAAAATTTACTCTTGGAGGCGGCTGGGAGAACCCGACACTCTCGTCCAACTTTAAGAAGGGAGGATGATTCGGATGATGAACATGATTATCAACGAAATCACTCTGGTTCACAGGTTACTCTAAAGAGGAGATTTGATCCAAAGGAAAGAGATGATGATGGCAAGGGAAGTCGGGAAGAAGGGGATGATAATGTTGGTGACCGATCTGATCACAAGGGTGCTAGTAGCGATGAATCTGATTTTGGTGATGATCTTTATAAGAATGAAGATGATAGGCGTAAACTTTCTGAGATGACTGAACTTCAAAGAGAGATGATATTGTCAGATAGGGCTACCAAGAAGTATGATAAAGATTTTTTGGGGAAGATAGCATCAAAGCGGGAGAAGGGAAAGACAACTATACCTCGGAAACAGACTTCACCTCCCTCACCATCTCGTGTGCGTTCATCAGTCAGATCAGCTGATAGGTCAACTGCCAAGCATGGTGCATTAAATGAATTGCGTGCAAAAAGATTAAAGCAGCAAGATTCAGAAGCCAACCGCAGACTAAGTAAGGCATCCAAAAGTTCAGGGCCTGTAAAGGTTTCACCAAAGCACAAACCCTTTTCTTCAACAAGTCTCACTAGTTCCAGTGACAGTGAAAATAGGTCCCTCAGTGATGATGAAGAGTCAAGTGATGACGACAGAATCATTGACAGTGATGATGACCGGATAATGTTAAGATCTGAAGGGCTTTCATTTGAGGATATAAAAGAAATCACCATTCGCAGATCGAAACTTGCAAAATGGCTCATGGAGCCCTTTTTTGAGGAGTTAATTGCTGGTTGTTTTGTAAGAGTTGGTATTGGTAGATCAAAGTTTGGGCCTATCTACAGGCTCTGCATGGTAAAAAATGTTGATGCCACAGATTGTGATCGACAGTATAAATTTGAAAATAAAATCACACACAAGTACTTAAATCTTGTCTGGGGAAATGAAACTTCTGCTGCAAGGTGGCAAATGGCTATGGTTAGCGACTCTCTTCCACTTGAGGAGGAGTTCATCCAATGGGTTAAGGAAGTAGAACAAAGAGGTGGTCGGATGCCAACAAAGCTAGAAGTGGAAGAAAAAAAACAAGCTATACAAAAGACCAACTTGTTTGTTTACTCAGCAGCTACTGTGAAGCAGATGTTGCAAGAGAAAAAATCTGCCAAAACAAGGCCACTAAATATTGCAGCTGAGAAAGATCGGTTAAGGACGCAATTAGAAATAGCACAGAGTAAGCAAAATAAAGCTGAAGTGAAGAGTATCATGACAAGATTGCAAGAATTGGAGGAATCTCGGCAGTCTAAGGAGAAGGATGCCAGGGCTTTGAAGCTTTCTGAGATGAATAGAAAGAACAGGTTTGAGAACTTCAAAAATGCTTCTGAATTGAAGCCAATAAATAAGGATTTGAAAGCAGGGGAGGCGGGTTATGATCCATTTTCAAGGAGGTGGACTAGATCAAGAAATTACTATGCCGCAAAACCAGCTGAAGAGGCTGCAGCTGAAAATGACAGTGCCAGTGATGCGGTGGCTGATGTACGCAGCTATCAGACGGGAACAGCTGGGACAGTGGTGGCTGGCATGGCGGCTACTGCTGCAGCTTTGAAAGCTGCTGCCGGTGCTGGTAAGTTAGTAGACACAAGTGCTCCGGTGGATCAAGGAACAGTGTCAAACGTGCTGCACGATTTTGAGCTGCCAATATCATTATCCATACTCCAAAACTTTGGTGGAGCCCAAGGAGTTCAGGCGGGGTTTATGGCTAAAAAACAGAGAATAGAAGCAATTATTGGATTTCAAGTCCCGGAAAAAAATGATTGGAGGGATGCGCTGACATTAACAATTAGTGATTACAAGAGAAGAAGAGGCCTTCTTTGAATTCAGTTGAAGTATCACGAATACTCTTTTATATACTCCTTCAGACGAGGAAGTTGGTTTGCACTATCTATTGTACTGTTTTGCCCGTTTATTACTATATATCTTGCAACTTTTCAGGTGATCATGGAGTTTTCGTTTTCTTTTACCTTCCCCAAAATTAAAGAAAATTGTTAAATCCAAGTGTTAGCTTCTCCAAATGGTTCACCATTGGTTGTTATTGTGCATGGAACAGAGCTGAATATATGCACAGATATTCGGGGACCACAAAAAGTTATTACAAATATGTTGTTTTGGTTCAATCTTTTTTACTTTGTTAAATACACTTAATATGCACCGTCCTAAGGATGATACCTCGGTGGCTTTAGTTTTCATTTATCTTTTCATAAGAAATATTATCCTCACCTAAATACCTGTTGCCCTTTCCTAGGTTGTGAATTTTATCACTATAGGCAGCATCAAAGTTTTACCACACTTGGATTACTGTTTCGAAATATTCTAATTTTTAGTTCAAATTGCATGAAATTTTATACAGCCTAAAATTTTAAAATTGTAGCTTATGTATGCAGCAGATCAATTTTAAATCTAAAATGAATTTTACAACGTTGAACCAATAATGTAATTTGATTTTTGTAAAATCATCTCAATTGGTATTTCAGAGTGATACGAAGAATCCAGTATGAAAATAAAAACTTTTTTTTTGGCAGGGATTTGCAAAAGAAAAAATTCACATATCAAAGCACGTCATATTCCTTCTCGAATCGTATGGCTTAGTGCTTGTTTAACAAATGCTCAATTTTTATTTTTTTACCCTAATACACGATAAAATTTATAATTAAAATAAATTTGCTGATAAATTTGAATTGTGTTTACTAATTGATAGAGTTATATCTAACTTCATTCTTGAATTTAAAGTTACTTTCTGTAAGTTATTATAATGTACCTACTTTTTACGAAAGAGATTTTAAAAAGTAGATAGGTGGTGTAAAGAGCAAAATGGGGGTATAAATAGTTTGAACATTTAGTATGTCAACTCTAATTTCTGGGTTTAGACCGAGTCATGCTTGGATTGCCCCAGATTGGCACCGAATTTGTAACTGAGATTTTAGTTTATTAATTTATTTATATGTACAAATTAATATATGAATTTATAATACTTAATTCAATCCAAGAATCAAATTGTCAGTGATGTTATTCCTGGTGACTAAACCCCATATTTTGTTCCTCCACATATGCTGAAGCAATACAAATTGTTTTACATTTTTCACACAACGTTTATAATTCAAATGTACCTAAACACTAATTAATATATATTTTCAATATAAATTTAGTATATTATTTAATAATCAGAAATTGTAGATAATTATCATAAAATTCAATAATTTATCATAAATAATTAATTATGGTTAGACAATATACAAATCCATGCATAATACATACTTTATTTTCTTTGTATGTTATCATAATATAGAAAATAAAGCGACTTAACTTCTTAAAACCAGAAAATAAAACAAAATTTATCAGCAAAACGTGATTTGAAGCTTGCTAATAAAAAGAAGTTTGGTAAAGAATTGTACTTTAGCATCAATCCAATCATTATGTGATATTTTAAATATTTTTCAGTTGTGTTTAAGCAGTTTATCTAAACAATCTTCAAAAGGTTAATATTTATTTTAAAATTTTATAATATATTTATGATCTACAAGCGGTCAACACATTTATTTTCTACATAAGAATAACATCATTAACAAATATAGACAATATTAATGAAAAAAAAAACTAAATTAGTAGTATAATATTAGAGAGTATAACTTTATTTTGTCTGAAAATATATAATATTATTTAATATATATAAAATATAACATTAGTAATAACATAACTGTATAAAGTAAAAAATAGTAAAAAGATATTATACAAATATATATCTACTTTATTGTATAATACTTGAAAAATAACACATGAGAAGTTAAATTTAAATTAAGATTAAATAATAATAATAATAATAATAATATTATTATTATTATTATTATTATTATTATAAACTAAGGTCATAACTTTTTTTATTTTTAGTTTCAGTAACATATATTTTTATCCATCTAAATTGTAATATCATTATTGCAATCCTTTTGAAATAAAAAATGTTAATATAGCGTTTGTAAATAACTTTGCATTAGTTTTAATCTTTTCAAAATCTAATATTACAAATTTTATTCTTAACATTATTTTTCGACATATAAAAAATATTGATTTAGAAGTGGAATAAGATGTCATGTATCAACATGAAAAGGGGGGAAAAAATAAAATTAATGGGTGACATTTAAAATAATCACTTAATATTATGACAAACATATAATTACAACTAACAACTGTCATATAATGTTATGAATAAAAAAGTAATAATGTCAAAATTTTGATTTTTTTTTTTAGAATGACTAATATTAAAACTTACTTATTTTAAATTCACTAAAAACATACTTAAATTAAAAAAATCGAAATATTATTTTTTTAAGTTTTTTTATTTAAATATTGTTTTATAAAAAAAACTATGATATTTTATATGATTAAATTAACTTTTTCCGAGGTGTGGACCTCTTTATATTTTAATCTATTTGTTAATTATTTTAGTGATGATAAACATTTTTTATGCGTAAGATTAGCTTTGAATAATTATATGATAATCATTCATTTTTATTATTTTTATTGAGACATTGAATGATCAAAATTTGAAAATTATTGTTATTTACGGGTAAGATTGCTCCACTTATTTCAATTAAATAACTATTAAATTTTCGTAATAACCATCTGTTCAATACTTAATTATATTTTTTAATAGCTGTCAAAAATTGTTTAATACTAATATATTCATATATAATTAATGAATATTTGGAAAAAAAAACTAATAAAAGTATCTATATTTGACTGTTGACTCGATTTATTAAAAGATGAATTTAAAATCCATTATGAGAGATAAGTTAAGTATATTTTACCTAATTCGTAATTACCTTTTGTAAAAGATATAATTATAAAAACTGAAAATTTAATATTTGCGATAAATTTAACAAGGAAAGAATTATGTTGGATTTTTATCTTTTGTTAAATTTATTTTAGACTGATTCAAAAATCCAATCTTAATAATGTGATTATAGTATTAGACTTGTGATTGGATTAATTTATTTTTAAAAAATAACACGTTTTCAACAACTTAGTGAGAGAATAAAGAAATCTTATAATTAACTTATTCCCATATTCATTTGAATTTTCACACTTATTTGAGTCAAAATTATCATACAAATTCATAACACTTTTTTTCTTTATCCTGAAAAAAGATATTAATATCATGATGTTTTTTAACGTATAAATTTGTGTAATTCCACCACTTTAAATTTGGAGAATATATTTTCCTAAAAAGGTATTTTTAATTCAAATTAAGTACTTATTTGATGTGGGATTATTTTGATAGAAAAATAAAATAAAATAAAATATAGTGAGTTATTCAGTATTGAGAAATTTTAAGTATTACTGTTTTTCTTAGAGGTAATTAGAAACTCCTCTTAATTACTATATATATTAGGTGAATTAATTATGTTTGACTAAGTAATTATTCCCAATTAATTTTAATCTCTATTTATTGTTATAAAAATG
Source organism: Sphenostylis stenocarpa (assembly GCA_963425845.1). Classification (NCBI taxonomy): domain Eukaryota; kingdom Viridiplantae; phylum Streptophyta; class Magnoliopsida; order Fabales; family Fabaceae; genus Sphenostylis; species Sphenostylis stenocarpa. The sequence goes on along the minus strand of OY731398.1, from coordinate 38,900,245 downwards.
GTAACGTATCAGTAGATTATTAATTTATAGTAATATTTCACATGCAACGTGTCAAATGTGTTAACCTAGTCGAAATAAATTTCGTGAAATGCAGCCAAGTGGATATAATATTTATTATACTTTTTGTCTCCTTTTCATACGTACAAATAAAGAATACACCACATAATAAATTTTGCAAACTAATAAAATATAAATTATTAATTTTTTAGTTTATCTTTTTCATTTTTTATTTGATAATAAATACATAACAAAGTATCAATAAAATAAAGATTAAATGAAAAGTAAACATATAATAAAATTAAGTAATAAACTTTATCTTAAATTTTGAAAACCATATATAAGTAAAAACAACTTTTTTATAAATATGGAGAGATAAGAAAATGGATTAAGTATTTAAATGAAAAGAGTAATTAATGTTAATGTGTAAATTATTTTAAAAAAATGAGACTTCAAAAAAAGATGGAATTTTTAAGTGGGATGCATTAAATATATTAAACCAGTTATACGAATAAAATACTGATTAATTTAAGTTCAAAATTATATGCATAAATTTATTTTGTTTTTAGAATTATAAAAAAAAAAACTCTTTATTCGTGTAGCAGCATTAATGAGTTTGTTTGAAAAAGCATATCTTGAATTTACGTGGCGTGATGTGATAGGTAAACGTTAGTTTTTCAAATTACAAGTAGCCACCATAAATCTTCATAATTATTTTGGGTGAAAAAGTCTTATATAAATATAAAGTCTTCTTATTATCCTCTTATAAAACACTGCTCATGATCCCTTGCTTTTTCATATCTCTCCAAAAACACACAAGAGTGCATGTACCAAAAATCCAAACCCACTGCAAGCACATATATTTGTTGGTCAACTTCAACAAGTTGCTCACATTCAATTCCATGGCGGCAGGTTCAAACTCAAACCTCAGAATCACCATTGAAAGAAACCCTCCCCAGTCACGCCTAGCTGAGTTGAATATCAAGTGCTGGCCCAAGTATATGCTCTTCCTTCCCTGCTTCTCTTTTTGATGTGTATTGTGAAAAGGAAAAAACTTGTATGTAGCTTTACATAGCTTTGAGCATTATTGTTTAATCAGAATTGAGTTTTAATGTGAACATTTATTATACTGATGATGCTAAGGTGAAACTTAACTCTGTTAGAAAAATACCATCAGAGGCACTTAACATATTGAATCTGTGGTTTTTGCTTATGAAAGATTAGAATGATGGAATGCACTCACACTTTGTAAACTGTGAATTAACTTGGTTTTGTTGATGGGTTGAAAAAAATGAAAGGTGGGGTTGCTCTCCGGGGAAGTACCAATTGAAGTTTGATGCAGAAGAGACATGCTACTTGCTGAAGGGGAAGGTGAAGGCATACCCAAAAGGGTCATCAGAGTTTGTGGAGTTTGGAGCTGGGGACCTTGTCACAATTCCAAAAGGACTCAGTTGCACTTGGGATGTGTCTGTTGCAGTGGATAAGTACTACAAATTTGAATCAAATTCTTCTTCTACTTCATCATCATCATCAAATTGTTAACTAGTGTTGTGGACCTATGGTTATGATTAATTAGCTTAGTTTTAGCCTCTATGATTCATCAAGTTGTTATTATTCATTGAAAAAAAAGGAGAAATTGGTTGTCTAATTGCAGTTGTTTGGTTGTGTTGAGAATTGAATTGGGATGCCATGGGTGACAGAAAGACAGAGAGAGAGAGAGAGATGAATAATAATCATTTAGTCAAAGAAGGAGAAAACATATCAGTCAATGCATACTATTTTCAAAGCAACCCCTCTATCTACGTGTAAAAATTTAAAAGACAGCTTTTATTGTTCCCTTGACTGGTCAACGATTTTGGATGGTATTTTAATTGAAAAATAAGAAGAAGAAGAAGAAGAATTATTGTTGATTTTGCTAAAGAAGCTGTGGGGATGATTTGGACACGTCAATTTTGTTTCCACTCATCAAACAATGTGTTCTGCTCTGTCACACTTTCTCATCTGATGACTACGACCAATTCCACTTTTTTTCTTCTCTTTTCTCTTCTCTTCTCTTCATTTCACTTCTATTAGGGCTGTGTAAACCTCCATGTTCCATGAATCTACCATTCATCATTTTAATCACGTAAAGTCATCGTCTTTTTGTCGTCATTTTTCTAAAAATGTGTGTACGTTTGAATTAGTTAGTTTTTTTTATTCAAAAGAGTTAATAGGATATCTTAAGGGTCTATTTACGTTACACGTGAAGATTAAGTTTTCTTTAACTTATTTTCGTTAACAACTTTTATAAATGCTGATTCTTCAATACTTAAGCTAATAAATTTTAAACATTACTTAACAATTCATTAATTGACCGTTGCGATAAGTAAATCTCATTATCACCAATGTGTCATACTAATTCGTTTTGTGTAGAATAGAGTAAAATTATTATTTTTATTCTAAGCTAAAACAAATTATAAAAAGTAACAATCAATAGGGTAAAGTTATTGCTTTTATTAATGCATCGTTTATGCTCTAATTTGAAGAAAAGTATATATATAATTTCCTTCCTTTCAAGTGGAATATAGCAGGAGTCCACGACATGCAGATAAGTACAGGGTTTTTAGATATAGTATTTAGAGAAAAGGACTTGCACATGGTCCTTTATAATGGCTACATTCTTTTATCTTTGGAATTTTTCGTTTTTATCCTTTTCTTCCAATTCTTTCTTGTTTTTTTTTTTTTTTTATTTCGAAGGAGTGAGTATCTTTTGTTTCAGCAGTTAAGCTACCATGTATTTGGATTCTTATATTTAGAGGTTCTATCTTGTTTTACTCCCGAAAACAGGACCAAATTTATAATCAAAACGAGTTGAAATTTGAAAATATGTTTAAACATTAAAGAGAAAAATGAAATTTAGAGAGAAGCCGACCACATTAAAGAGGCAAAAACCAATTCAAACTTTTCCCATTTAGGAGGGAAGACCAACGACAACTTCGGCGGTGTCCCACAACACAAATACCACACCATTGCGTGTCCCTTGATATAAATTTGTTTTTTTATATTTTTAAAGAATATTTTTGTAACATATATTAAATAAAATAATAATATATTCTTACTATATGTCATTTTTTTATTTAATTTAATACTTTTTCAAAAAGTATTAAAATCTGTCCAAACATGTAACATTTCCTTTATAAAATTGATTTGAGAAATTTCACACGAAAACAATATACAATAATTTCTATCGCACCCCCTTTTTCTAATTCAACTTAATATTTATCAAATGTAACATTTGGACGTGCATTCAGCAAAACTCGGTACGTAATCTCTGCAGTGTTCTTATTTTTTAAAATTGATGCATTTCTATATGATCGAAAGGGTTTTCTTTCTCCTACTCTACAATTGGAATTCCAAATCAGGATTTTTTTTAAGATTAATCTGCTTCTTCTCAAAATCTTATAAATAATAAAACAAACAATTATTTCTTTAAAATAAATAGATTTATACATGTATACCTACATTTGGAATTAATATATTTAGGTTTGTAAAAATAACCTGAAACCTTGATATTATTATTATTGTTTTCATTCACAAATTTCAATAAATTCCATGAGAAAAAACTTATTGAGCTTATTAACTAAGACAAATGCTGACCCCTATCCCTAAGGACACCGGTTAACAAATTGAAAGTGAACTTTCTTTTATTAAAATGTATAAAAATACACTCTGCTATGAATTTTTAATACACTCCTGTATAACTTTTAAATAAAAAAAATATATATATTATATTTATAATGCCTTTATCAGTATCCTAAAGACTAAAAACACTGGTTAGCAAGACCATTAACAAATGTTCAACTATGTTGGTGTCCATCTAAACCAAGCTTAAATGTGAAAATATCTGGCATCCACACTCATAGGACAGGAGGACCTACATAATATGGGAATATTATGTTTGGCGTCCGCACGGTGTAATTTAGTGCCAAGTCGTGTAGCTAGAGATTTTCCCGGGGCCAAAGAAAAAAGAAAAACATTTTCTTTCACTACTAAAGTTACACATGTAGAAATGGAGATGCCCACTTATGGGTTGAAGAGAGAGGGATGGGGTTGGAGGGGACGATAAGAAATACAAACATGTTAACAAAGGAAAATGTTAGTACATATTCATACATGGATAATACAAAAATATACATTTTCTAATACAGTGAGTGAAGTTCCACCATCGGTTGCATGGCTCTGCACTATATAGGGTGTTATGTTTGTGCAAATCATCAGCAGAAAGAGCTGCATGGGGATAAAAAAACACATTTTAAAACCTCATGCGCGGGAAAAGAAGGATTATTTCTATCAGAGTATGTACCTCCCAAGAGTTGAGCTTTAAATGCTTGAATTGTTTTTTCAGTAACTTCACTGGTTGAGTTGTTGATTAAAAAGCAAGGTGAGAGAATCTCTACTCTGAATATATAGTACATCTTATGGTGAGAAAGCTCAACTGCTTGGGAGGTCCACCTCTCCCTATAATTATCCTGAAACAAAAAATATTTCGTATCCACTACTTGCATAGAAAGGTGTATCTTGTATGGGTTTATATATTTCACATTACCACAAACGCTACCAAAGGACTGGGGCTCAGGTAGAAGACTTACCATGTGTGTTGTACTGTAATGTGAATCAAATCTTTGAATTCCATGTCCAATCATTTATCTAAAACCTACAACGGGTAGTAACTTTGTAAGGATAAATAAACTAAATCTCAACAATTGAGATGTAAATGCAAATTAGCGTAACGGAATGCATTGTAAAAACAAAAGCCAATATGTTCCTTAATTTCACTCATCCGAAGCGTTCGATGAGATGTGACATTTTCCTACTAGCGAATACTACCAAAAAGTTAAAATGATTCTTCTTTGAAACAGTGGTAACATATTTTCATTCAACTTTTCGGAAACCATTCTGACATTTCATCCGACCAAATTCACACATGATTTCAAAGAGACCACACATCAAAACCGTCTCCTTTTCATTCTAAAGCGGGTCAATCCTCCAACATTCATAGGCAACACGCTTTTCATATGAAGGCAATATGAATCACGCAAAATCCAACATCTACTTTTTTAACTTCTAAAACCCCTACTGAATTAAAATAAAATATCTTATGATTGCAGAAAAGGATAGGGTTACAGTTATTGTAAAATAACGATCCAAAAGCAGAAGGGAGAGATTCAAATTTTGACAACTACCTTAGGAAAATATATTTAAAATCAATTTTTGCTTCAATTCTTTTAATTTATCCCTAAAAGAAAAAAGCTCAACTGTCATGGCCGTTTCACCCCACCAAAAAATGGATGTCGTTTTGCCATGATCATCACATCAGTACCATGAGTGTAGATGATCGCATAATCCGCATAGCCTACCGCTAATTCTCCTCTGACATTGATTATTTTACTCAAAAAAAAACTATCCAGACGAAAATCAAAACCACCTTTTACTTCCTAGTTGTCAAATAAACCATAAATCCTAAAAGAATCAATATATAACCTTGCTCACTGACTGACTCCAATGATGGTCTCCTCAGGAAAGTAACTTGGTCCGTTGCCATTCACTTCATGAACACCGTCATACTGGAGGACCCTAAGCTTTCCTTCCTACAACCACAGGCAAAAGATTACAACTTAAATAATATAAGCTAAAGCATACATCATTGGTCTTCCCCAGAAAAACCATACCTTTGTTCCATAAACTAGACCTCCCCCAGCAAAAGGATGAAAGCATGCCACATTCACCTCGTCTTCTGCACTAGGAAGCACCCTAACAAGTTCCATATCTGACACTCTGTATACCTAAAAGGCAAAGCAAATTCATAAGACATGAAATACAGATTAAAACCATTTGAAAACAATAAGGGGGTAGATGATATGAATGGTAACAATTGGTGCCAGCCCATAGATTAAGCATAAATAGCTGAACAGTTGTCAAGACAGCAGTTTAAGTATAAATTTCATGATCCAAAACCAGCAACTGCAACTTCGTATGAAAGATTATGTAGGCTACAAAGGATGTGTCTATATGAAAGAAAATTATATCAGAAAAATTTTAATTGAGAGAGAGCATTTACCTCTAGCACTGTATATATAGGTAATGTTGTTTCGCCATCAATGACAATACTTTTAAGAAGTGAACCATGGCGTCGACCATAGGCAAGTAGTATGTGCTCAGATGTAGGAGAGAACTACACATAAAACAGCATTTGCAATAAAATTATATGAATAAATTTAATAGCATGAATCATTTGAAAGGGGGCACACATCTTTAAGGCTGCATGGAGAGAGATAAGAAACCATATATAAAACATGAATATCAAAATAGAGGTACAGACGTGTGCTGAAAAGGAAATATAGTATAAGAATAAACATGAAAATAATGATCATATCTTAGAGTATCCTTAAGGACTGGTTTCCCTATTTCATTATCTCTTAGGACTGATTACCTTATTATCTTATATCATGATTTGTTTCCTAGTTAGTTTGGGATATGATTAGTGTAAAAAAGGGTCAAAGCTCTAGATTTTATGAACACTTCAAAACATTGATACATTGAAATACATCACAATTAATTTCAATTTATGTTTCACTCTCTTCTATATCTCTTCCTCCCTTTATACCTAAACCTCATAATTTCAACAAATAAAATTATAAATGAGAAAGCATTCTGTGAAGAGTTAATAAAGTTTGGCCCCAAAATGTTGCAATTTGTGTTACTTAGGTTGCTGAAAGTGCATTTCAAACAAATTGGTACCCAAAAAGTGTCAAGTGGCCAACAAGATTTCCCTACCAACAGTCGATTTGAAAAAAAAAATCCTCAATGGACTAATTTCAATAGATGAAAACTGAGATCAAAGCAATACAAGTTATTCAGGGACCAAATTGCGTGGATGTATATGTGTGAGAGAGAAACAGAGAGACTGTGTGTGAGTTGCATGAAAAGAGGTGGATACAAACTGGCATAAAGATAAAGTAATTAACTAACCTGAATTGAAGTCAGACAATGAGCTGCTCTAATTGCCCGTGAAGCAAGTACCAACCCAAATCTGTTCAATACAAATACATAAAAAAATCATTTTAAACTTTAATGGACTCACTTAAGTATGTGAATGAAGTTCCAATTGGAAGTAATAGTTTAAGTTAAATGAGCCTTACGTTGCCTCCTCAAGGGAATATATCCGAAGTTCATACATAACTTGATGTGCTGAGATTGGATGCCGGGTTGGTGATGTTGCAACACCAGGCTCTTGGTGTACTGGAGTTTGTAAGCCTGGATCAGCTTCTATATGAGGAAGCATACATGCGACACAGGCAGCTAAAAATCTACCACATGGTGAAAAATGAGCACCCATTTCACTGCATAGGGCAAAAACCATTGTGGGTCAAAAATAAAAGTAGAAGTACATTTAACTATTATGCATAAAATTTGACTTCAACCCAAAAGGTGCATAATGCCTGTGAGGTAAGAATGCCAAATGGACATTATTAAAATTCAGTATAACGCCATTACTATTAAGTAATAAATAATAACAATAATTCGCAGGGTAAACTGAAAAAAGTCATTAACTTGCATTATGCACACAAAATATCTTTTCTAAAATGACAAATTGACAATTACACTATTTCAACACAAGACATAACATCAGAAGGTACCTGCAGAGGACAGCATGTGGTATGGTTAGACGACATCTATCAGCATTAAGTGGGACACATGGATTTTTAATGTCATGTGACCATACTCTTAACTTCACAGTGCAAGGTAACTCTGCAGCTGCTGCAGCAGCCACTGATGTAGCAGCAAGTTCTGACTGAATTCGATTCATAATCGTTTGGATATCGGATCCATCATGTGGATTATTAATAGAAGCTGCGAGATTGCTGGATTCAGATACAGGTTGCCGGAATTGTGAAAAATGATTCCGTAAACCTGATCTCATTGAAGAAGCTGGTATGCTGATGCTGCCAGTGATTGCTGAAGATGACACTGCTGCATCAACATTAGAACTGGAAAGATTAGATGGCATTGTAGAAGCACCAATCTGTTGGGCTAGAATGTCTCGACTAGCACCCATGTGAGGAAGCATTGAAGGAACACCAACTTGGCTTTGACCCATTAACCATCCTTGGAGAAAAGGCAACTCCCACGCACTTGGGTCTCTTGAACTAGAAGGAAAAAACTGATGAAATTGACCAAGCTCAGAGGGAACCCCTCGGTTGGATGTTGGCCTAGACAGTCCATGTAGCACACCATTAAGAGAATAGGTATTGGTAGAGTTTCCATGTTGGCTTCCTTCAGCAGGTCTGGTCTCATCAGTCTCCATACCATCCATTGTGAGATTACTGAGGCCAATTCCCATTCCATTAGAGAAAGCAGTATGAGCCGGATATTCTATACCAGTTTGAGAACTAGTGGGCACCTCGGAGAATGTATCCATGGGAGACACTGTAGCCTCATATTGTTCTGTTGCACTTGTGTCTGCTTGTAACTGTACCATGGCAGAAGACTCAATTTGCATGCTTCCTGAGCCCACCTCCTGACTAGAATGTTGTATTTCTGCTCTTGACTCGTCAACAGTATATGAGGGCATAAAAAGGAAAGGTAATGACACATAAGGCAGTTCGCCGGACAAACTTATATGTTCTGAAGGATGAATATTTGTGACAAAAACAGCAGGCGGAGGATATTGTAAATAGCCAAGAGATGTTGCCTCTGTCATTGAGGAATCAGAAGAGTCAAGATCATTGACCTACAAATCAATACATATTATGTTAACCAAAAGGAAAATCCAAAAAATAACATTCTGAATATATGGGTATATATGCAACCAAAAACATTATATTTCATACACATCAATACATATTATGTTAAACAAAACGAAAATCCAAAAAATAACATCCTGAATATCATGGGTATATATGCAACCAAAAACATTATAATTCATTCACCTCCGCAGTTAAAAGATAGGGCGCTGCATGTGGATGAAAATGCACAGCCCGAAGTGACCGCTTTGTCTTCAACACAAATATGGGTGAGGATGCTTCACCTTTCTTGTTGTGGTGCCATATGTACAACTGAGACAGTATTTCACAATGCAGTGTAAAAACAGGCTCCAAAAAATGCGACCAACGTACAAAACAATTCATCAAAGATTATAAAAATATGGGATGTTCTCAGAAATACTACCTTGTGGCCAGATGCAACAGCAATTATTTCACCTTTGGCATGAAAAGCAATAGATGCAATGGGGCGGTCTGTAAGAAAAAGCAACCACTGAATTCATCAGATTGACAAACCAATATACACAAAAAGGAACAATGAACATATTTAGTAACAGTTAAGGATTAATTTAGAAAGGAAAAAGAGTGGTTGATAATTAGAAAACATACAGAAATGATGAGATATTATGCACTCTGATGTGTTAGCATCCCATAATCGAACTTCTTGATCCAAGCTCCCACTAGCAAGTATATGTGGATGCAATGGATGGAACCTAACCTGCACCATTTAGGGGGTGATTAGCACATAGTTAAAAAAATGTGGGGTGGGGAGAAGGCCTAATGTACTGGAAATGACACCACCATCTATTGCCATACAAACTGGACTTGAATCTCCTGTCCCATATACTTTTTTATTAATTGGAACATAAGATACTCATACTCTATTAAAGAAGTTTTTATATCCCTCACACCAGTTAATGACATTTTCAACCCACTGCATGTGGCAACAGTTCACATGATAAGTTTCAAGCAAAGTCATGGATCTTGGTGAACGGATTCAGGAGGAAAGGAAGGATTTTGAGGCAGAGACCAATGTGGTAAATCGTTAAATGAAATACACAGCATGTGGACAACTTCTGTTGTTCCCTTTGATTTTAGGAGAGAGTTTTTGAGACATGTGTTTACAAAAAAGATAAAAGTATGTGAGAAAAATAGACAATTATATACATTATTGCATGTGGCATCAATTATTTTATGTTGAAATACTGGAACAATATTTAATATTTACTTTATATAGTAGTGTCCTATATGCCCTGTTTTGGACAATGAGAGTAGGGCAGAATTTTCTTCCCCTATTCCAAGTTCCCTCCCTTGTCTCTCAATTAGAACATGCCTACTAAAGTAAAAATAAGGGTTCATCCTCCCCCCCACCTCCATCTAAACAACACCTGTTTTACACAAATTATTTCCTAACAAATAAATAACTAAATAAATTGAATGGCAGGATATCACCTAACTGAATAACGATGAGAATTTTATTAACTCAATTTCATAAATTTGTCAATTCTTCACAGCAAAGTACATCTCGTCAGACTTCATGCAAAAAAAATAAAATCCTTCCATAAACCACAATCAGTACCAAGAGATACAACAAAAGAAAGACAAAAACAAAAACACAAGAAATCCAGGCAAATGCCAAATAGGCAGATTTGAAACTTACCACCCAAGGCGTTCTCCTATGGCCAACTAACACCTTTAAGCAACTTCCAGTCTCACAATCAATTATCTTTACTGTGTGATCACCACTGCACATAGCACACATATCAAGATTCAATCACAAAAGTTCTTTGATTCAAATTAGCAAAGAGTGATCAGCCAGTTAAAACTTACTGAGTGGAGGCAAGAACTTTCCCATCAGAACTAAATGCTGCTGCAATAGTAGACCGGGGAGGAGGCAATAAAGGACAATACTTAGCTGACAAATGCCGTAATGACTCAGCCTCAACCCTGATAATCATTGTCACAGATGTTAGTCCCCAAAATAGATTCTTCTTGAAAACAAATTTCACATTCTCAAGAGGCTTGTTTTTGCCCAATATAACTGATGGACTAAAGTAGTGTAAGTACCACGAGAGGAGACCTCGTCTTGCATCTCTCACAACCTCATTCTTGGAACGAGAGTAAGGACCAGACTTTGACTTAGAAACTTCTCCCCAATGCCATTTGGCCACGTACTTTGTTCGGGGTGAGATCTCTCTCCTTGCGAGCAAATTGAATACATTGCTACCACTGGCCAAATTAACACATCAGATAAGAGAAATATTGTGCAGTAAAACATGTAATTTCAAATTCAACTTGAAAGGAGGAAAATGTATTTCTGTAATTAAGCTAAGTTGAGGAAACAAACTTTAAAATTCAAGCATTTAAAAACTTATGGATTCTCAGCTTATAGTAGCATGACAGATCATCATGCTAAGCTCAGCATAGTAAAAAAATGTACAATTTTCAAGGTCAGAAACTACAAAATTTTGACAAGAAGCTCCCATTCTCCATGACCATCCATCCAAATCATGCACAAATTTTCCAAAAAGTACCGCACCGCCGAGTATCTACAATCAACAAAAACCCAACCAACAAGCTCTATATTGATCATCCAACACACATATCATAACCTCACAATACAACGATCTCATCTCAACCCCTAGCTAACTTCACACGACTCAAACAGACCTCAGGACAACACAAAACAAAACTATTGAAGGTTCCCAAGCCAACAACCGCGAATTGATGTGACCAACACGAAAAACCAGTCCAGAGCAAAACAGGATCCACCTAAAACCCAAGCAGCAGCCCAGGATATAGAGCCTCGGGATCAGCAATCACATGCATCAAGCTCAATTCCAGCTGCCTCCGACAATAACAACGCCGTTGTTTCACTATCCTAATGAGAAAGCAACCCAAACACACAGCCAAATAACAGACCAAAGAAACAAAACCGAATTAGGCGAAATTGAAAAGTCGGCCGAAATCACACAACTACAATCCGCAACTAACGTCGGTGCCGCGGATTCACGGAGAATAGAAATAAAGATTGTGAACAGGCGTAAGATTAAAATGAATTTCCACAGATAAAAGGAATCGACGGAAAGAAAATGGACCTGCTGTTGGAATTGTGCGAGGAGGAAGAAGCGTGATCGCGCGGGCGAGGAAATCCCGTCATTTTGGGGGAGAAGGCAAAATTGGGAGAAGAGAAGAGAGGATCGAATCTGAGAGGAGTTAGAGGGAAGAGAGGAGATTCATGGTTTGGAACGAAGACAGAGACAGAGACAAACAGACACTACCCTCTTCTTTCTTCTTCTTCTTCTTCTCTCTCTTTCTTTCTCTCGAATGGATGCCTTTATTTCAGAGCCTCCGTCTTTGTTTCATTTCGAAGACAGACCTAGCTCGACGACACCACGCTAAAAGGAATTCCCATGTTTTGGGCCTCCCTTTGCAATTTCCTAGACTTTTCGGGGTGGAATCTCTGATTAACAGAAATCCCTGGGTTTAATTTTTGTGTCCTTTCATGCCATCAGATCTCTCCACCTGCGCCGTTGGATCGTTCTGGCATAGGGATGTGTGAAACCAACCTAGGTTTAGGACCAGACTCTTCAAGGAAAGAAAATGAATTTTGTGAAACATGGATAATATTAATTGATTAATTAATTCATTCATTAATAATTTATTACTATTTTGTGATATGCTGTGTCAATTACTAATTGGTGGATTAGGTTAATACGTTTGTACTTTATCATCTTTTAAGAATTATTCTTTCCTTAAACAAAAATTAGTTCCTTTAATTTGTTTCATTCTTCCCTCGTTTATATTATGAGCAGTTAACCATTAGAGAGATACGCAGAATAATTTATAACAACAAAGCTGAAAAATTGAGAACATTTTAATCATAATTTACATGAATTGCGTATTTCTTAATTTGTACTTTACACTCTTGAGAAACATGATATTAAAAATGTTAAAATTATTTAAATTTAAAAATGCTTGAAAGTATCTAAAAAAATGACTTGGTATATTATTAAACACGCGTAAAAAATGTTTTTTAATATTGAACGGGAGTTGTTTTTATATTATTGACTCTGTGTTTCATAAAAACGCTTTAATATTTTTTTTATCTTGTAAAAAATGTTTTCTTTATTTTTTAAATTAAAATAATGAAAATTTGTAAAATATAATTTATCCTAATTAATACATTATTAGTATGTATGAAATATCATAAAATGATAGGTAAATTATAATTATAAAAGTTTTCATAATGTGAAACTATCAAATCATAAGGAGACTTAGATGTGAACCTCGTTAGTTTGTGTTTATAATTTTTTTTTTTCTACTTGCTGGTGATAAACATAAATTTGCATAAGGCATTTTACTGTCATTTTCAATTTAAAGAAAAATCATTCACACCACCATAGGAATCAAATCAAACTTAAATTCTAGTCAATCGTCCTCTTTGTCATATCAAATTTAAGTAGTTTCCCAGTAATAATAATGAATTAAGCAATACTAATCAATATTATAGTCGTTCAAAAATAATTCCGAAAACCATTGTGAAATAGTTAACAACCTTTTTCTTATTTTATTGTATAACCTCATTTTTTTTTAAAGATAATTTCATGACAAATATCTTAGGTGTGAGTTTGGAGTTTAAAAATTTAATTAATTTATTAATATTTTTTATTATTTTAAAATAATTATAGTTATAATAAAAACGTGAAAACGAAAGTCACATGGTAAAGAAAGAAAATAAATAAATCATTGTTTAGGGCTAATCTAACTGGTGTGAGGCAAAAGATGAACAAAATATTTTAACCTTTAAAAAGATAAAAACATTTTCACATTTGGTTTCACTAATTTTAGCTATCTTTATCTAATTTTTATTCTATTTATTGTCTACTGTTTTTTTTAAAATAATTAACTAATTTTTAAACTACTTTCTGGGTTGTATTATTGAATAGACTGGTCCAATCAAAATTTGATAACATTGATTTTTATTAAAAGAGTTAAAATTACATAGTTCTCTGTATTGTTGATACTAATATGATACGTGAAATTTCCATTAAATAAACTCCACAAATATACGATATTTTTACACTTAAATGATATCACAGTCAATGAAGGGGGTAACCAAGAGCAAGGGCATGCTACTAAAAAGAATCTCCTATTAATTTTTCCATCAAAGAAGATATATTCCTTATTTAACAATGATTCAATGTTTCAAAGTGGAAGTTATCAAGTAGAAGTAGTTTATACACTAAAAAAAATTATAATTTCCATAAAGGAACCTCAATCAACTAAATGTCACTAGTTTTGAAAATTAAAGCAATTCAATTTTTGTTGTTGTTTCAAACAAAGTCGTGATAGCAAAAATGTTGGAGCTCCGAGAGAGACATCATGTCAATGTGCATAGGATTTATTTTCTCAAGATGTAGACAATAACATGAAGTTTGAGCATACATTATGGTTGTGTTCAGAATAAACTGAAAGGTTAAATCAACCGGAAAACTATAAGGTTTCAAAATGAGGGGTATATTTTAACATAAATGAGCAAATTGACGGTAAATAATAGTTGAATATGGAAAAGGACAGACTAAACAAAAGCTACTGATAAATGCTATACAACAAATAATTTGGCAAAAGCAATTAAAAAAAAAAATATTACTATAAAACAATTTACGAAAACTTGTGAAGTGGCAAACTTCAACATCTTTATGGTACCTTATGAAAAACACATCTAAAAAATATTAAAGTGTCATTGAATACGGATTAAATTGCATATCATATAAGTGATGTGACATGATAAAATTTATTTAAGGTAAAATTAAGAACTTGGGGTGGTTACTTATAAAAGCCACGTTATAGATGTATTTAACCACGAATAAATATATAGAGAGAAGGAGGAGGGGCTTCGTTACAATTTGAGTTTGAATTATTTTATTTTATCAAGTATTTAAATCCATAAACTTCATATTAACCTAAGCATTTTCAAAGGCGTCTTTCTTAGAATTTTCAAAGATGTACTTAGATCTTCAGTATATTTAGACAAAATTCTCGATAGAGACGTCTAAGAGAGAAAAATAAATCTGTTAAGTTAAAACTAATTTAAGCATAAATTAATTAATAAACTTTCATATGATCTCTAACTTTTTTTCTACCTCTATATAAACTAATTTTGACTTATGAAATAATCTATTTCATTTTTTCTTCTTAATTTTTTTATCCTAAGTCCTTAAAGAAAAATTTATCTAGACATCTCATTAATTTATATCCAATACTGTTTGAGCATATTCTTTTCTACATGCAATGTGTTCAAACATTTAAAATTTGGATGTACGAAAGCTTACGAATTTTGTGTTTTAAGCACCTTGTGAATCAAATTAAAACCAAACCCCAATCAAAATACCGCATAAAAAAACACATCTTCAAGGCAAAATACCACATTAATGTGGTGCAAATCCATGAAATAAACCAAGGCAAAACCAACTAAAGCTTGCAAAACTCTACCTATCATATTCGAACTGAACAGAAATTATCACTAAACATGCACTAGATTAGCTATAAACTCAGAACGTGTTTAATTGCATTCAGTTCATAAAACATTTATTATTTTATCATCTTAAAAAACTTTTAAAAAAATAATTACTTCCTATATTATAAGTATTATCGTGCATGCCCGGTTAGGAGGCCGCAAAGTGCTGAGTGCAGACGTGATGATTATTATACGCGTGTCTGCCAACAGGGGACCTACAGCACATGCTGCCCATTGTCCAACTGATAAGTAAACATATTCTTGGGGAAGAAAGGAATATGCTGCTACCATTTCAAATCATAGTATTGTTGAAAGAGTAAGAGTAATCCTAACTTTAATCCATCAGCTTCTGCTCACAATGTGACAAATTGAGGGTTTAACAACAAATGAAGGAAAGTGAGATGATATATGGGAATGTGCGCCCAAAATTCCAAAATTCTTGCATGGTTGAACTACGACTTTACAAACCCATGCAGTAACCTGAACGGACTTTGCGTGGGGGAAAAAGAATATAACCCAAAACTATTATGCGTTACACTAGGCTTGAAAATTTAATATGCAAAGTGCTCATCTAATCTACTCAATTTGGCATTCCCATTTTAAGGAAGCTGGGTCCCCATATACGAATTGTGTAATCATCACTCGCAGATGCCAACATTTGTGGTATTTTGGGGTTCCAGCTCACACAGTTTACAGTCATGGAGTGCCCAGATAGAACCTCTATAGGAGTCGGGTTCCGGCAGTTCCAAATGTATACCTGTATTACACAAAAATGAAGGTGAATTAAATGTTTACTACCAAATAACAATAACAATATGCATGCAAAGCAACTGAGTAGTTTATAGGGAATGTCTATATGAGCTCACATGAACAGGGTATTACCTGTGAATTTTCACTACCACTGGCGATAAAAGTGTTATTCAATCCACCAAAGCATGACCTTATAACAT
Source organism: Sphenostylis stenocarpa (assembly GCA_963425845.1). Taxonomy (NCBI): domain Eukaryota; kingdom Viridiplantae; phylum Streptophyta; class Magnoliopsida; order Fabales; family Fabaceae; genus Sphenostylis; species Sphenostylis stenocarpa. The sequence continues at coordinate 38,883,977 of OY731398.1, read as the reverse complement.
ACTTGTGTTGCTTGTGGCCCGTAAACCTCGATGGCTTATCCCATTTCCCAGCCACATCCCACATATGAATCTCCTGACTGTTTAGATTGACAATGAAGAACTTACTATCTCCTGAAACTGAAAGGGATGTGATTGGGTGCTCCTCTGAAATGACTCGCTCAGCATTTGTTCCCATATGCAGAATACGAATTTCTTTATCCATAAAGATGCTGATAAGATACTCACCGTCTGGAGTAACAGCAAGATCAACAACCTTGGGCATCCTCATTCCTCTCCATGATTTGATCACGTTTCCATCACAATCCCACATGCAAACACCCTTTTCAGGGTCAGAACTGCCACACGCAAATTGTTTTGAGTTGGGAAACCAGGCACAAGAGCTGACAACAAAGCCTTGATTCCCAAATGTGTGCTTGCATGTACCTGTTTCCACATCCCACAGCTTCAAAACTTCTGTGTTCCCGCATGTTAGTAACTTGGTGTCATCAGGACTCCATGCTACAAAAGATACAGCATGTTGGTGACCATTAAGTGTGTGTTTCAGTGTCAATATCCCATCCTCCAGCACCTAACAGAAGTTTCCAGGACATTAGAAATGTTTGAAAGGGTGAGATAAGGTGCTAACCTACACACATGTTCCAGTATTTATTGATTGATTTCTAGACAATTAGATTGTTATCTTAGTTGACAAAAAATTAACCTATATCCAGCTTAATAATCAGTAATTGGTTATTCTAATCACAAGTTTAGTTTCAGTTTTATCAGCAGCAGGAAAATCACCATCTGCCACAATGAGTATTATATCAGATTTCCAAGAAATAAGATCCCTTAGACAAGTTAATAGAAATACAACAGATTTATAACATTAATTAGAGCCTGTTTGTATGATGCTCCAACCTCTGTTTGGAAGGTATCCAACCGGAGCCCTTATAAGATAGGATTTCCGTGGATTGGCAATTGAAGTGAGGCTCAGCAAATGACCTAAAAAGCATTGATCATTTCTTTCCAGTAACTAGTAAAACCACGTATCCATGTAAGATACACCTATCAATCTAAATTCAATAGGTTCTCAAAGGTAATTTGGGTGGATATTCATATGTCCATAGCCATGTATGTTATATTATATCATATAGGACATCAGTGTTGGAATAAACATATTAAATGGGTATAACTCTGATCTTATAGTAGGAATTTGGTATTTAAGATATAGAACAAAGACACAAAATATAGTGATTATTCAGATAGGATAGTAAATGTATATTGGTCGTAGATCTCAAATACAAGCAACAAAACCCCAATTCTGATATCTGCTTAACAATCTATTAAAATGTAAAACACCAAAAGGTGAGCCATAACGATAGGCTTCATGCCAGTAAAATACCCATGTTACAGCTTTCTATTAGTCTCATCGACCTCCTCTTCCTAGCCAACTTGCAGTGTAAATAAGACCTTTACCGGCCTATTCCATTCTCATTTAAATTGTCCACCAGAACATACATAAGTTTCCTTTAGGTGTGAACCGCCTGGCAATTGCCAGCTAATTCATTTTCCATAATTCCTGTTGTAAATGGAAAAAAGGTCACAACAATTCAAAAAAATTCCCACCAGGTTACTTCTTCCTTCATTTACATGAAGGTTGCAAATATTTTTCCTTGGTGTGGAACTGACAGGCTTCTTTTTTTTAATAGAATAAAACCTTGACAGATGATGAAGAAAGAAATACAGAAATTTGGAGTAAGACATCATCCAAGAAAGAGAGAGATAAAAAAAAGGCACATCTGCACAATGAATCCCTTAAATCCCCGTGTATTTTATTTATCTTATGAATAACATATCTGCAGATGCAACATTCTCAGGGATTGATCATTTTGCAGTCTGCATGATACTAGACTTCTAGCTACGACATAATAAATACAAAGAAAATGTTATAGACAAAAAAACAGGATCTTACTGACGAAATGTATGTGGTCCTACAATCAAGATTGTTTGTCTTACGACAATATAAGGGTAATGTCACTCTTAAAGTTCCACACTAATGGTAATAGTGTCAGGTTAACTCAAAATGGACATTTGGATCAATCCCACTGATGGTCCCTGCCCCAAAACAATTTACAGATCTTGCTCCATTAACATTTTCTGTGAAAACACTGGCATCTTATGTGAAGGGAACACCAGCAACTTACCAGTAACCACATCTCAAGACCACAACCCGCAAATAACAGTGATTTATTGACTGGATCAAAGATAAAGGACATTGCACTTAATAAGGGTATATAAAGAGCATTGAAGAAGATTATTAGTGTTTTATTCCTTTTAACTGTCATCGTGATATTCCCCTCAAAATTATACAAATTTTTCACATTCATGAGATACTCATTTTTACAGAAATAAGCATTAGAATGTAGTTGTTTCCTGATCTGCAATATTCATAGCACTGACCACGGCCAGCCTTGTCCAATTGAAGAAATAAGACACTTAAATATATAAATTTCAATTTTTAAGTTATACCACTAATCCAAATTCCAGAAATCCACAAAACTATAGCATTTTATCCTACAATGATTTTGGACCTTCGACTGTTTGTTCATTTTCTAGCTATGCTGTAATAATGAGGACTAAGGCATTCATGGAACCTTATAGCAAACCCCCAGTCACTGGGACTAAGAAATATATGAACTGGACAAGAATGCAACAAAAATCCTTTTCAGTGATGACATTCATCTTTTCATCTTCCCAATTCGATTCTAGCAAGGTCCTGACATCCACTTATTTCCTATTATGTTAGCCCCAAACAAAACAATAAACACATCCTTTATTCTTTAAAGGAATTCCAGAGTCCAGACATGATAATGAGCTCTAAGTATCCTTTCCTTCTATAGTTTATCGCTTCATTTTGTCCCATGCTCCAAAACATTAACCTATCAATCTCAATAGATGAATAATAAATATCTTAAACCATTTGAATAGTATTAAAAAAAAAAATGTGTCCCTTAATCTAAATGATATTTAGGGAGGGTTTGCCATGAAATTAACCTAAATTATAGCGAATATACAATAGATATGACACCTTTTTCTCATACATATTGGAGCTTAAACACAAATTGAGATTTCCGAAGAAGATATTAATATCTAAAGCTAAAATAAATACTTCTTCCGATCACAACAGCATGATACCTTCCATATGATGGCAGTGCAATCATTGGATGAAGAGGCTAGGTACTCCCCATTATTAGAAAATTGAACAAACCAAACTTCATTTTTATGTCCAGTCAAAATCTGCAGCGATAAAAAGAAAAAATGTTATTTAATATCTACTGCATGCTATATTTCAGAAAAGATTAATTGGGAATTTATGTTCATGATTCAAAATCTGATATATCTTTTGCAAGGAAAAAACTGACACCATACTCAATCTCTTGGCATGTACCCAAAAAAGAACTCCAAATTAGAGATCAAACCATCAGGAAAACAAACTCTTATCATATCAGTCATTGATATATCAAAAAACCGTTACCGGTTTCATGACTGGCTAATAAATATCAAAATCTTAGAGTGGGAGAATATGAAAATAAAAAGTAAAATCTGAAAGTGAATTGTTTCTTTCCCTTTTAAAACATATCACTCTGGAACTAATAAGGGGAGCTGGCTTGACGAGCTACATACTATCCCTCTTCTCCTTCGTTTAATAATTTTCCCCTTTCCATAATTTCTAATGAGAAGTCCGAAAGATAATGTAAGCCCAAACACACACATGGTCTCTCTCTCTCTCTCTCTCTCTCTCTCATATATATATATATATATATATATATATATATATATATATATATATATATATATATATATATATATATATATATATGTAGTAAATTAGTAGACAATAAGAACTAACACAGACTCTTGATTTAGATCAGTAAGCAGCACAATATCCCCGAAAGGACTTTAACAAAAGAAGCCCATTACATCATCCTTCACCATTTTTTTTTTCTTAATAGGGAACTGCTACAAATTACAGTAGTGAAGATGAATAATTGAATAGGAAATATAAATCAATCTGGACACGAAATTCAATGCTATAGAACTCACCTGAGTCGTTCTAGTAGGAATCTGATCCCTACTGCAGCAATGATCCTCATAAAGCGATAGCCGATTTGACGAACTATGATACATACACGAATCGACCCAGGCCGTAACAGTAGATTCTACCAAGTGCTCCAGCCTTGCTTCAGGCAATGAAATCGGAGGAGGCAACAAATTTTCCAAATCTGCTATCAACTTTCTTCTCAAATCACGTACAACAACATCATCATCACCAATTCCACCTAATTCTCTATCCTTGAATGAAAGTAAGCACATAGCCAGACTGTGAACTTTGCAGTTGTCCACATCCAAGGCAGAAACCTGTTTCCTTAATACCCCTAAAGCTAACGCATCTTCACCGCAATTCAAATACTCCATAACACACTGTCTGAAAACAAGAAACATCGCAGATTCCCTTGTTTCCCCCAACACATCCTGTATGGAATTGAGATATTCAATGCTATCTTCCCAATTCCCATTCAATATAAGTGATTCAAGCAACTTAAGCTCATTGGACTTGTACGAAACGCCAGATTCTAACTCCAAACACGACGCAGAGTTGCTGTAACCTAATGAATATAGACACTGGATTATGATCCTAACGAATTCATGCCTTCTAATCAACCCTTTGGAACCGAGTACCTCGCAAGGATTCTCCATGCACGAATAAGATGCATGAATAAAACAGAGAACAAATCGAAAAGCCGAACAATTTGGTGAAATAAATTCGGAGAATCTGGAAAGAGAATAACAAAAAGTAAACCCTAGATGCTAAAAGAGTGAAGTGAATTTGGAACGGATTACAACAGCTCGAAACTATAACCAACTATGTAACTAGAAGTGTCTAGAAGGTGGCGAGAAGAATAAAAAGATCGAAGCTAAGAATAGGTTCAAGTATGGAACTCAGAACAGAAGTTGAAAACGAAAACAGAAGGAAAGAAAGAAAGAAAGACAAGTTAACGCAGCACGTGGCTCTTTTGCCCCGGGTCGGGGGTATCTCTTATCCGCAAGTGAGGTGTGACTTAGACATCCCCACTAAGGATTACAATTTTACTTTTATTAACTTAATTATAATTATTATTAAGTTGGACTTTTTCTTTATGTGTAGTTCAGTAGATTATTAACTTGATAAATTAAAAATTCAATTAATTTTCCGATTAAGTATGATGTTAGAAGGTAAATAATAGAGAATGGGCCAGTGATACACCATATACAATGTTTAATAAAAATAATATATATTATTATTATAATTACTATAAATTATAATAAAAATTACAAATATAAAATATATTAAAAAAATATCAAATAAATAATTATCTAAATAAATAAAAAATAATTATTATTTAAAATTATTATAATTAATATAAAAAAATTAAAATATATTTTATAAAATATTTTTTTAATATTTAACTCAAAATTCAATTATTTACGGATTTAATCCGTCTATTCCATTTAATTTTCAAAACAACGCTTGAGAATACAACTACATTATGTTTAATTTTCAAAACAATACATACATACAACTACGATGCTTTTAAAATTAATTTACATGCAAATGGTACTTCAGATTATTTTTATTAAAACATTAATTATTTTCTTCAATTTTTATCTCTTAAAAAATTAATTTTTTAAAAACTATTTGTTTGAATAAGCTTTATTGTGAATATAAAAAATAACTATTTATAAAAATGAGAAAAAAAATAAAAGACACCTTTCTTTGTTTCGTTTTTACTTTTAATTTAACAAATAATATACTTTGGTATTAATTAATTCACTTCCAAATCATATAAAGTGACATTTATTTGATTATTCAAACATTATCTTCCCATTTAAAATAGATAATGGATTACAGATTATTGAGGCACCATCCTTCAATTTAAGATATACAATCGATCATAAATTATTACATTATGAATATTTTTATTTTTTATAATAATAATAATAACTTTTTTTTTAAATCCAGTCATTTTTTTGTAAGTTTTTATTTAGAAACTTATAAATATATAATTAGAGTTTTGATAATTTAAGAGTTCTAATATATAATATATAAATAATTATTTAATTTTGTTGCTAGAATTAAATAACTTTTAATTTTAAAATAATTTTTATTAGTATTTAAATTTTTCAAGAACAACAATTTAGACATGATCTCTAATTAATTATATAAAACTATTTAAATTTTTTAAAATAATTAGTTTTTATTTAACCTTTTTTTAGTTTATATCTATTTCTATTAAATTCTAAAAAAACATTTTAATAATTTATTAAATTAACTAAATAATGTGTTTTTTGGAATAATTGTAATTTTTTCTCACTTTTCATTCTCATTTTATAATTCAAATAATTTTTTTTAATTATTATTATTATTAGTCCATTGTCTAATCTAAACACCACTACTTATTCAATAAACTTTCTTAATATTTTATTTTCTTTAATAGTCACCAAAATAAACCTTAATACTTCCTTTTCTAGTCACACAATTCAACATAAAAGTTCAAATGGATGAGAAAAAAATAACTTATTTATGTTTATTTTAATATTAATTATAAATTAGTTTTCACAGTCAAATTTGTTCTTAAAAGTTGTCAAAATGGATTTCATGGATCAATTTAAATAATCCATAAAAGTAAGATTTTAAAAAAATGAAATATAACTTCAAATTGATATTTTTTTTGGTATTTTTCAATCTATTATCTAAATATTTAAGTAAACACGATCTATTTTATAAATAATTAATTTATTTAAAAATAACATTTTATTAAAATGTATATATAAAATATATTTATATATATTTAATGATTGTATATAAAATAAAATAAGGAATTAATATAATTTAAAATTTAAAATTACATAAATTATTTACTATTTAAATTAATTTTTTATTTTTAGAAAGTATATAAATACTATCTTAATCTCAATATTTTTCTTAAAATTGAGTTAAGAGATGAAAATAACTAAATTGTATCAATTATTTAAAAATTATTGAAAAAAGTAAACAAATAATATTTTTTAAAACATAAAATATATTTTTTGTTTAATTTTTTTATTGAATATTAATCTTTCAAAAAGTATTCCAATTATTATGATCCATCAATTCCATTTTATTAAATATTATTATTTGTCGTCTCTTGTTTTTTTTTTAATCTTAATATTTAACCTTTGAAGTTTCCTAATTCCTGTTATTATTTTCTAATTTTATTTGATCTTAATATATTATTTATGCATTTTTCATGACTTTTTTTTCCCAAATTCTATAACTTACTATTATTATTGTTGATTCTACAATTAAACAACTTCATATTCTTCTTAATCTAGTTCCCTTTCATATATAAGATTTGAACTCAAGAGGTTTAATGATGCCTCGTTTTTTTTTTTCATTTTATAGATTATATTATAAAAAAAACTGTTATATAATAATAATAATAATAATAATAATAATAATAATAATAAAACATTAATCTTAAATTATTTTAACCATAACTTTAATATCACTTAAATTTCAATTAAAGACAAAATCATAATAATGTAACTATGGATATCTTATTCAAAATAAGATATATATAATTTATTTATAAGATAAAAATAATATAAATATGTATTCTTAACTAAGTTATTAAGAAATTTTAATATATTATGATTATATAAATTTAATAAAATATTATATTGTTTATATAATGATATTTAAAAAAAATCAAAGTTTAAATACTTGTCATTTAAGTAGAAAAAATACATCATAATAACCCTACTTTAGCTGAAGAGCATAACTAGTATAAAACACTTAGTTTTGGATTTTGAAATACAAGGTTCGCTTTGCTGTGTTTGTAAATAACACATGTGTGAGCAATTTTGATTAGAAAAAAAAAAAAAAAACTAGAAGTTTCAGACAAGGTTTTCCACAACAAATCAAATAATAAGAAAAAACACTTGCTAAGCCTACTCAACCTTTTATTTTATTTTGTGAAATTTCATTCATCAATTCTGGTACAGTGGATCAAGATGAGTAAGACACTGTTCTATTTTGCGCCATCATTATTATCCCCCAGAAAGTTAATAAGACAACATTTTAAAACAAATAAAAAAGAAAGCAGGGTAATATTTTAATTATTGTTAATATTATTTGGCAGGGAGAGCCCCACCACGAAGCTATGTTCCCCTATGGCGCGTTTTCAGGAGATGATGGGATTGGCGTTTGAGAAGCTAACGAAACGGCTGGGGCAGTGTCGTTTCGTCAATAAGCCTTTTGTCTTAAGCACGCGAAAGAGAGGGAGTGTGTGTGTGTGTGTGAATGTGAATGATGAACTTAATAGCACAACACAAAAACTGAAGGCATCATCACTCACTGTATCACTGTCAACAACACTCCCACTAGCATTAAAAGCTCTCAACTCCCACGCCCCACCCTTCTTCCTCTTCCCTTCTCCACCCACTCACTACTCTCTCTTCTCCTCCCTTTCGAAACCCTCTCCCTCTCTCGATCTCATTCTCTCTCTAGCTTTTCGCATGCACACTGCTTTCATTGAGTAGATCTTCCACCGCGTTTCATGGATCCGGAAACCGGTCCTCCTGCATTGCCTTCTCTCTCTTAGGGTTTCACGTTTCACGCTTTTCGAGCTATGCGTTCTCTCCCTCCTGCCTCGGCCCGCTGCCGTCTCCGCCATGACCGCTGCCGCCGGACGCTCTGCCGGAATCTCGCAGTCTGCAGCTCGCTCTTTCAGCCTTCTCTCTCCTGATGATGCTCTACGCCTCTGTCGCCTGCGGCCAGAGAGAATGCCGGTGTCGGTCATCTTCCTTTTTGCTCTTCTCAACTTGTTTTTCTCTTCCCAAGGTACTTTACTTTCACTTCCGTCCCTTCCGTCCTCTCTCGCTGTCGAGATTTTCTACAGTCAATTAAAATTAAAGTAAATGAGGAGTGACGGAAGAACGAAGTAATTGACTAGGTTCAAGGTCACTGAACCGGAGACTGGATTTGTACATTTTTGCCAGTTCTGTAGTACGTTAGTAAATGGATTTTTGAAAGTTATACATATTTTTTTGTGCCAGTTTTGTTTGAATTTTTTTTTTTTTTTTTTGCAAAATCATTTTACTAAATTTAGGCTCTGTTTCAGTAAACTTCTCCACAAACATCGTAGGAGAATAAAATAAGAAGTGAAATAAATTGAGTTTCTACCATAGCTAATATAAATCTATTTGCTTTGGTTTTTGGAGAAGTGAAATAGGATAGTCTTTATTAAAATTAAGTGTACAAGTTTGTTTAAACTTGAAAGAGAAGCCCAAATTATTTTACCTTATATATTTTTTTATAAATACTTAAAAAGAAGTTTATATAAACAGGACCTTAAGTTATGTCTAGAATAGGTTTTCTAGTGGTTATATGACTAGGTAGCTATTGTCAGTCTGTACATTAGGCATGTCATTGTTTCCGTATAGCATCTCATGTTTTGGTTCCTTTTTGTCTAAGCTATACTATGACAATTTGATCAATATGCAGATATACCCGCATGTCATCTCTCTTCTCTATGTTATATGTATGCTTGAGCATTTATTTGCATAATCAAGTAAGACATCTTATTTACTTGTCAAATCTCAAGAATAACTAATCTCGTTATTATGTTTTCAGTCCCTGTTATAAGTTGTAACTAAAAGGTCATTGTGGGAATTGATTCCTTTCTAGTATATTTGCCAAGAATACATGAATATTGGCTGAAGTCTTGGATGAGAAGACTGTAAAAAATCATTCCACTCATTGATTGATAAGCTTCTGTCAGAACGAATCCAATGTGATATTTATGTGTGCTTATGCCCTATTATATATTGTATTTTTCTCTTTTTTTGGTGGTTCAAATGGTAAGGAAAAGAAAACTAATCACAATGAAACTGCAACCAGCAAAGTCCATGGAAAACATTCTCTCGTACCCAAGTAAAAGTCTGCCAGATTGTCGAAGACTTGTCATTTTGAGCACTTCATTTAGCTAGAAAATCACAAATTGATTGCTTTCCTAGAAAACATACTTCAAACTCTTACATCCACTGCTATTAATGAAAACAATTATCGGATGATGTTTAATTTTCAAGATATTGCTATTGAGGTTCTCTATGGGCATTAGTGTTGAGTGTTATGGATGACATAATGTGTTCCTTGCATGCAGTGAAGTCATTTTCTTTGAGTGTGCCATTTGCTTCATCAGAACGCTCTAAAATGTGGTTTGCTAGACCTTCTTCTGGACCATCTTCTGCACCTATTCCATCTCCAACTCATCAAGGTGTATTATTTTATCATATGGTCAATAGCTTATTGTTTTAAACATAAATTATCTTTATGTATAAGAGCTAATATTCTGTTATTTCAGGTCCTCATGTGACTCCAAGAAGACATCATTATCATCACCGCCGTCATCATAGCACAAGACCTTATGTAGTGGCTCCACCCCCTTCAGAAGACCAAGGTAAATAGAGTTTTTGGAGAATCTCTAATATTAAAGTAGATTTTTTGATGAAGGAAAAGTCAAAAGCACAAAAGTAGATTGGAGGAGAGGACCTTTCACTTTTAAGGAGAAGAGAAATAAAAGCTTGTCCAAACACTACTATATTTATATTATTTCAACAACCATTGCTCTTTACATTTCTGAAGTTATTATATTTTTTCTTAATATGTTTTTCTGAATTCTATTTAGTCAAGTAAGATGATCCACAGAGTCATGACTGGATTCTTCATAATTTAGTAATCTAAATTCTATAATTATGTTGCCTCCTTATTCTTTTAGCACATATAAACCATGGTAAGAAAGTATAAATAGAAATGATGTCTAAAACATAATATTTGGAAGAAAATTCTTAATGAATCAGTTTTGTTCCTTTGATTAAATGCATCTTATGTAAGGTAAAGTTTATTTATTTTAAACAATATTTACCTCTTGATGTTCTTTCAAACTGTATGCTGTCTGATAATGATTGCTCACTCCATATATATTTTAGAAATTAATTTAATTTATATTTAATCTTGGATGTTCAGCTGCCCATTCGATGTGAAAATTATGCCCTAATTTTCAAAAGTTATGAACTGGTTTAGTGATTTAACTAATACCATAGGCCTAAAAATTCATTTTTATGCAAACTCAAATTAATGATTTCTGTTAAAATAGAGCCTTTCACTGATTGATTGGATTTCTGAACTTAAATGATTTATATTTTTGGCTCTCCCAGTTTGTGTTTCTTACTATATACTCATTTATACTGAAATCTCTGACAGCTTGTGACCAAATCTGTACTGAACCGCTTACATCAACTCCATTTGGTTCACCTTGCGGTTGTGTATTTCCCATGAAAGTACGACTTACACTGGATGTAGCACCTTATGCTGTTTTTCCAGTAATGACTGAGTTAGAGAATGAAATTGCGTTAGGCACGTATTTAGAGCAGAGTCAGGTGAAGATAATGGGTGCCACTGCTGACAGTCAAAATCAGGGAAGAACTGTTGTTGATATTAACTTGGTTCCACTGGGAGAAAAATTTGACAATACAACTGCAGCTTTGACATATGAGAGGTTTTGGCACAAGAAGGTTCCTCTAAATAGGAGCCTTTTTGGTGACTATTCTGTTGTGAACATTACTTATCCAGGTAGTCGTTTCTCCTCATAACATTTTACTTTACTGGTATCTTGTTTCTGTTTGAGTCTAAAGGTGTTGGTATCAGGAATGCCATCATCGCCTCCATATGGATCTTTAGTTGGGAGTGGTCCCAGTCAAAGTGTCGATGGCATTCTTCCTGTCAGTGCCAACTTTGTGAGCAAGAACCAGAAAATGAATCTCAGGACCATTATCATCATTGCTTTATCTTCCTTTGTACTCTTGCTGGTTTTGGTGGGAGCATTTTCAATTACTTTGAAATGGAGGAAGACTAGGGGACCATCAAGTGCTGTTGGCCCTGCTGCATTCACATCATCTCTGAACAAGAGATCAGGTATACCTTTGAAGATGTTTTCACATTTAAAAATAACTTTATAATGTTTAAATTGGCAGAAGTTTTTTTTGTTACTAATAATTTATTCTTTACTCAACTATTGCTTTTGACTGAATAATTTTTCTCTGGTTGGTTGTGGCTTCTTTTGTAGCTTCTTTCTTAGTTTCTATGTCACTCTTGTCATGTGAAGGCAATTATATTTTGTAAGCTCTATCTTGTCCAAGAAAATTTATGTGATATTTATACAACACGAGTTTGCAGTGTGTTGATCTGTTTTACTTGGATGATTTTTCTACTATGATTTCTCATTGTTATAACATTTGTATCACACTTCAATTAGGTTTTCTTGATTTTTGTGTTAATTTCTGTTTGTGTTCTAATTTTTAATATGAAAATTGGACAGATGTAAATTATACTTGTTATACCAAATTCATCCTATTATTATCGTGTACAGAATCAATACTAGTAATAGATGTCCTCTGTCTTTGGTGGTTGCTGATTTATATACATATCTACTGGTCAAATATAGTAGCAAAGCAATGAAACAATTTATGTTTGCAAATCATTTTTCTCTATTGAGTAAACATGTATTTACGAGGTGCAAGTCTGGTATTTACTTGTACTTGTGTAATTTTTAGTAATTTTGTTATTTTTCTTAGTTATATTTAGTCAGTTGGTTATATCATAAACTAGTTCAAGTAAATATGAATGGGTTGATGCATGCACTTCAGGCTTGGGGTCTATGTTGTCAAGCAGTATTACAAGCTCAACATCAGTGTCACTTATGTCCACAATGGCTACTTCCATTCTCTCTGTTAAAACTTTTTCACTTTCTGAGCTTGAGAAAGCAACAGATAAGTTTAGTTCAAAGAGAGTACTGGGTGAAGGAGGATTTGGACGTGTTTATAGTGGGACATTGGAAGATGGGGCAGAAGTTGCAGTTAAGCTGCTAACAAGAGATAATCAGAATGGAGACCGTGAATTTATTGCAGAGGTTGAGATGCTAAGCCGTTTGCATCACCGTAATCTAGTCAAACTGATTGGTATATGCATTGAGGGGCGTAGGCGTTGCTTGGTGTATGAGCTTGTTCGCAATGGAAGTGTTGAGTCCCATCTGCATGGTAACATTTTCTCATCAGCTCATGACTCTCAGCTCATTTACTATTTGTGTTTCTGTGTTATCTGTTAAATCATTTAAATGCTTTTATTAATGGTTTTATAGGTGATGACAAAATAAAGGGGATGCTAGATTGGGAAGCAAGGATGAAAATTGCCCTAGGAGCTGCAAGAGGATTGGCTTATCTTCATGAGGATTCCAATCCCCGTGTAATTCATCGAGACTTCAAAGCTAGCAACGTGCTACTAGAAGATGACTTTACTCCCAAAGTTTCTGATTTTGGATTGGCAAGAGAAGCAACTGAAGGAAGTAATCATATTTCAACACGGGTGATGGGAACTTTTGGGTAAGTGTGTATAAACAGACTTTGTCTGCTGCATTTTGATGAAGTACAGTCTTAAACATTGGGTGCCAAATTGTAAATTTCTTCAATGACTTCCAGTGTAAAATACTCTAATAGTTTAACACAAATATTCTTAAAGTTCTTCAATAAATCTTCCAATGTAAACATTTGGAGATTTATCTCCTCTTTTAAATAATATAGCTTTATGAACTATAATTCATTCGTTTAGTAAATGGGGGTACGCTCATTTCATTTTCCATTCATTGCAAATTCCTGGCTTTAATTTGATGCCTTTTCTATCTGATGTTCAATTTTGTAGGTATGTTGCCCCAGAATATGCAATGACCGGGCATTTGCTCGTCAAAAGTGATGTTTATAGTTATGGTGTTGTGTTGCTTGAACTTCTCACAGGCAGAAAGCCAGTGGATATGTCTCAACCTCAGGGACAGGAGAATCTTGTAACTTGGGCACGGCCAATGTTGACTAGTAGAGAAGGTCTAGAACAGCTGGTGGATCCATCTTTGGCTGGCAGTTACAACTTTGATGACATGGCAAAGGTTGCTGCAATCGCTTCAATGTGTGTTCACGCGGAGGTTACACAGAGACCTTTTATGGGTGAAGTTGTGCAGGCTCTTAAGTTAATATACAATGACACAGATGAAACTTGTGGGGATTGTTGTAGTCAGAAGAATTCCTCTGCTCAGGAGTCTGATTTTAGAGGTGACCTTGCCCCTTCTGATAGCAGTTGGTGGAATGCGGGAGGGTTAACCCCTCGATTAACTTATGGGCAAGCATCTTCCTTTATCACTATGGAATACAGTTCTGGTCCACTTGAAGAAATGGAGAACAGACCGTTTTCTACATCAAGTTTGATTGGAGATGAAATATCATTGCCGATTAGGCATGGGAATAGATCAGGCCCCTTAAGAACAGTCCGAAGCAAGCTGTCCTTGCATAGATTTACAGGAAGTCGGAGTGAGCATGGAGGACCTTCTTCCAAGCGTAATTGGAATGATGGTTACTGGGTTTAAGAGGTTTGGGAGATTTTCCAGTGTTTTTAAATGTACAGTATCTAAAGGGATCAGAACTAATGATTGAGTGACTGATTTAGTTTAGGCATCTCAAATTTCTGCAGTTTTTATGTTATGGATGGAGAGATACAGAGACTTTGACAAATTTTGAAATATTGATTCATTATACAAGGAGGAAGTGTAATTTAAACAGTGTTGTAAATGCCTTGAATTGTATCTCATGGCGACTTACCATTTCGATGTAATCAGAAAGGACCTGCCATGTCAAAATGAACTCAGTATGACAATTCCTCTACTGTATTTGATTTTTTTCAATAATCCTCTACTGTATTTTTACTAGCAACGGTATGCAATTCCTGTGAAAGTAACAGGTTTTGAAATTTAAAAAGTTATCATTGCATGCATGCCCTTATTTAAACTCAACCTTATAATTATAAATTTATAAGATGGATATTACTATTTGAATTTGTTAAGAGAGGGACGTGTACATTCATTGGTAGTAATATCTATTTAATTTGAACTAGAAAATCTCTGGTGTAAGAATCTAAATTCTTTTATTGGTCGTTTATTACTATATAGTATTTAAGCATACCTATTAAATTGTATTCTAAATTTCAATGATATAATATCATTTGCGTTCTAATCTTATTTTTGGTGAGTTATATTTTATTTGTTTACTCGAGTGGGAGGTCCAGTTTTTATTTAACATCCTCTCCATCCAGAATACTCTCTCTGTTTGGCGCCTTCATTTGATCTCTCTATCACGGCAAATGATATCATCCCCAATTGAGATTCTTCTGTGATATATAATGTAATAGAAGTTGAATAAACAATAAAATATTTTTTTTAATTTCTAACAAAATTTCTATGTAAATTAATTTTAATTTATAAAAAATTATTTTAAAAGAAAATTTTCCTTTTCCTTTCTTTTTTTCATTTCAAATTTACTTGTTTTATTATTATTTCTTTTACTTCTGTCATTTATATTTATTAGGGAATCCTAACTTAAGTTTACTGTGTTGACTTTTTTTACAACAATAGATATCCTAATAATATTATTATAAAATTTATCTATGATGTTAATTCTTAAACAATTAAATTTGACTAATTATTTAATTTTTTAAAATTATTGTTCTAAGTTTAAACTACTATTATTTTTTTAAAAATAATTATTTATATAATTATGGTATAAAGTTGTATTCTATAGTAGAAAGTTTTAATTATATTAGTGAACTTTAAAAGTATTATAACAATATTTTTTTCTGAAAATGGTTAATATTAAAATCTTATACGATGAATTTAAGTGTTAACTACTAGTGTCTCCGATAGAATGTTAGAGATCTCTCAAATTTTTAAAATCTCGAAAATAATTTTCACGTTCTATCTTAAAATAATATTAAAGGTGAAAACAGGGTGATTTTAAATTTAGAAAGTATAAAATTAAATAAAAATATTTTAAATAACTAAAATAAAAATTCACTCATTTTATAAATATTAAAAAAATAATTATGTCAAAATTTACATGAAAAAAAAATATTTTTAAAGAAATCAAAGTCACGATTTACTTATTTAACAATAAATATACTTAAACTTTTTATATAATTGTCCCTAAAAAAAGTTGTATTTAAATAATTAGTACATAAAAAAAAGTTAGTTAAATAATTATATTTATATAGAGAGGGTTAATTCCTATAATCCGCACTCTCTTTAATTAAATGTAAATTTCCACTCCTATTCTCAAATATTTTTTATCCATTAAATGTTATTTTTATGGAAATACCCAAAATTCAAGGTAAAATTGTAATATGTAGTTGAATCACTTCTCCTTGTTAATTTGTAAAATTTTTACTATATCCTAGAGACATAAATTAAATAATCAGTAATAGACAATTTTAATTGGAATTCAATAAAAAAATGGGATATATATTTAATCATAAATCAATATTATTTTCAACAACAACAACAAAATTCCATATTTTAATAACGGACAAATATGTAAGGTGAAGACGATAATGACTTTTGACAATGACCATTGGTCAATGCCTCTAAATTTTTGGGTTTGGGATTCAATTGGGGCCAACTGACAGTGCCTCCTAAACAAAATCATGTCCCGTGATTGTGAAAACACGGTTGTTGTGCGTCCTATTTCTCTACTCTGCGTCTACCCTTTTCACTTTTTAAGCTGAAAAATGGAATCTTGGTTTGTAACTGTGTGCAGGTGGGGTGTGGAGCGGTGTCGGTGGATTTCTTGGCTACTGTTGCAGCTTTTCCGAAACCAGATGCCAAAATCAGAAGCACTTCCTTCAAGGTCTATCTTTTTTATCTATCATCACATCTTGTCATGATAATCAATAGTGATAACACTTTTTTTCTTTCTTTGGAGTTGAACATGTGCATTGTTTGTTTAGGTTCAAGGAGGTGGAAACGCAGGCAATGCCTTAACCTGTGCCTCTCGCTTAGGCCTCAAACCAAGACTAATTTCCAAGGTTTAACACACATACTGTATGCATGTCTTTTCCTTTTTCTTTTTTTTTTCCTTTCCCATTATTGTATTATCTTGTTTCATTTCCATAAGGTTGCAGGTGATACTCAAGGCCGGGATATATTACGTGAGCTACAGGTTGATGGGGTAGACACATCCTTCATGGCTGTAAATCTCTCACTTTCAATCTTCCCTTTTTCTTTGTCGCACTACAGTGGCTTAATATGATTCTGTCTTTGACTGTTTGCTTTCACATGTTACTTTTTTAGTGTAGATGTTGATTGTTGAACATGTCTTAACCTTTTACTACTTTTTGAGTTTTGAGCATGCTGTTCACTCAATAGTACAGAATGTATTGAAAAGAAGGAGTGTGTTGTTAGCTTAACGCTTGTTGTTAGAATCTGTTTGCATTGAATTTGCTATCGCAGCCATTCTTAAACTTTCAAACACGCTGTGGTCAAAGTTTACATTTTGGCTCTTTTCCTATTTTGTAATTTATATAACAGTGTTCATTTATTGCTGTAGTTATTGTTTTACCTATTCATAGATCTTGTCGTTACGTGCAGGTTTCTCAGGAGGGCATTTCACCATTTACGTATGTCATTGTGGATAGCCAAACGTAATAATTATTGACTTATTATTCCTCTTATTTTTATAACTCCCATCGCAAGAAGAAATTCTGTTGAAATACAATAAGCATGATGTCAATATTTCATTGTTACATTAAAATCACTTGACGTGATGTTCCTGCTCTGGTTGTTTCATTAGAGTTGTTTATCCCTTGCCATCTATATATTCTTTTTGCTTTTCGGCTTGTTTGTAAATTGCTCTATAATACATTAAGTTCTTTACTCTCTCCCCCGTAGGCAGTTTAGTTCATAATTAGTATCCCATGCATACATGGTTTCATCTTTACTGTCTCCATTTAGTAATATATAATGATCCAAATTTCGGAAGTAAAGGCAAATGGGTTAGGTGGAGATTCTGGTGACTATCTCCTGCATGGTATTGAACATAAAGAAGTGGATACTGCGGTATAATTTAAAGAAAAATGAAATGAACTAAACCTTCTAACCCATACCTCTATTTGTTTCCCCCTTTCTCTTCTGCTTGTCAACTTACATACCTGAGACTGTTGTTTTACCCAGCGGTAAGTGCATGCATGATGAGAAAGAAAAATAGATTATCCTTAGTAAGAATAAAATATAGTGATTCATAATATTACGACCTTCAAGCATTTTTTGATAATGAGACATTATATTTTTTACCTTACTAATTTTTATTCAAATTTTTCAGTATGTCCCGTACTTGTATACACACCCCTGGATTTCCACCAATGAAGCCAGTTGATCTTCCTATGTCAAGTTTACTAACTGTATTGAATGGAGCAAGAATTGTTTATTTTGATGGGAGATTGCATGAAACAGCTCTAGTTGTTGCACATGAGGTTATCACTTTTATAATTTATTTGATGTTGTGTTGTGAACTCTAAGTTTAATCATCACCATACTTAGAAGTTTAAGTTTCTAATCCCCCATTATCTCGAAAATAAGAAAGATAAAAGAAAGAAGTTGAAGCATGCAGAACTTTCTAAATTGAATTTAGTGAAGAATACAAACTTTGAAAACTTCTAATCATATTTTATTAAAATGGTACGAACTCATCACACTAATGAATATGATATAACAACAGCTTATATGATGGAGAAATCTGTAAGGGTGAAAAAACTGCAAAGCATAATAGATATTTTCCAAGTCAATTGATATAACATGTTTTGTTTTTTCAATGGTGTTGTATTTTAAAATATCCACTTAATGTCTTTTAGTTTGTTTTCTTCTGGTAAAGGAGGTTGAGAGAATGAAAGAGAGCATTGCTGATGGGAAATAAACAATTCTCCTGTTTTCCAGTACAGGCAGTTAAGAAGAATATACCTATCCTAATGGATGCAGAAAGGCTGAGAGAAGGGTTGGATGATCTCCTGAAATTATCAGATTATGTTGTGTGTTCTGCACAGTTTCCACAGGTATGTGCATTGTTTTCTCTGGAAGTGAAACACTGTAAGGATGTGCATTATAGAGGTATCCCACGAACCTTGTATTTGATGTTCAGAAATGAATTGATTTTAATATGCTCCCTTTTAATTTTACCTGTCTATCTATAATTGTGTTTTTAGCTGAGTCAAATGTTAACTCTGACATAGCATCCGACGATATCTCTATCTTCATTTAAGTGGCCTTCTGAAATTGAGTTGTGTATTCTATATATATAGATAAGTTCTTGCATAATCTATGTTTCTTTAATTGTATTTTCCTTTTTGTGAAGATGAAGGGATATCACTTTCTGATACCAAGGATAAAAATGGATGTTCCTTCTCTGCTTGCTTTAACTAGTCTAATTTTGGATAAGTTTTGTGACAGGTATGGACAGAGGCATCAACAGTTCCTAAAGCACTAGTTTGTATGCTTTTAAGGTTGTCCAACATCAAATTTGTGATTGTAACTTTGGGAAAAGATGGGTGCATAATGCTTGAGAGAAGTGTTAATGGTACATATTACCATTTCCTCCATTTTTATTTGCTTTTAATGTTATCATGAAGAAACTAGCACCGGACAGAATTAGATATTTTACATTGCATATTAAGTGTATGCTGTATTTTCTTTTAATCGAAACAAGTTCTGACTTACTATGATGCTTTTTCTGACAGAGGATCCTTCTGCTGAAGAAGTGGACGTTGACCAATTACTGGAATCCCTAGAGATAAGAAAGAACAGTACCACACACATCCCAACCTGCATATCATCAGTATTCACAATGAAGCTCTTAAACATTTTTTCTCTGCTGGGGTATTAGTATTACTGAAGTGAAATCCAGTTTGCGAATAATGCAGCAGATACTGGAAACTATGACTATTACCACATGGGTGTCTTAGGCCCTTTAGCACAAGCAGACCCCTTTTTTCAATAAAATAATCTTATTATAACCTTGTAACTAATTATTTGTTTCATTATGGTACTAAAAAAGAAAAGTCTATATTGGTTGAAAGGTAGAGGCTAGATAATCTGGCAAAATTATTTTTCTAAACCAATAGTCAACTACCTAAACTGATGA
Organism: Sphenostylis stenocarpa; assembly: GCA_963425845.1. Classification (NCBI taxonomy): domain Eukaryota; kingdom Viridiplantae; phylum Streptophyta; class Magnoliopsida; order Fabales; family Fabaceae; genus Sphenostylis; species Sphenostylis stenocarpa. Next base: position 38,863,862 of record OY731398.1, on the reverse strand, counting down.
ATAAGATCAAAAACTTTTCTGGGTATTAGTTGTGGTATTGTGGACCATTTGCATCTTTGAAATTATATAGGGGATTGTAACTGAATAAATGCTTATTTGCTTTTGGTAAACCTTTTATTTATATCTTTCTTTTTATTTACTTCCAGTCAGTGAAAAAATTGCATACTGAAGGTATAGGAACGGTTTTTGGCAAGTTATATGTTGGAACAGCTGAGAACATACCACCATCAGAGCTTATTGATACAACTGGTGCTGGAGATGCATTTATTGGAGCTGTTATCTATGGTAATTTACAAATTTTGTTCCATATCTTTTCCTTGAGTGCTTCAAAGTGACACATGTAAACTTTATACTTGCCATTCTTGCTAGTTCATTTACCTTTTGGTAGTATCTTGTCAGTCTTCATTACGGTTTTCTGTTCCAAAAGGTTGGTTTGGCAATGATGGATTGTTCCCCTTTGGTCAAAGTGGTAAAACAGAAGTAGTTGTAGTTCCCAATTTTTATATTAAAAATACAACAAGATGTTTTGATTTATGATAGATACTCAATACCATGGCAGCAGTTGTGTTTGCTTTTTTATTTTACTTTTTTTTTTTCCAATTTCTTTTCTCCAAATTGTTCATCTCCTCCTTTCCAACATTTAGTTATTTGATTTTCAAAGTGGTTTTTCCTGCAACATGTCAACTAGTGAAATAATGTATGATGTTTTTTATTGCTTTCAGCTATCTGTGCCAACTTCACGCCAGAGAAAATGCTGTGCTTTGCTGCTACTGTGGTAAATAGTCATTCACTCAAGTAGTAAAATTAATAGAAATGGATAGTGCATGCCTATTTTGTAACAATGGGATGATGAGTTAAGTTTGGTGCAAGAAGCTTATGCATTCATTTCAATGGTAATTACAGGCTGCTTCCAAGTGCAGAGCTATAGGAGCAAGAACTGGTCTCCCTTACCACACGGATCCATGTCTGGCATCCTTCACGCATTAGCATTCCTTACCACTGAAGCGAGCCATGTGGTTTAAATAGACTTTTTGGTCAGAGGAAGTGATACAATATTGGAAATTTCTTCTACATTCTTCTGTTTCATCAAATGTCGATTTAGAATGCAAAGCCAACTTTAAAAATACTTCGTTGTTGTGGTGCACACACTTTTACTCCCAAAACTCTTTTCACATAATGAATTCATGCTTACGTATATGCAAGTGCCAAGATACCATTCTATTTTCACAATAATTAATTTCTTCACGAAGCTTATGATCTCAATAGTAAACGTTTAATATCTTTGAATGTCCCATCTCACATTATCTTCATATATATATATATAAAAGGAAATGACTGAGCTTTGTAAAATAGTTAAAGCAATAAAAGTGAAGAAATAAAAAAGTAGAAACGTAAGAAAAAGAGAGGAAATTTAGATATATCGAAGAAGGGAGGAAACAAAATAATAAAATATAAAAAAGAATAAAAAGGAAAAAAAAGAGTAAAATACAAACAAGAAAGTAAAAATAAAAAATGTAAGCAAAAATTAAATTATCGCCGTTGCCGGGGATCGAACCCGGGTCACCCGCGTGACAGGCGGGAATACTCACCACTATACTACAACGACTTTGATATTTATGTGTAACTCATGAAAATTGTAGAAGATAAATAGTGAAGTGTTCACAGTTGGGATTGTAACGAGTCGCCTACTCACTGAACTTGAACGGAATCGTTTCTCTCTTGTGTGAGATCGCGAGCATGTCGAAGCTGTTCGGTGTAACCAATGGCAGCGTCGTCCTCAATCTCAACTCACCACGTCGCTTCCGTCGCCGTTTCAATTCCAAAATCAAAATGTCCTCCGATGCGCTTCCTCCTCTTCCCAAGAATCGCGTCGTCGTGCGTTGTTTCTTGCATCTCTCTCTCTCTCTCTCTCTCTCTCTATATATATATATATATATATATATCTTTAAATATATATTTATATATTCATAGGTTTATTATTGTGATTTTGGCGCACAGGTCGGGTACGGAATGACGACCGTCGATTTCTTGGCTACGGTAGATGTATTTCCGAACCCCGACGATAAGGTCCGAAGCAGTTCGCTGAAGGTTGAAGGAGGCGGAAATGCCGGCAATGCTCTGACCTGTGCCGCTCGGCTCGGCTTGAAGCCGAAGCTGATCTCCAAGGTTGCGGACGATGCGCACGGCTTCGCCATATTGAAGGAGTTGGAAGCCGATGGCGTCGATACCAGCTTCATTGTCGTAAGATTAATTTTGTTTAATATTTCCTTCTTTGTGTTCTGATGTTCCAAATTTGAATGATTTTGCATGCAAGCAAGCAAGCAATACTGTTTTTTCTGTATCTACAAAGCGCACAGTTTGTTACGTCATCACTGCTTTATCTTCCTATTAATAATAATGATAAAATCCATCGAGCACGAAGTTCAATTAACACCAACATATTATATTCCTTTATCTTAACTAATGGTTCTGGATTTGAGTATTGGTATGCAGCTAACTGAAAGTTGTCAAATACATTTTGATTCATGTACGAAAAAATTTTTACATGTTAGGAATTGATCCTTAATGTCTGTCAAAATTGTATTGTTAGATTTAGTATCCATACTTGACACGTTTTTCTTGTAGTTTGTACCTGGAAACAATTACACTTCGTTGTATATGTTAAAAAAACTTGTCTGTTTTAATCCCTACACTGATTGTATTTTTTTAAACACAGGAATGATTTAACCTTGTTCTATACCATTGTAAAATTGTCTGTTGATGAAGAATTGTGATGCTTAACTTTTTCAATTCTAACCTTACTAGTTATCATGCTTTGTTTTGAATTCTTTTTGCTTTTATTTCAGGTATCCAAGGGAGGTAGCTCAACATTTTCTTATGTTCTAGTGGACAACCAAACGTAAGAGTTGCTTTTGTATGTTTTTCCCCTTACTTTTTTCCATGATTAGAATTTGTTTTGGTTTCTCTGACAATATGAAGAAACATGTTGTTTTAAGGCTTAAAATGGCATATGATGATCTTTAGGAAAAGATTTTCAGAAAACATAGTCTCATGACCTGATACGGGAGCCCAAGGATTCCTCCCTTGTTCATTATGTTCTGAAAACATAGTCTTAGGAAAAGATTCTCAGAAAACCTAAAATTTCAGCCAGTTCCCTCCTTGCCCATTGTGTTCTGAATATGATATTATTGGTTTGTTAATATGGAGACAAAGACTTCTAGTGTTTTAAATTACTCGTGCAAGTACTATTTGAATAACTTTCACTGCGGCCCTGGGTGAATTGCATTTCAATTTGTTTATCACATCATGACTATTACTAGTGACTCTATTGGTTTTGAAACTGCAGCCTCTTGGAAGCATATTGTATTCACTAAACTTCTATCCAATATTTTCAATTTTTTTTGCAGAATTAAGTGTGGTTAAGCCTATGCTTTAAAATACAAAATAAAAAATATGTGGTTAGACTTAAGGTAATCTACCTAGGATTTCTGTGATTAATTTAGTTAACTAATTATAAGTAATACTCCCAGAAAATCTCGCACAAGTATCTACACTCCTGGAGATCCTCCGATGATCCTAGATGACCTGCCCCAGTCAACATTATTATCTGCATTTGATGGAGCAAGATTAGTTTATTTCGATGGAATGTTTCCTGAAACTGCTCTATTTGTTGCGCAAGAGGTAATCGTTATCTTACTTCTATTACAGTTTTTTCATGATTGCAGAACGTTTTAAGGCATGCATACTGGTAAATGATAAATTACTTTTAGTTCAGTTGTTGCATCCCTTTGGGGGCTTTGGTTTGGCTTGTAAATGAACTTTTTTATTTTTTTTGAAATTGGTGAATGGGAATTATAATATTGGGATGGGATGTAAAGAATACTTTGTACAGATAGCCTGCCTGAACCTGGTCTGCCCTGGGTGCTAAGGAAGGGGTGAAGTTTTGGAAGTAGTCGTTATCAACACAGTGACTTTGAACATCAGACCTTCATTTGTGTGTGTGTGTGTGTGTGTGTGTGTGTGTTTTAAATAAAAAACACTTGTTAAATTAATAGATGAGTAAAAGTAGTAGCTCTTGAAAACAAGCCTTAAAAGAAGTTGAATCATAGAATCACACCTTTTAAAGCTAAAACAAATTTGGTCTTAGTGATTGAATTTCCAATTACAGGCAGCTCGGAATAATATTCCTATTTTAGTCGAGGCAGAATCACCAAGGGAAGGATTGGATGAGCTCTTGAAGCTAGCGCATTTTGTTATATGCTCTGCTAAGTTTCCACAGGTAATGTAAATATGAAGAACTTATAATCCATCTTTAATTAACTTATCTTTTGTCTTACATGCATTTTGAATTAATTTGAACTATGCATATTTGGATTCATTAGAAATTTGATTGTATGACTTACTAGAAAATGTTTTGCTTCTCAACATTCAGAGGAGATATTTCATTTCAAAGGCCATAGTTTGAATATACATTTCTTCTTGTATTCAAAATGTTTCTCTTCTCAATCATCAGCTCCCCAAAAGCAAACATTTTATATACATTTACTTTAAAATTCATTTTTTACGCATGATTAGCTTCAATTTCTTTAACATTAGCTGCTCCTCCGATCATGTAAATGATGTGTCCATTTACTTCTACTTTTGCTTGTTGTAGTTTATTTAGGATTTGTTTTGTATTGTGTCAGGCTTGGACGCAAGCACTATCTATCCCAAGTGCACTGGTTTCCATGCTTTTAAGATTTCCAAATATCAACTTTGTAATTGTGACATTGGGTGAAGATGGTTGTCTAATGTTAGAAAGAAGTGCAAATGGTAAAGGCACTACTGGCCTTTCAATTTAACTTCTTGAAGGATAGCATAATGCTCTTTAGTTATTGCTTTAGATTGCACCTTTTTCTTCAAGAAGCAAATGCAACTTACAAGCTTAATTCTCTTTTTGGCAGAGGATGCTGACCTAGAAGAAATTGATGTAGAGAGTTTCATAGAATTCTTATATAAAGGGAAAGGTGATAGCTTGACTATCCCAACCTGTATACCATCGGTAACATATTTTTGAAGCTAAACTTCTATAAGTTTTATTTTCATGGGAAGATATATTCTACAATTTTGCGTTGAGTATACAAAAATACATTTTTTTTAGTAAAGAAGAAATTTACTGGATTGAAGAGAAAAAAATTACTAAGAGAAAGGAAATATGAGTTTAGCCCCTGTAAAATGGGCGAGTTTTTATTTTAGTTCCTGTAAGATTTTTTGTTTGTTTCCAAAATTTAAATTTATTGTTTTTGATCCCTAATATTTTGTGACACTTGTTAACTGTTCATGCATTGAATGAAAGGTAAATTGACCATTCCAAGTGACACTTAGTCGTGTCTGTGATGTAATGTTAGCATTTAACACCTCTAAAAAGGTTGATACGTAAATGAATGTTATTTATCTCTTACAATGAATGCTAGGAATCAAAAATAGTGATTTTAAAATTGAGGGATAAACATTAAAGAAAAATGTTTTACAGGACTAAAATCAAAATCATCTCATTTTATAAGGACTAAAAGCAGTTATTAAATTTTACAAGGATGAAAAACAACGAGAAATATTTATAGGGACTAAAATCAAAACTCACTCATTTTACATGGATTAAAAACATATTTAAGCCTTTTCAATATAACAACGGAAATCAAGCTTTTTATCCTTCTAGGATATGTAGTCTAATTGACATCTAGTTTTTTTGGATATATTGGTAGAAGGGATTAAAGGCAACATATTTTTATGATGCTAACTTCATATGAATTATGTAGAAATTAAATGTTTATTAATTAAAAATAATGAATTGAAAGAACATTGAAAAATAATAACTGAATATTCAATAAATGTATTTGTGGATTATAATGCTATTCTAATTTGACAGTTGAAAGGGAAACATACTAATAGGAGTTGCCAGACAGTAACAGTAGTTTTCAGTACTGGATTCTGTATACATTATAGACAGGCATAAATAAGTCCTATTCCATATCAAATAATGACAAAAACTAAAGATTATATATATTTCCCCCCTTATCTTTACCGGGTGAGTTTCTCAGGCAGTGAAGAAATTCAGAGCAAATGGAATTGGAACAATTTGTGGGAGATTCTATATTGGAACAGCAGAGAAGATACCAGATTCTGAGCTGGTTGATACAACTGGTGCTGGGGATGCATTTATTGGAGCGGTTATATATGGTAGGTGTGGTCCCGGACCTAAAAAATTGTTTATTTTTCTGTCTAAGCTTCTTGATACTTCAGCTGGGTTTTCCTATTTTCTTTTGTTCTTGTGTTTGAGTCATGGATAAAAATGTAGAAAGGAACAAAAACATTCCCATAAGGCCATGGAAGTGGTTTATGGGCAATGTTTTCTGGGGTCCCAATCACGTCAATCAATCTAGGTCCAAGCTTGTCATGTTCCCCATATATCTGCAAGGTTTCTGTCTTAAACTGATTATGTGTGACTTGCTCTTATTTTTAAGGAGGCTATGTGGTTAACTAACAGATGTATACCTACAATACAGTAATAGAACAATGATCTCAATGTGTAGAGACGGATATAGAAATATTTGGTTCAAAAGTGATACTCGTCTCTTTAAGCTTGGATTAGCAGGTGAACTCAACCATGAACTCGATGTTAGTCCCCCAACTGAAAGACAGTGATGAAGTTAACATTAACATTATTTCATTTTTATGTGTTTTGATTTAAGTTTACTGGAAGTTCTATTCTTTTTTGCATTAGATTTTAAACATTTTGGATAATTACTTATGCTCCCTGACTTATTTTTTTAGCTATCTGTGCAAACATGGTACCAGAGAAAATGTTGCCACTTGCTGCTAAAGTGGTAAGTTGCCACTCAAGACAAAGAGACATCGAATTCATAGTGTTTCATTGCAAACCAAAATGGGAAAATTGAATGATTTTTTTTTTTCTTTTAATATTATTTTCATGGTAATGACTTCAGGCAGCTGCCAAATGTAGAGCTTTGGGTGCTCGGAGTGGTCTTCCATATCGGATTGATCCACGGTTGGCATCTTTTTTATGCTAGACAGAGACAACTAGTATTCCCCATCAATGAAGTTCAACTTGCTCATTTTTGAAGCCATGTTTACCTTGTGGTTCTTTTACATGTCTTGTCCTAAGATGTCCGATAGTTAGTCCAGAATCATTATTTCTGTGAGATTATTACTTCTCTCTCCATGTTGGAATTGTTCTTTTGCTGCTCGAAATTGTTCTTGTAACCATTTTCTTTATTATTATTACATATCCTGTTGTATTGTATCTTGGGTATGAGACCCATCCAATGGTTACTTTCCTGGTATAAGAACTGTTATTAAGCAGCAATTTCACATGGTCAAAAGATAAACACAAGTTTGGAAAAATGAGGTAATGTGGCCATAATGAAATTTTCACATGTGAATACCCGCACAAGTTATTGGAAAATTACCAATTGTATTCTTATTTGACCTTTGCTTTTTCTCATTGTGGCTGAAAGCCTGAAAAGCTTTCTGGTCATATGTCTAAGGCTGTAGAATTCGGTATATTTCGGGGGTTACCATGATATAATGAAAGGTTAATTTATCACTTTTACGATTGGCATGCATACTATAGTGTAAGGTGTAGCAGGTTGTGGAAATATTTGAATGATTAAAGCATTTCTTAAAATTTTGAGTTGGTTTTAGCCCTAAAGATCAATTTTAGCGAGAGAAACCTCTTCGATATTAATGTGGATGGTTTTTGGAGGTAACATTTCGCTTTCTTCGTGTACCGTTGGTTAGTTCCGATACATTTTTGGAGTCCCAATTGGTTTTAATTGTAGGAGGCAAGGTTACTTGGCATCTTGTAATTGAAATTTATGAGAAGAAAGTTAGGACATGTTAGAAGTGCAAATAGTGGTCTTTTGGGGGTGCGAATTCTTTTAATTATTTATGCCTTGACTAGCCTGTCCCTTTTTTTTTTTCAGAGTTCTTAAAAAGGTGTTGAAAATCTTGATTGGCATGTAGAGAAAATTGGCCAGGAGCTGAGTTCACCTCCAAAGTTCCAAGGGTAAGTTGAGATAGGATACGCAAGCGAAAAAAATGGTTGTCTTAGAAGAATATTGATTTCTTTGACCTGAGTCTGTTGGGTAGGTAATGTCCCTTTGAAGGATGTTATATCAAATTACTACATACAAATATATTGTCATATATAGGGTCTTGGTAGGATGGTGACCGGGAGTGAGTTTGGAGATGGCATCATTCTTTTTTCTTTTCTTTTTTTTGTAAAAAGGGGATCTTTTGCATGACTTGTGACAACTTTTTTATAATTTGTATCAATTCACGGTTTGATATTTTTCTATGTGAGAGTTAAGATACTTTCTAATAAATCTCTAATTCAATATACAATTACGAATCACAACATAATATTACTTCTTTTATAATAACTATGTTTTACATCTTGTCCAAAAATTCAGAACACCATCATATTGATCATATTAATTCACTTCACATTCCAATTATTTGCATCATATACATGCATACATTCCATCGAGATTTATATAATTATATAAATAGAAAAATGCAAGAATTAATTATGATATACACTTTTAAACCTTTGATTATATTTATCATGCATGAAACGTCACTTGAGTGAGTAAATATTCGTATGAACAACATTCCTTCATGAACTTCAATTTCCCTCATGTATATATTTAATTTAGAGAACATTATGTTATTTAAGTATAGCTTTTTAACTTTTGGAGTCCTATGTTTGAGCCAAAACTAATAGCTTGAGTGATGAGCAATCAATGTTTCCATTTTGGGGAAAGTAATTAAGACCATACTCTTGGAGTCTTGTCACTTCAATGATGATAATGCAAAATATGATAAAAGAAGTGGAAAGTGTAAAATATATGTTATTTTATAAAATTATCCTCAAATAAATAATTATTCATTTTTATGTTTATAATTTTAGTATTATATATATACATATATACTTTTAATTATTATCATATGAGTGATTATAAAAATAAAATGAATAATTTAATATATATTTTATTAATTATATATTAAATTATATATTATTGAAAAAAAATAAGTATATAACTTAAATATATTATTTTATAAAATTATTTTATTAATAAAAAAATTAATTAATAATTATATAGGTGATTTTGTAATTGAATAAATATTTAATTTAATTATTTATTATTTTTAAATAAGCTATATCCAATTTTTTTTACCTCACTTTCATTCTAAACAAATAAGAATACTTTCTACTCTATTTTATCCCTTTTACTTCTTTTTTTATTCCCTTTCTTTTATTTTATTTTCTCGCACTTTCTTTATTTCTACCAAACATATCCTTAATCTTTCATGTTTCTAATATGTTTATAACAATTTCAACTACAGTACTAAATATAAATCTTTAGATTCATTTCTACACAACTCATTCATCACAAAATTCCCTATAACATCTATGAAATTCAATTCATAATCCAATCTATTCATAATTCCTACAATCCAATACTTATGAGCGAGTTATATTCACAAATATTATAATCATGAGATTTAAAATCAACTGGTTGTCTTACTTTAACATCAGTTTCATGAGTGAGCGTAGCTTTTACATAATATACTCAGATTTATTCATAGAAAATCTTAATTCTTAAATTCAACATGCTAGGAACTTAGACTGGCAAATATTATTTTTACTCTAAAAATATCACATGCATCATTAAAAAGTTATGCATGCAAAGAGAGAAGAGGGGAGAAAAACTTATTTTACTGAAGATTATGATTGGTTGAAATGTTGTACTCTTTTGTACTAAGCTAGTCACATCTTGAAATAGATGAAATAAAAATCACAATCTTATATAAAAAAAATCTTTTATAGTTTTTAAATGGTTACTTTTATAAATAAAAATTAAATAATTGTTCCTATTATAAATTTTTAAAGTTAATTAATAAAATGTTTTTATTTTTTAATTATTAAATTCCGATCGATACAACAGTTGAGACTGACTATTGAACCTTAAAATCTAAATTTTATAAGATTTTTTGTTTACATGATTTACAATTAAAAAATAAAAATAAACAAAAAAAATTGATATAATGTGCTAAAATGACTTTACTCTCTTAATAAATATAATGTTTTTATTTAGTGCAAATATAAATATTAATATAAATCATGCAAATATAAATAAATTTGAATTAAATATTTATTTGATTTTTTTTAGTTTTTAACATAATTTGAGTTTAATTTTAAAAAGTTATCTTTGAAAATAAGTTATAAAAATTTGTTTAATTACTTTAGTTTAAAAACTATTTTTGACAAGAAAAAACTATATTGACAAATATGAAAAATCAGAATAAAAATAAAAATTATTATAATAATTTTATAATTATAAAGATAAATGATAAAATGTAATTATTAATAAAAACATAATTATTATTAATAAAAATGAATTTATTTTTATCAATTTTAATGAAATAGTTATTAAAGTATTTTTTTAAAAGTTTTAAAGATTACCAAATTAAGAAGTAATAAGTCCAAAATAATTTTAAAAGAAAATATAGTTATATTTCAAACCCCAAAAATATAAATGAAAATTTATTGTTTTTTATAGCATGATGATTGGCCATACGCAAAGGTGCAGTTCACGTTCTCAAACACTCTTCTACAAATAACATTAATTATATTTCTTCAGAAGAAAACATCATAAATAAATGATGATATAATAATGACTAATAATGAGTATAAAACACGTGTTTCAATGCAATTATGTCAATATTCAACCACAAACTTTCCTTTTCATGCCCACGCGTCTTCCTTCGTTGAAAAATAATAGATGAAAAAAAATCGAAACCTTTGTCACTCATGTCTTTGAAACAAAGAATGGTAAAATGACTCATTTTTATTTTATTTTAATTTTTCCTTTTAACTTGTTAAAAATAAATAGGAGAAGTTGGTTGGATAATATTTTAATAACATAATAAAAAATATATATCATTATAATATTTTTTATTTAAATTTTAATATATAAATATTTTTAAAATAAATTATAAATGATTTGTTTTATTATTAATTAACAAATTAAAATTTCTAATTCATTCTTTTTTTTTTAAATGAACTTATCAATCGATACATCCAATCTAATCTATTTTATTATTATATATATAATTTGTTAGTATAACAAAATTAGATAGAGAATGTTAAGTCATAAATAAAAATAAAAAATAAAGAATAACATTGAACGAATAATGTGCATATCATGTGAGTGTGTTTTGAAAAAATGAGCATGCTAATAAATACACATACACAAGTATAAATTCCACACACAAATTTAACAAAGAAGAAAATATAAATTAAAATTACACTTTTACGAAAAAAAATACTTGTGAACCAACATCTCTAAATAAAGTTTTTAATTATAATTGTTTAAAAATAAAATTAAATATTTTATTATACATTTTATAATTAAATTATTTAAAATATGATCAGATATTTATTTTAAACAATTTTTTTTATTTTTAAACAATTTAAATATAAAATTTATAATAAAATATTTATTTTTATTCTTAAATAATTTTTAATAACAACTCTGAACGTAGCCGAGACAAAAATAATTTAATCAATGTTTGAAAATTGAAGCAAAAATCTTACTTTACTTTACGAATTACGCGTGGACCCTCTTAACATTTTCATATCACCAAACAACATAAAATAGATGTAAACTTTTTTTTTTTTTCTCTTTTTTAGAAAACACGTTCCCCCAAATATGCTATTCATCACATTCAACGCCAAACATCAATTATTTTTGCTTCTTTGAATAAATATGCTTGCAAACATGCTTATTTTAATTACTTAATTAATTTATATATAAGTAAGCAATCCCAGGGAAACACAACAAATTTTTATTAATGGGCCCAACAATATAATAAAGCTGAAACCACATTTAACTCTAAAATTATATATTACTTATTCAATTCATCTATTTTTATATAATATAAAATTATAATTCAGATTTTAACTTTAATATATTAATAATATGTAAAAAACTAATTAAAATGATATGAATATGACCATTTAATCTAATTTTACACTTCAATTTAAATATAAATAATCACCGTCGCATCTGAAGGCTGCACCAGCCTCCCACGACCAGCGAAATTTGTTTAATTTTTTTTATAAAATCATTTAAATATGAAAAAACAATTAATGTTAGGAAGTACTCAATTAATTTTTAGGGTTCAATATTTATTTCTTTGTACAAGTACAATAAATTCTATTGCGTGAAATTTAATTCGATTCAGCTATCATTTTACTTTGTAATAATTAAGAAGCATATTAATATATAAAAAAAATAGAGTATAGTAGAATAATGATACAATAAATATGAACAAAATAAAATATATATAGTGCAACGAATTAATGTATGAACGTAACTCTACTGCAACGAATTATTCTGTTTGGAGAGTAAATAATTAGTAGTATTCATGGAAAGAATATAAATTTTATCTTAAAATATTGCTAATAATATTAAAACTTTAATCTAACATAATTTTATCTTTTAAAAATATCTTTATAAATTAATTAAAAATATTTCTACTCAATATAATATCATTAATTAATTAATCTAGTCCTTAACCATCTAAATATACTTGTTTGTAATTTAATCCTTTTTATTATGACCATTGCGTAAACTTAGTCTCTCTATTAAATACTTTTTTCACAATTTCGATCTTCTAATTATTTTACTTGTACAATCCTAATTTATCCATTAATTTAATATCTAATATTTAATGAAATGTCAACGCCATATTTATATGTAAAAGAGAACATGTCACTCAAGGTATCAGTCTTGCAAAAATAAAATAAGAAAAAAGTAGCAACATTAAAATATACTTAAATCTAAATTTTATTTAAACTTTGATATTAATAATTATTAATCAAGTTACTATTTAAAATCACCACTACCGTTTAGGTTAAATTTTCAATAAATTTCATCTTTTTATTCATTTTTAATTATACTTACGAAGTTAAAATTTTCTTAATGTACTTTTCTATTCATAAAAGCTAAATCTTAAAAACAATATATTTTTTACTTCAACCAAAGAGTAAGTAATGATATATATTCTCATTCAATTGATATTAATATTACTTAGATTTTAGATTAATTTCTCTCAACGGAACTGAATCTACAAGAAAAAAATGTGATAAATCCAAGTTATAAAAGACATGCTTATATTTAATGTTTAATTATGCTTAAAACATGATTATTTATTGTTATTGATTGACAAAATAATTAATAATTAATTACAAGAATATCTAAAAATAAGGTATTCATGATATTTTAACAATGTAACTCATGTTATGTGAGTTTTTTTATTTTATTTTTTTAAAGGTGAGTTTGGTCCTAGTGGTTTATTAGGGCCCGAAGAACCACCCACAATGGTTTTAAAATGAAGAAGAATGGTTACGTGAGTTGTTGTAACTTGTAATGATATTTTATAATTTCACACATTTATAAAAAGGTTGTCAAAAGATGGTGAACATAACACACTAAATAAATAAATAAATCATTTTATATTAAATTAAAGAACAAGTAAGATCCAAAGAAAATAGGAAATAGGATTTGCTCAACAAAACCCCTCATTTTTTTCTTCTCGATTGTTCTCCAATGAATTGTAAACTACTTTTCATTTCATAGTTGGTTTGATATAAAATGAAACAACAACTCCATCTAGTTTGGACTTGTCTTTATTGTGGAAGGTCATTTTCAAAGAAAAATCTTGAACATAGTGAAGTTAGCAAATGAGTCAAAGAATGTATTGATGTTATAATTTTATTAAATTATTACGTTATAGCTTAGGAAAATTCATGTACTGTGAAGTTACTAATACCAAACATACAATTAAATATCATAATATTATTAACATATTATATTATTCCTACTCTATTGCATGTTGCAAGTGTGGATGATAATATCCACAACTAGTTTAGGATATTCTTTTTATGAAACCATAGTTGAGGTTTTTGTTTAATACAATGAATAAGATGTAATAGAAGAAAAAAAAAAGGAAATAAGGAAGAAAATGTGTGAATTTAGTTTAGGAGAATAATATGAAGAAAATTAAAGAAAATAATTTGACTAACCCCACCGAAAATATTGAATATGCACAAAGTATAATTTTTTCTCCTAACAACAGAATTTACCTGACATCACCATGATTCAGTTTTTGAATAATTTAAGAGATATAAATCACAAGTATTTATATTAATCAACAGTTATATAAACAAACAAGTTTTAGCGTAACCCTTTTTTTTTTCACTCTTTGACACTAATTTAATCCAATCCAATTCAACACAAAAAGACCAAATTTGAAAAATTTACTTAAAAAAAAAAAAACATGCAAGTAAGGACAAAAGGAGAGGATTGAGGCCACTAGAGCAACATCCGAAGACGTTGGCGACCGCGATAGGCGCCTCAAATATTTTGATTTTTAATTAAGATTGACATAATAACGTTTGTCAAAGTACTGTAATTCATACCAACATCTAGGGGCATTTATGGAATGCCACCTACATAAGCAAAGGTTTTTCATTTTACCTACGATGATGAAATGCTCCTGAGTCCAAATGTCACCAACATCATCATCTTCGTTGTTTTTTTTACCAATAAACTATTTGCCCTTGAAAAGAAGGAGGTACAACTTACAAACAAACAGAACGTGCACATCACAGCATAACATAAAACCCATTACCAAAGCAAGGTCTGCCGTTGAACTAGTAACAGCAGCAGACCAGGGACTTAATCTCTTCTTCAAAAGTTTTGGTCTTGTTGAAGGGTTTTAAGCTTCTCTCTGTTTTTTTTTCTCCACATTGTCTTCCAGTTCATATATATATATATATATATATATATATATAAATACATTATTTATATATAGATATACCCTTTTGTTTTTGCTGCATTTGGAGTTGTAAAAGACGTAATTTTGTGGAAGTTGAGGCGAAGGGGGAGTGGCAAGATCTTTCATTTGATTGGTGGAGTAGCCGTTGGGAGTGTTGGCAGTAGATCCGATTACAAGCTGAGTTTTTGATCCGATCTCTCTCATAAATGGTATTCTTTTCTCATTCATTTGGATTTCGTCTTGTGGTCTTGGTTGAGTCAATTTAAAGTCTTCCATTCCCTTTCAGTGACGTGAAGCTCACTTTGTTGAAATGGACCTTTTGATAGGGGATTGCTGTTTTTCCTTCTTCTTTTGTTAATGAAAACGGGGTTCTTATTTTCCTATGTTAATGAACTGATGTCCTATAGCATAGAAGGTAGATTTGGGCGATTCTTTTACTTAGAACCGATTACTTTTAGTTTTTATGAATGAGTTGCTATTGCCAGCTGACATTGTAGAAGTCCAATTCTATAGTGAATGTTTTTCTTTTATGTTAATTTTTTTCTTTGAAGAAACATGCCAAAAGGTCTAAATCTGGAAAGATAATAGTTTATATCATTTTGCTGTTACTTTAACTGGACTTGTAGGGAAAAATAATCTTATTGTGAATATTGTCTTCTGAATCATCTGTTCTGAAAGTACTGCAAATTTACTATCATTATATTATCGTTATCGCAATGCATCGTTGATTGGTTTAGATGATTTTTGCATTGATTTAAGCTCAAAGATTTTGAATTTGGTTCAAAATTATAAAAAAGCATTAGTGCCTTTTGTTTTCCTGGAATAATCTTAATCGATAGGTCTGACCTTACTTTGACAAGGTAGGTCCTTAACTTCGAAGTAACATGTATTGGGTAAATGTGCATGTCCGTGTGATTGAGGAGGACCAGTTTATTTCCTTTCCTATGCTTGTTAATATTGTGGGGTGTGGCTATTGCTTATTAATCCCCCATGGTCAATAGTTTCGATTAATAAGTTTAATTGGATGATTGTAGGTGTTGAGTGTTTCCTGGGTTACTAATGTTTCAGTTAATGTAATATATTTCTCTCAGTGTTTCCTACCTTATTGTCCGAGAAGCTTGACTAGTCCATGAATCTTTAGTTTGTTTCTCATCTATTTCACTTGCGCTCTTTTATATTAATATCAATGTTGACTTCAATAGTCATTGTGCGTATGTTTTCTTCTGATTATGTTGCAACATGCTTTTCATACCATTGCTGTTAGTTAAGCCACTTTGATTGGCCTCCTTCATTGAATTTGTTATTTTCTACTACTGAAATTGCAGTCAGAATCTAATATATGCTGCTTCACAATAGGAAGCGCATGTTTGGTGTCAAGTCTACAATTCATGCAAATGAAAAATGTTTACATCAAATCCTTGTATAATGAAAAAGCTACTCTCTTTTGCTTCTCCTTTGACGTGAGTTGCCTGTTGGATGTGCAACTAAATAAGCTATAATATGCAGATGAACTGAGGATAAACTATAATTTCAATGGTATTTTCAAACACATTATATAGCACTGAATGTTTCTAACCAAGGGTTTCTAGTTACATTTTCGACCATGTGGGTTTCAATTAAACCCATATTGCAACTTCAGTGTAAGGAAAATTATGGAATGGTTACATTACATGCTGGTTGAGTCAAAACAAGAATTTCTGCAGCAAAGTCAGGAGCAGTTGGTTTGAGAAAATATTTCTTGTTTTCACTTTTAATTATAAAATGGCATAGGTATTATTTCATTTCCTTTATTTGTTTTTCAAGATTTATATACTAAAAATTACTCTTTAATTGTTTTCACCATTTTTTTATTTTTTAATGCAAAACTTTGGAAATAAGTTGTTTGAACTTGCTATTTGCCATGCAAACTTTGGAAACAGGAAAGCGAGTAAAAAGTGAAAATAGAAAATGAAACTTAAAGAACATTTTTTCAAAGCAAGTCATCACTTACATTTTTGTAATAAACTAGCAATTATGTTGTATTACTTTTTCTTGTTTGCATGTGTGGACTTATATTTCAATTCTGAGAAATTTGAGACTTTAAGAGAGATAATTTACTTTTCCTTTTCCCACTGTTTATGAGTTTCACTTTAGGTATTTGATTATGCGTAAACTTTTATTTGAGAGGTACTTCTGTGTAGTTAGTACAGTTAAGCTGTGACACTCTTCATATTGTAGGCTGCTACTGCCAATCCTATAGTTGGGTCCCGGGTTTGGGTGGAGGATCCTGATGTGGCCTGGATAGATGGTGAGGTCTTGGAGGCTAAAGGAGAAGTAATTAAAGTCCTTTGCACTTCAGGGAAGACGGTGAGTGTACTTTGTAATATTTGCTAAAAGCTAATCCTCAGTAATTCATTTTCGTGTTCTTTGCAACTTACCGATTTTACTTTGAGTGCTTTGATTTCTTAAACATGAATAACAGGTGGGAATGTTTGAAGCATAGTGTAATGAAGATATGTGTCTTATCGAACATTTTAAACTGTCTGCTCTTGTCTTGCAGGATGCCACTTTTATTATGTATATTAGATATACATTTTTAATTTAACGCTAAATTTGTAATTCTCAAATGTTTAAAATATGTAATTTTTTCCCTTCTTTTGTTTGTCTTGAAATTTTCAGGTTGTTGTTAAAGCTTCCAGCATTTATCATAAAGATACCGAAGTCCCACCAAGTGGAGTGGATGATATGACAAAGCTTGCATACCTGCATGAACCTGGAGTCCTAGATAATCTGAGATCAAGATATGATATAAATGAAATTTATGTATGCATTACAGTTTCCAACACTTCAAAGTTTGTCTGTTGCATGGGGGGAATGGTTCCCTTTATTTTGCACTTGTTAGTATCTAAATAGGTTCATACTGTATCGATAAGTGCTGACTAATATTTTGTTTCCAGACTTACACTGGGAATATATTGATTGCTGTGAACCCTTTCATCAAGCTCCCTCATTTATATGATAGCCACATGATGGCCCAATATAAAGGAGCAGCTTTTGGCGAGCTAAGTCCACATCCCTTTGCTGTTGCAGATGCAGCATACAGGTAGATTTCATATCTGTCCTTCAGAAGGATTGTGTTATTAGTTTAGGAGTCTGACTACACAAATTATTGTGTATTTATTTAGGCTTATGATAAATGAGGGAATCAGTCAGTCAATATTGGTTAGTGGTGAAAGTGGAGCTGGTAAAACAGAAAGTACCAAGTTACTCATGAGGTATCTTGCTTACATGGGTGGAAGAGCTGCTGCTGAAGGTAGAACTGTTGAGCAAAAGGTCCTGGAGGTAAGAGAATGTGACATTTACAAAGTCGATTCTGCAACTAAATTGCTCAAAACCTTAAATTCTATCAATTCAATTTAACCCTTATTTTTGCCCTTTCTTCATTGATTTGCAGTCCAATCCTGTACTAGAAGCCTTTGGCAATGCGAAGACTGTTAGGAACAATAATTCAAGGTGGGGAATAATAGTAAGTTTTCTGCTTATGTAGTTATATTGCAATTATCTTGCTATCTTGTCTTATTTAATTTTCTCATCTGTGACTTTTGCAGTCGTTTTGGTAAGTTTGTGGAGATTCAATTTGACCAGAGGGGAAGAATTTCAGGGGCTGCTATCAGGACTTATCTGCTTGAAAGATCACGTGTTTGCCAGGTGTCTGATCCAGAGAGGAACTATCATTGTTTCTACATGCTCTGTGCTGCACCTCCAGAGGTACTGAAGCTGTGTTGCTTTGCTTACACTAATTTGTTTCTGGATTGAATCATAAATGCAAGTAACTTACCATTAGAAAAAACTGTCTTAAAATGGACTTAGAGGACATAAATAGAAAATAAGAGCTGATTTCCTTTCCAGTCATAATCATTGTGTTATGTATGCTCAGCTGTGATTTTTGTTGTTGTAAGACATGTATCTGTATTGGAAAAATGTTTTGGAAGTTCCTTATTAGTAAGTTTTTGCTCAACTCTTTTATTTTATTTACATATAATTTTATTTGGTCCTCTTTTTTGACAGGATGTTAAAAAGTACAAATTAGGAGATCCAAGAATGTTTCATTATCTGAATCAATCAAATTGCTTTGAGTTGGAGGGACTTGATGAATCTAAAGAATATAGGGATACAAGGAGAGCAATGGATATTGTTGGAATAAGTTCGGAGGAGCAGGTATTTTGTAGGGATTTTATTTATGTTTTCAGTTTCTTAAAGCTTGACCTTTGATTCAATGCTTTGTTTTTCCTTTTCCTCCATTTCTCTTTAGGATGCAATTTTTAAAGTTGTTGCTGCAATTTTACATCTTGGTAACATCGAATTTGCGAAAGGGAAGGAGATAGACTCATCTGTGCCCAGAGATGAAAAATCTTGGTTCCATCTACAGACTGCTGCTGACCTTTTCATGTGAGAAAGCATTTTGCGCTTGCATTGTTTCTAGGTTTGCATTTTATCTTTTCCACCTTGGCTCATAACTTTTATTTAGGTGTGATGCAAAAGCACTTGAAGATTCTCTTTGCAAACGTGTAATTGTTACTCGAGACGAAACAATTACAAAATGGCTGGATCCAGAAGCTGCTGCGCTCAGCCGAGATGCCTTGGCAAAGATTGTGTACTCAAGATTGTTTGACTGGTAAGCCTGTAGCAGATTGCTTAAAAAGATGTTTTTTGAACCTCGGTTACAGTTACCAAGTTTGGCCAGTTTGCTCCAAGTGTTAATCTCTGTTTCTTTAATTTTCTGTCTTGATTTTGTAGGTTGGTTGATAAAATTAATAATTCTATTGGTCAAGACCCTGAATCAAAATCCTTAATTGGTGTGCTGGATATTTATGGCTTTGAGAGTTTCAAGACTAACAGGTTTGTAACTGGCACACCTTTTGTTGTGTAATTAACATGGGTGAGTCTTCATGTGAACACTTGCAATTGCAACAAGAAACTTATAGATTATTTGGGAGTCAATGATGGCCTCCTCCACTAACTAGTTGTCATATTATGAGATGCTAGATTGAATTTGTCATATCATTTAGTACATCCTTAGCTCATTATAAACTTGGTATGTACCAAGAAGGCTTGTGATATATCCATTTGTTATTTTGGTTTGATATTAAACTACATTTTGATGTAAGGTCATTCCTTTGTGTCTTCTTTTCTTATAGACATAAGCTGTAGTTCTACCTTTTTTTACTGTAAAGATGCTGATTTTGTATGTTATGCCTGGTTGTTATTTGTATTTGCAGTTTTGAGCAATTTTGTATTAATTTGACCAATGAAAAGCTTCAGCAACATTTTAATCAGGTTTGTTATTGGAAAGGATATTATCTTCTTTATAATTGTGGCTATCTTTTGCTTGTATACTTAAAACAGACAATAGTCTCTCTCTCTCTCTCTCTCTCTCTCTCTCTCTCTTTTAATTTACTTATCATGCTCATGTAATGCCCAAATATATTTGTATGCAGCATGTTTTCAAAATGGAACAGGAAGAATACAAAAAGGAAGAAATTGATTGGAGTTACATTGAATTTGTGGATAACCAAGATATTCTGGATCTCATTGAAAAGGTTCCCCTTCTAACTCTGCAATCCTTTTGTTGATTGGCTTAGTCTCGTGAAGGATGCTTGCTTTTGTACAAGATATATTCATTTCTTTTAAAAATTATATATTAAATGTGGTTGTGAGCAGAGATGTAATTGCTAAAATTGGCTTATGGAAAGATGATGCAGTAGTGCATTTTCATTTGTTGAAGCATCTTGAGTTTTTGCCTGGAAAGTGTCTTTGATGTTTCTGTTGCTAAATTGTTTGCTTCATTCTAAACAGTAGTTAAATTGAATAACATCAAATATCAGTTCAGTAAAGTATACTCTAGTACTAGCTTAAGTGAAAATAAAGTATCGTAACATAACATAGGTTGCTCGATTTAGTTTCCTCAGATCTATCATTCAAAGTGGCATAAAAATGAGAGACATAAACCTCAGGAGTCAATTTGAGTGGATGAAATGATTTAGGCGGTGTTATTGATTGAAGTGTCCCTAAACAGTACACTCAATTTTAGAAAAAAACCTAATTATTATTATTATTATACATAATGCAATAGCATTCTTGTATAGCTAACCTAATATGATTGATACAAGTTGTAAAGCTAACCTAATTAGTTTGCGACTTGTATAGTGATGCAATAGCATTCTTCCCTTGTTAAAACAATATTATTATACATAATGCTGCAAGTCTTAAAGGCTGGTGTCCAAACTGTTGCACACCTAACTAATATGTTTGTGGAGCATAATCTAATTGTTGTGGAGATTAAAATATTGCATCGGTGAGTAGACATACAAATCAAGGTTACAAAAGAAAGAAGCACTAAATGAGGGAAATGTTTGAAAATCAGTTGACTTGAAAAGAAGTAGCTTGAAAATTTACCCTGAAAGCAAATTAGAGACATGAAAAGGGACAATCTATTTTGTTTATGGGTTTAAATGAATGAAAACATTGAAGTTGTGATTCTTCTGTTTGTTTAGCTACTAGGTTGAATTTTTTAATGAATTAAAAAAAGGTATATCTGACGATGACCTTGAAATGATAATTGCTGGTTGAGTGCACACAAATCCCTTCCCTTAAATAGAAAAATATCATGTACATTATCAATGTATTATTTTGCCATTATTTCTGTTAGCACAGCAATATCATAGTTGTCTTTGTGCAGTTTGCCATTTGTAAACTTATTATTTACAATAGAAATTTATTTTGACTCTTTAATGATCTCGTATTCATTTTCAGAAACCTGGTGGCATTATCGCTCTTCTGGATGAAGCTTGGTATATTTTATACTGATAGCGAACATATTCTATGGACTATTATATTGATGCTCTGATAACTGTGTTTTTGTTCTTTGCAGTATGTTTCCTAGATCTACACATGAAACTTTTGCCCAAAAGCTTTACCAGACCTTCAAAAACCATAAAAGGTTTTGCAAGCCCAAATTATCACGTAGTGACTTTTCAATTTGCCATTATGCTGGAGATGTAAGTTGGGGAAATTGTTACTTTTTCTTCCAGATATAATTGGTAAATAAATAGGATACATTTATAGCAGAAGTACATGTCCGGAAATCTGCATGTAATTTAATCCGTGTCATTTGTAGGTCACTTATCAAACTGAATTTTTCCTCGACAAGAACAAAGATTATGTTGTTGCAGAGCACCAGGCACTTCTTTATGCTTCAAAATGCCCCTTTGTATCAGGTTTATTTCCTCCTTCTCCCGAGGAATCTTCAAAACAATCAAAGTTCTCTTCCATTGGCTCACGATTTAAGGTTGGTTTATTTGGAGACCAACTCTTTTGTCTTTCTTGCCTAACTATGTGTTTGTGACAACTCTTCATCATATTTCCTACAGCAACAATTGCAAGCTTTACTTGAAACTCTCAGTTCCACTGAGCCACACTACATTCGTTGTGTAAAGCCCAATAATCTTCTCAAGCCAGCAATTTTTGAAAATAAAAATGTTTTGCTGCAGCTACGTTGTGGGGTAAGGCTACTAGTATATTTTATCATTTTTCTTTTACTATATATTTTGTTCTGTAATGGAAGTTCAACCTGATATTATGCGAGTTTATGCTTATTAACATAGTTTGTCTGGTTGTAGGGAGTTATGGAGGCAATTAGGATAAGCTGTGCTGGATATCCTACTAGAAAAACCTTTGATGAATTTGTGGATCGATTTAGCCTTCTTGCACCTCAAGCATTGAATGGAAGGTATCTTAATCGTCCATCCTTCTTATTAGTCATTATTCTGAAGTGCTTACCTTTTTTATATTTTTACTGTTAGTTTTGATGAGGTCACTGCTTGCAAGAGGATTCTGAAGAATGTTGGACTAGAAGGCTATCAGGTAACTATTTTTATGTGATAGAATCTTTTATCCTTTGGGACGCTTTTTCTTTCTACTGGGAGAAGTGGCAATGCTTCCTTTTCTCGTCTCCTTGCATGATTCACGTCTACTACCATTATACCGCCTGTATAGTTGGATACTGTAGTTTAGGTTTAGAAATGATCTCAATTTCATGTGTTTGTAAAGTATATACCAAACATGAATTGCTAATAATGCTCATCTGCACTCACTGTAATGATATGCACCATTGCGTTAGATAATTGCATATTGGTGATACAAGGCTTGTATTGTCTTTTCCTAACGTTTTTTGTTCTGTTTATTGGCACAGATTGGTAAGACAAAGGTGTTTCTTCGAGCTGGTCAGATGGCAGAACTAGATACCCGTAGAAGTGAAATCTTAGGAAGGTCAGCAAGCATTATTCAGAGAAAAATTCATTCATATTTGGCACGCCGAAGTTTCATGTTGCTTCGTATGTCAGCTGTGAGGATTCAAGCTGCATGCAGAGGTATCTGCTCATTGCTTCTTGAAATATTAGCCCACAGGTTGGATTTGGGAAGAAATTTGGACTTGTTGAAATCTGATGACTTTCTTTGTACTAACTGCAGGACAACTTGCTCGGCAAATATATGAGGGAATGCGGCAGGAAGCTTCTAGTTTGGTGATACAGAGAGACTTTCGAATGTATATTTGTAGGAAGGCTTACAAAGATTTGTATACTACTGCCGTCTCTATCCAGACTGGTATGCGGGGGATGGCTGCTCGTTGTGAGCTATACTTTAGAAGGAGGACTAAAGCAACAATTGTCATTCAGGTATTTTGATCATAAGATATTTTGAACATTTTTACCATTCCTGCTCATGCATTCTAACGCAATATCATTGTGCTGAGCTTGGCTTTGAATTTTTACTTTGGTTTCAAATAGTATGTTATTCCAACACTGATGATTTTGTTTATTGTAGAGCCACTGCCAGAAATACTTGGCACAACTTCATTTCACAGAATTAAAGAAAGCAGCAATTGCAACACAATGTGCATGGAGAGGAAAAGTTGCTCGGCAAGAGTTGCGAAAGCTCAAGATGGTATTTACTATGTTTAACTTCTTGATCCTTTAAATCAATTGATGAAAATATGTTTTGAAGTTGTGACTTGTGAGTTCATAAATATCATATCACTGATAGGACCCAGGATAATAGTTATTATGTAAATTGAATTTAGGTTTCAATGAATTCAGGTGTATTGACATTTGGTTAGTGGTAGATACCCTTTAAATTTGTAGCATAATGTTATTGAAATAGCAAGTAATTACTAGGCAGTATTTTGAACCATAGAACAAAACAGTATTTAGTTTTGATATGCAGAATTGCCTTGTACATGAAAAACTGTGCTATGGTTCCCCCATCACATTCCAAGCTAATCCATAATCATTGTAGTACTCTATAAATCTCACTACCAAAACTTCAGTGGCCTGCACAAAATTTTCACTTCACGTAGCGCCATTGTGTAAACTACCATAGTTATACTCCTCCAGGCAGCGGTTCTTCCACCTCATGCATTTGACATTATGTGGTAGACTGTTCTGTTTAGTGAATTTGTTTGAATATTCTACTGCAATCTTCCTATTTGAAACTGCTGCATGCTTGTTTGAATTAAAGTTGAAAGAGCTTAAAATACTTTTATTTCAGAAACAACAAATCTTTCCTTCTCCATGCATGCATTATACTGCACAATTTTGCATGGAATTTGCAAAAGTGCTTTGTAACTTTAAACTAAACAGGTACTACCTAAAACCTTTGCAGAATGCTGTGAATTATCATGCATAGTAGGGATATTGTAAAATAACACTATGTGCCTGAAAGCTTTTGTGATTCTTGTCTATGGTCTGGAGGCCTTTTCATTGAGTTTCTAGTTAGCAAATAGGATATTTATATAAAGTTTGACAAGGGATCTAATCCAAGGATGTACTGGACATATTTTAGGGCTATATTAATCCTACAAGTCAAAACGGAATGAAATCTTTACTCCTGGAAAAAATTCTCAGAAATGTGGATGACAGTAAAATCTAAAACGGGACACCTTTATGCTTTCTAAAAGTCACAATTTAACTTTAGCTTCAGCAGTAGTATTATTTGAATATTCCTTGTCAACTCTTGATTGCTCAATTTCCTCTTAAAATAGTTTATTATTCTTTGCCTTTGCCTGCCACTGACATATACTTCACTTAAAGTAACTAAACATTGTTACCATACTGCAAAGTCAAAAGTGGACCAACCACTGACCTTCTCTCATCTTGGTCGCAACTCTACCATATCCTTGCATCTGACAATGTGAAATCAGATTGCATATCTTAGCAAGCAGTTTGTTGCATATATTGTTTGGGTTTACTTTGTTGTGAGAAGAGGTATTATGTTAGGAAGACAACTATCTGTGATTGTTGAACTTTAAAAGATGACAGCTCGAAAATTATAATTTTGTAGTTAAGAGTCAATTTTATACACATTTTGCATGAAGAATAAAACACATACAGTGTTTTTCTTTTTGGCGATGAAAACTTTTTCAATATTATTACATCTTGAGATTGAGGATTCAACACTTTTCTTTTTGTTATTACAGTGATTGAGATTTTTATTTTTATTGCAGGCTGCAAGAGAAACAGGAGCTCTCCAAGCTGCCAAAAGTAAGCTTGAAAAACAAGTTGAAGACCTTACATTACGGTTGCAACTGGAAAAACGTTTGAGGGTAAATAACTATGGTTTTGCCACTTTTAAATGCTCACTTAAATAATTTTAATGTGGTAAACTGACAATTTTTCAGTTGTTTGAATTAACTATCCAATTAGTTTAAGTAAAATATCGTAGTGTCCTGTGTTAGCAAGCAATACTTTATTAAAAAAATTTCTTACTGGAGTCAAATTTGTTTGTGTAATGATGATAAGGAGTTTTTTCTGCATTTTCTGAGAAAGATGTAAGAAATTGTTAAATAAATATTTAGTATCTTGAAAAGCTTCTTAAACCTCCATTAATACATATAGGTTGACATGGAAGAAGCAAAAGCTCAAGAAAATCAAAGATTACAATCTGCTTTGCAAGAGATGCAACTTCAGTTTAAAGAAACTAAGTTACTTCTTGAAAAGGAGAGGGAGGCTACAAAAATAGCAGAAGAGAGAGCGCCTGTCATACAAGAGGTTCCAGTTGTTGACCATGCTTTGTTGGAGAAGCTTAGTAGTGAGAATGAGAAACTCAAGGTGAAGTGGTTATGGCATAGATATCTGTGCTTCATTCCAAGAAATACTATCCTCACATTTTGTGTAAGTTATGTTGCCATATTGTATTATTAATATAGTACTTCATGAATTCTGTTACAGAACATGGTGAGTTCACTGGAAAAGAAAATTGATGAAACGGAAAAAAGGTACAAAGAGGCTAACAAAATTGGCGAAGAAAGGTTAAAGCAAGCTTTGGATGCAGAATCAAAAGTAATCCAGTTGAAGACTGCTATGCAAAGGTTTTATTAGTCATTAAACTTTGTTGATATAAGATAAATATTAATTGACACAGTTTGATGTTTTGAACCCTTTTTTGTTTCCTGAGTTGTAAAGGTTATCTCTATTTGCTGTAATCAGATCTCTATCATCATGATCATTGTTTTTTTTTGGCTTTAATTAACATTTATAGGCTTGAAGAGAAATTCATAGACATGGAATCTGCAAACCATATTCTTCAGAAACAATCACTATTAAACTCCTCTGTGAAAACAATAGCAGAGCACCTATCTTTCCCAATGGACGAGGTAATTTATGGTAGCTAAGGAATATAAGTTCTTATTCTTCATAAAAATATAGATATATTAAAATGTTGACATTTTTTTATGCAGAAGTTAGAAAATGGTCACCATGTGGCAGAAGAGCAGAAAGCTGTTGTAAGTATTCTTTACTACTGTTTTGTGGGGCTCTGTAACACTTGACTGTGTTTAATGGAATATAAATTGAGTTATCTTTGCAGGATACATATGTCACACCTGTGAAACAATTTGGTACAGAATCTGACTTCAAACTGAGGAGATCTTACATTGAACGACAACATGTATGTATTTAAAATTAGGAACTTATTCTGTTTATTGTCATGGTTCTTCATGCAAAAAATATTATTCTCAATTTAAACTCTTGTTTATTGTAGGAGAGTGTTGATTCACTTGTTAACTGTGTTATGAAAAATATTGGCTTCAATCATGGAAAACCCATTGCTGCATTCACCATTTACAAATGTCTTCTGCACTGGAAATCATTTGAAGCTGAAAGAACCAGTGTATTTGATCGCCTGGTTCAAATGATTGGTTCTGAAATTGAGGTAGGGTAATTACATTATTCTAAATTATATTTTGTGGTAGATGATAAGATAATAATAGAGGAAAAGCCTAGATGAAAAATTTTAAGCCTGCATTTACAGTTTTGATCTCTTTTAGTGTGTCTATTACAAACATCATTGAATATGCAGTCTGGTGGAGTGTTCATTATCAGTTAACAACTATTTATTGAAGAGGGGGAGGGTGTCTGTATTTATTTAGTTTCTGATTCCAGGATATTCTTTCTGTGAAATTATTGGTGTAAGAAGTAATACATAAGCAGGCTTGAATGCGGCGTTAGTCAGTTTCATGTTTTATTGTTTTAGTTATCCTTCCCTCCATTTCTTTGTAGAGTTTGACTTTATGAAAATGTTTTTATGTTTATTCAGTGAACGATGAATTATTGTGTGCGTACTGTAATGTTAAATGTGTGATCCTAATATTTTGTGATATTCAATATTAATGGTGTTTTTGTGGTATTGTAACAGAAGTGTTAGAGCACTCATCTAACGTAAGTTTTTGCCTTTCTACCCTACTCTATTTTTTACCATACAGAATCAAGATGGAAATGATCATATGGCCTATTGGCTGTCAAATACATCTGCATTATTGTTTTTACTTGAGCAAAGCCTTAAATCTGGGAGTTCAACAAATGCTACCCCGGTTAGAAAACCACCTAATCCAACATCCCTCTTTGGAAGAATGACTATGGTAATGTATATTCTTAAATTGTAGGCAAACTGATTTTCATCGATTACTTGAATAATTACACTGATTTATTCAAGGGTAAATTGCAGAGTTTTCTTTCATCCCCTTCTTCTGCCAACCTTGCTGCCCCTCCATCAGATGTTGTGCGCAAGGTAGAGGCTAAGTACCCTGCTTTGCTTTTCAAGCAGCAGCTCACAGCCTATTTGGAGAAAATATATGGCATCATTCGGGATAATTTGAAGAAGGATTTGACTGCGGTTCTTGCATTATGCATTCAGGTGCGTTGAAATCTATTTATCAATTGTTCTACCTCAAGTTTCCTGGACAAGGTAGGATACAATATCTTGTCATACAGTAATAATTGTTTGTCCTGATATATTTTCTTGAAATTCTCAAATGATTCAAAGCCTAATATTATTTTTGTTGTATATTTTTTCTATTCTATCTAATCCTTATGCAAATCTCATTGTTGATATCTAGGCACCAAGAACATCAAAGGGAGGGTTACGTTCTGGCCGATCCTTAGCTAAAGATTCCCCAGTGGTTCACTGGCAGAGTATCATTGAATCCCTAAATACCCTCCTCTGTACATTGAAAGAGAACTTTGTAAGAAGATAAATTGCTATTTTTTAACTTTTGAATACTGAGCAAACCTCTGGCAGCCACGTCCATTCCATTTCTGAAAATTGCTAAAGTTTAGTATATTCTTTTTCTGTTTAAGGTGCCACCAGTTCTTATTCAAAAGATCTTCAGTCAGACATTCTCATATATCAATGTGCAACTTTTCAATAGGTAAGTAGTTTTTGCATAAATCCATGAACAAATTTTCTTTTTGCATTATAATGGTTTTTCTTCCTTAAAATGGGTAAAGGCTAACAACACCTCTTTTTCTCGAATGATTACAGTCTGCTTCTTCGGCGTGATTGTTGCACATTCAGCAATGGGGAATATGTGAAAGCTGGATTAGCTGAATTAGAGCTGTGGTGCTGCCAAGCAAAGGAAGAGGTAAATTGTTTTTGCTTTAGCTGTAATGTATTTATCTGAAGTTAGTGTATATAAATTACTTGGGCTTGCTGACATATGGTGATGACCTATGGTTGTTCTGCACTTCAACATCCTTTTGAACTTTTGTAATCATATTAATAAAAGCTCCAACTGATTGCTTTGAGCACAAACATGCAGTATGCAGGGTCATCTTGGGATGAACTTAAGCACATAAGACAGGCTGTTGGATTCTTGGTAAGTATTTGGCAAGTGCACCAATCGTTAACGTAGTAATAAAATATCATCCTCTGGGATTGAATTTGTTGTATACTAGATTCCTAATTTACGTAATTTTGAGCAACCAAAAATGAGATTTAGAATGATAAGCATATAATTATAACAAAAACTTTTAATCAAAATAACAACTGTTAGAGGATTGATTTTGTACCTTTTCATATAGAATTCTACTCATTCCAATTGATAAAAGAAATGTATTTATCTACTTGAGTTTATTAGAGTTGTTTTACCTCTAATCCCTTAGATAGGAAAACCTATTCAATTGAATTTGAACCCCCAATCCCTTAGGTCAGTTACTAAAATTCAATAGAATCGTGAACAACCAATAATAATCTCTATTACAAACTAATTAGATATATCCAATTTCCCAATTGTGACTAAACCTAACCTATTCTATTTATAATCGCAAATAATCCCCAATCTCTCAATTGTGAAATCGCTCATAGAATAAACAATAAAACCATAAATAGAACACTGAGATAAAATAACATTAACGAACATCAATTGTCTAGAAGTAGAAACTATAATTTAAAGTCTTACATCAATCCTCCAACAAAAGGAAAATTAGTGCTGCATAATGTAAAGATTGCTGAAAAACATAAAAATTGGAACAGAGAAGATGAAGCCGATCCCCCGGAAGCCACACATCCCGTCCCCTTTTGTAGTGTTGTTTTTCTTCTCCTTTTTCTCTCCACGTTTCCTTATTTCTCTCCATGTTTCCTCATTTCTCTTTTCTTTTAATTATTTATCGGTCCACTTAATACAAAAACTATTTGCGAGCCAAATCCACAAGTTGTGGAAAAATCCACAACCCACTTGTGGAACCTGCACCATTGTTGTACTCTTGAGCCAAATCCACATGTTGTGGAAAAATCCACAACCCGCTTGTGGAACCTGTTGGTTTCCATTGTTGTACTCTTGAGCCAAATCCACATGTTGTGGAAAACTCCACAACCGCTTATGGATTATACAATTGATTTTGATGACTAAGTAATTTGGCAATCAAAGCTAGGCATGACAACGGGCGGGGCGGGCGGGGCGGGTTTTGCCTCCCCGATCCCCGCCCCCGACTTTTTTAACCACCATCCCCGTCCCCGCCCCCACCCCCGATCCCCGCCGGGGTTAGAAATTAAGTCCCCATCCCCGTTCCCGTCGGGGTTAGAAATTAAGTCCCTATCCCCGTCCCAGCATCTATATTATTTTTAAAAAGATAATTACATTTATAATAAATTAATTTTACTATCTATTTTTTATATATAAATAAATATTTATAATTTTATAATTATTATTAATTAAATACATATTTTAATTTATTATATTTATATTAAAATATATATATATATATATATATAAAAGAAATATTTAATCATTTTTTATTTATAACATTATTATTATTATAACACTTGTATTCAAATATTTGAATATTTATAAGATTATTATTATAATACTTGTATTCAAACATTTGATTATATATATAAGTTAATTCATTTTTAAGTTGTCATTTGAAAATGTGAAATATATAGTTTATAAGAAAATATTTAATAAGTTAATTCTTATTCAATTAGTTCGAAGTAATAAAAGTTTAAATTATCAATTCCTTTAATCTTTTAAAATACAATTCTTTTATTAAGATAAAATTTGATATATGATAAATAAGAATAATAAGATAAAAAAATATGACATAATAAAACCTAATAAATATAAATTATAAATAAAATAATATTAGTTACTACTAAGATTTATGTAAAATATTTAGAAAAAGATAAAGAATAAAAAAAATTAACTTTGTGTTCATCAAATTGGTTGAAAAGATTGAAAAAAAAAAACAAATTGATGGGAGAGATTAAGGAAATGTGAAAAACTCGAAAGGTAAGAGAAAGAATAATGTAATAAATTAATTGATATAAAAGATTAAAAAAGACAAAAAAATTTAAAAGTGGGTAGAAGAAAAAAATTTGGTGAAATATAAAAAAATGACCTTATATGTAATAGAAAAAGAAAAAGAAATACTTTTAAAATATTAATATTTTAAAATTTAAATTTAAATATAAAGTCGAGGCGGGGACGTGGTCGGGGTGGGGATTGTATTACCCATCCCCGCCCCCGACTTTTTAAAGCGGGGAAAACCCGAACCCGCCCCCGTCCTCGGTCAACTCGGGTTTTTCCCGTCAAACTCAGGACGGGGACGGGTCGGTCTCCACGAGTACGGGTTTAATTGTCATCCCTAATCAAAGCTGGCAGATTACATAATTAACTCCGTTGACATCCCCCCTCAAATTGATTCCGGTAAGTCGACCAACATCAATTTGCCAACTAGGAAATTATGATGCTGTCGGGTCAAAGATTTGGTGAAGATGTCGGCAAGCTGAATAGAAGTTGAAACATGAGGAAGAGTAATAATTTTGCGATCATAGGCTTCCCGAACGGAGTGACAGTCAACTTCTATGTGCTTTGTGCGTTCATGGTAAACTGGATTTGCTACAATTTGGATGACACTAGTATTGTCAGCGTGTAATGGTGTCGGTTGTGATGGAGGGAATCCAAGCTCGGTGAGAAGACCACGCAACCAAATTATTTCAGAGCATGCAACAGACATGACACGATACTCAACTTCAGTAGAGGACTTAGAGACAAAATCTTGTTTCTTACATTTCCATGAAATAGGAGCACTGCCCAAAAATATACACCAACTAGTAGTAGAATGCCTCGAATTAGGACACTCAGCCCAATCAGCATCACTGTAAGCTTGGAGAGTGATGGGTGAACCAGTTGGAAAAGTAAACCACGATGAGAAGTGCTAACTAGATAACGAATAATTCGTTGCACTTCGGAAAGGTGGAAATGTCTAGGAGATTGCATGAACTTACTGCTGTGTGGACAACAAAAGAAATATTTGGACGAGTGATGGTGATGTATATAAGACTACCAACCAGTTTGCGATAAAAGGTAGGATCTTCAAGAAGATTACTTTCATCTCTTCGAAATTTGACATTAAGTTCCATGGGGGTGTCAACAGGAGTGGAATTAGTGAGGTTTGCTAGCGCAATCAAATCTTGAATATATTTGTGTTGATTTACAAATATGCCAGTAGGTGCATAATGCACCTTTAAACCCAAGAAGTAATTGAGTCGGCTAAGGTCTTTCATGTGAAAAGTGGAATGCAACAATGTTTGAAGTCGAGAAATAGCCTTTTCATCAGAACCAGTCACCACAATGTCATCCACATAAGCAAGAAGTATGACAAGTCCTTTAGAAGTCCTTTGTAGAAAAAGAGATGGATCATATTGACTTTTGGTGAAGGAGAAACAAAGCAGTGTGGATCAAAACTTTTCAAACCATACTCGTGGTGCCTGTTTCAAACCATATAAAGAGCGTTTTAGTCTACAAACAGTATTAGATGGCGTAAGCATACCAATAGGAAGTTTGATGTAAACTTCCTCCTTGAGGTCTCCATAAGGAAAAGCGTTTTTGACATCCATTTGATGTAAAGGCAAGGATTGAGACGGAACTAGTGCTAGAATTGTGCGAACAATGGTCATCTTGACTACCGGTGCGAAGGTTTCATCATAGTCAAGTCCATACTCTTGTTTATTTCCTAGCACAACCAATCAAGCTTTGTAACGATCAATTGGTCCATTTGAGCGTAGTTTAATGGAAAATACAAATTTGCTGCCCAAAGGTTTAGGAGAGAGAGGACATGGCACAACATCCCATGTTTGATTTTCTTCAAGTGTTAAGAGTAAAGTTGTTATTAAGGATAAACTATATTTTTCAGGTGGCTTACGAACTCGAGTACTGCAACGTAAAGGTATTGGGTCTGTTGTTGGTACAAGATCGATCAGCTACCAAGGAATGATCTTGAGGAGGTCCAATGGTCTTACATCGTCTTTGATACACTAGGAGAGGTTTGTCTGTAGAAGAATTAGAAAACATTGGCAAAACAGAAATTGGAGAAGGAGGAGAGTCATGGTGAGTGGCAAAATAATATTTATTTTCTTGGAAAATGACATTTCTAGAGATACGGATCCTATCAAGATGTAGATCATAACATACAAAACCTTTTTGTTGAGAGGAATAGCCAAGAAAAACACATTCAATAGATTGGGCAGTGAGTTTATGACATTTGTGGGGAGGACGATGAACATAACACACACAACTAAAGATACGAAGAGTGGAATAATCAGGTAGATGGCCAAATAGTCGAGTGAAAGGAGAATCATTGTTTAATAATGGGGATATCAAACGGTTGATAAGATGAACCGCAGTGGATAGCGCTTCACACCAAAACCTGGAGGGCACAGAAGATTCCAACAAAAGAGTATGAACATCTAGTAAATGACGATTTTTCCGTTCAGCTACACCATTTTGTTGGGGAGTGGAAGGACAAGACTGTTGAGATAAGATACCATTAGATTGCAGAAATTCCTGAAATAAATGATGTATACTCCCCCCATTATCAGACTGTAGAATTTTAATTTTGGAAAAAAATTAGGTTTGAACATAAGCATGAAAAAATTTGAATGTAGAGAATACTTCATGTTTAGACCGCAAGAAATAGACCCATGTGAAACGACTATAATCGTCAATAAAAGTGACAATATTTGTACTTAGCATGAGAAGGAACAGGGGCTATCTCCCATACATCACTATGGATCATATCAAAAGGTTTTCTGACAATAGATTTATGTTTTGGAAATTTTACTTTTGCTAAGCTTACAAGAACTGCAATCAAAATCAACATGAAAAGGTTATGAAGTACATGTGAATTTGGATGTCCAAGACGCTTATGCCATATATGGTAATCTAAATGAGCAGAATTACAAGAAATAAAACGTAAGCCACGACTGGAAGACAAAGGTAAATGAAGTGGAAAAAGACGTCCAACTTTAGGCCCCTTCGCAATCATCGTCCCTGATCGTTGATCCTGCACAAGACAACTAGAGTTTGAGAATTTGACACGACAATTATTATCAACTAATTGACCAACAGAAATGAGATTAGTAGTGAGATCAGGAGAGACCAAGACATCAGTGAGAGAAGAAGAAATATCACTAATATCTGTTATAGGTAAATGATTTCCATAGGCAGTATGAATCGTGAGATTTCCAAAATATTTGGTGGCATTAGTAAGGAGTTGGGAATTGTTGGTCATATGGTTGGATGCACCAGAATCAAAGTACTAATTGAACAAATCAAGACCAATAGAGGACAACTTTTCTTAAACGATATCCGTGTATTCTGATCAAAGATTCATGAATTGAGAATAAAATTCTGAGATAGACATACTATCTTGTTGCAGAACCGCAATGTGGTGTTCAAGGTGGAAACGTTGAGCGGTGTTGTTCCGATGGTAAATTTGCTTCAGATAGACCCACATGCTAGTCGTTGTCTTGAAAGGTCGGAGATTGATAACAATGGTAGAATCAACAAAGCCGATGATCCAGGCCATGACTTGAGCATCGTGGACTTCCCATTTGGCATGAGCATCCTTCTCGATTTCTTTGTTAGGAACCAACGTGCTCCCATCGACATGACCCCAAAGATTTTTTCCTTTGACGAAGATCTCGAATTGAAATGCCCAAGCGGAGTAGTTCTTTCCATTAAGACGAATGAACAAAACTTCATATTTCTCAAAAGACATGATACCGATTGGAATTGGAACAAGAAACAAAAGCTAGGGTTTGCGAAACGGAGACGGGATTAGACGTGGATCGTAATCCAGTCTGATACCATGTTAAACTATAGAAAATGTGTGGGTAAAACTGTGTGTTTTCCTTTTGGAGATGTCTCTCATATATACATATATTTAATACAAACTAATATTCTGCCCCTTTCCCTTTAAATTAGCTAACAGCCATATATACAATTAATACAATTACTCTACTGCAATATATCCTATAAAAGAGAATAATTTTGATGACTAAATAATTTGGCAATCAAAGCTGGTAAATTACATAATTAACTCCGCCGACATCTAAGTGCAACTGCCAAACAAGAAGAGGGACACAACAAACCAAGTACAGATGCCAACCGACAGCAAAGCAAAAACCAAGGGCACAGCCAAAATCCATCATAGGGTGCAGTGGGTGTTGCTGAGTGAGATAGATATGAAAACATGTTGGAGGATACATACAAATAAACAATATTTCCATAATTTCTTTAATTATATAAATAGATATATTTCCATAATCTTATCAAATATCTTAAACATTATTTCCTTCAATATCTTAACGGAAACCAGGAAACTCTAACTATATTTGTTCAGAACCATGAACATCATCATGTATGGTAACTTCAAGAGATAAACATTAGGCCTTATTGTAACAGTCTTGGAATAAATATGTTGAATTGAATAAGACAAGAAGATTTATTCTATTTTCTTTTCTTCACGAATATTTCTTTTTTATGAAATGATTAAAATTCAAACTTTGTCTTAATTATTTCTGTCTTGTTTAATAGTTCTCTTTGTTTATACAGGTTATTCATCAGAAGTACAGGATTTCATACGACGAAATTATCAATGATTTATGTCCTGTAAGTCTTTATCCATCTCAAACTTCCTTGTGTGAGTGCGTGAGACCTGTTGTCCCTCATCAACATAATGGTCTAAGGAGTATTTTTTAAACATTGGAGATGCAAGCACCTGGGTGGTGATGATGGTAATTGCTCCGGAATCTTAAAGCTTGCCCTAGAGCCAATTGAGCTGAAAGCTCATGTCTATGGATTTGGTTGCCCAGGTTGTTAGTTCGTTCAACCTGGGGAGTGAATGAGGCTACTTATAGGACTGATATTCGGATGTATGTTTGCATTTAGTTGTTGTAAGGGGTGGATTAAAGGAGGCAAGGGATATTGATATATAAATGGTCGCAAAAGCATGATTTATTTTTCTGATGACTATAATGTATGTTTCTGTGATGTCTTTCCCTTTACATTTTTCTTCCCCTTATCTTCTACTTCTGCTTCTCCAGATGTTGAGTGTCCAGCAGCTATACAGAATATGTACACTTTACTGGGATGCTAACTACAACACTCGAAGCGTATCTCCAGATGTAAGTTTGTGTCTAGATTTTCCAATAACAGCAAAAGTCATTGCTGAAGTGGTACATGCTTGACTAATGCCGTTCAAATCTTCCTCCAGGTGCTTTCAAGCATGAGGATGCTAATGGCTGAGGACTCCAATAATGCTCAGAGTGATTCTTTCTTGTTGGATGACAGTTCTAGGTGAGGGTCTTTAATAACATTTGGTTTGGGCATTAGAACATGAACTATGTAGTGGGGAAATGATCTTTTGATTCTATTGGATAATTTTTTCAACAAGTACAAGAAAAGAAAATAAGAAGGTAAAGTAAATTAAACTTTATTCACAAGGAAAAATTAACAAACGCGTTACACTTTTATAGAAGTTCTCACTTGTTTAACTTCTACAAAAGCTGTAGTGCTTTACTGATTTTAATTTACGGAAGTAAGAAGTTTAATTCACTTCATCTACATTTTTCTCCTAAAGTACTTGAGGATAACTTTATTCAAGTAGGGGTCCTCAATTTATTTTTAGCGTAACACATGGTAAAAGTAGGTGCTACTCAATTATTTGCAATTCTTTGATGTCAATCTTCCGGGTTTTGTACTTGACTAGTTAGAACAAATGTATGATTTGCTAATAGGCTATCTACAACAAATGGCTTTTGCATCTTTTACTCTTTTACAGCATCCCCTTCTCAGTGGATGATCTTTCTACATCACTGCAAGAGAAGGACTTCTCAGACATGAAACCAGCGGATGAGCTTCTTGAAAATCCAGCCTTCCAATTTTTGAATGAGTAGGCGTAAAAAGCTCAGTATACTTCCTTCTAAATTTGTCTTCTCAAGCCTGACAACAAAAACAGTTGTTGGTCCTTGCCATTGTTGGTTGTAAATGCCTTTTCATTTATTCTCTCCACACTAGAAAAAAGAAGAAAAAAAATTTCACATCATTTTGGCCATAACCCTGCATTATGTAAAGTTATTTTTTCATTCTTTTGTTAGCATTCAATTGTAAAATGTTATTTGTCAATAGGGCAAGGATATTTTTAGCATTAGTGACCTTGCCTTGTATTTTCCATTTTTGCTTCTTTTCGTGCCCTTCTGATCAATTGAAGCACTTGTACATTTTTGTTTTGTGGGGGCCAACCACATTATAATTTTTGACTTTGTTATATGGCAAAACTTATATAGTAATGAATGAACTGTTAGTACCTACAATCTGAACTCTAGTTATTACTATTAATATTATTCTGGGGGGTCTTGAAATATCTGATGTGACTTTTTTCTAGCAGTAAAAGTGTCACGTTACTAGTAACTGCTCGAATTGACATTTACTACGTCATCCTTAACTGAGACTGTGATGTTTCATGTAAAAAGGGGTTAGTGACCATGCATCATTAAATGTACTAAATAGTATATTTTTTTGTACTTTTTGATGAAAAGTTGCCTAACTGGGCAACAAGGCCTAATGGATTTGGTGGTTAGAGATAACCGTTTTGGGTCTTATCAATGCATAATTCTGATATGCTGCTAGCTGTTATTGAAGAGTACTTCAAACTGTACTTGTGATTTTTTCTTAAAGCTTTTGGTGTGGTTCGTTATTCACGTATCTACATGGATATTTTTGTCCATCTCACGTTAAAATCAAATATTTGAGATTGTCCTTCGATTATATATATTACTTGTCTTATAACCAGTGTTTTGTCCTGGAACCTACCTTTTGGGATTACAAATTTGATTTGGAAAATAAAATTGAACAAATGGGGTGGGCTTGTTTGATAATTGATTTAAAAGGTTCATCAATGTTATACCTAAACTTGAAACTCATGAATGATTAAAATTTTTCGTTTATTGTTAAAAAAATATAGAATAAGTTCATTACCTGCCATACTGTAACTAAAAATAACTCAGTTTCAAACTTTAGGATGCAGCTGTATGTAACATTACTGACTTTAAGATGGTCAACGTAGAAGAAGTTGATGATGAAATTATCTTATATAAACAAATGTGATTGTTGAATAAAATTATGCAAAATTTGAAAATGGATGTTGAATATAGAGGAAATACGGTTTGAGATAATTTCCTTTGTGTAGAAACTACACATAGGGTAATCTATTTATAACAGAGAGAGGTACAACTAAAAGAGTAACCGAAAATAAACAAAATAAATAAAAGATATTGTTTGATATTGTGGTTAACAATATCTAACAATATCTAAACAAATATCTAACACTTCCCCTCAAGCTGGAGCATACAAATCGTATGTGTCAAGCTTGTTATAAATATAATCAATTTTAGGCCTCCATAAAGACTTAGTAAAAATATCTGCTAACTGATCACTTGAGTTAACAAACTCAGTCTTGATGTCTCTAGACATAATCTTTTCTCGAATGAAATGACAGTCAATCTTAATGTGTTTGGTCCTCTCATGAAAGATAAGATTAGAACTAATATGAAGAGCAGTCTAATTGTCACACACAAGTGTCATTTGAGTGACATCTCCAAATTGTAACTCTCCAAGCAATTGTTTGAGTCAAACAAGTTCACAGGAAGCTGAGATCATAGCTCTATATTCTGCTTCTGCACTGGATCTTGCCACAACACTTTGTTTCTTACTTTTCTACGAAATCAAGTTACCACCAATAGAGACAATATCCAGATGTAAATCTTCTATCCGAAGCAGATCCTGCCCAATCAGCATCTGAGTAGCAAATAACTCTTGTATGGTTATTAGAACCATATAATAATCCTTTTCCAGGAGATCCTTTAATATACTTTAAGATACGAATGACTGCATTCCAATGATCTTCACATGGAGAATTAAGAAATTGGCTTACCACACTGACTGCAAAGGAAATGTCAGGACGAGTAACTGTAAGATAATTCAATTTTCTAACTAATCTTCTATACTGCTCAGGATCAGATATAGACTCCCCCTAATTTGGTAGAAGTTTAGTATTAGGATCCATGGGTGTATCAACAGACTTTGAACTCATCAACCCAGTTTCCTCCAAAATATCCATGACATGCTTCCTCTGAGATATAACAATACCATAATTGGACTATGCCACCTCAATACCCAAGAAATATCTAAGTTTGTCAAGATCTTTGGTCTGAAAATGGTGACATAGATGTTGTTTCAACTGAGAGATGTCATGGTTGTCACTACCTGTAAGAACAATGTCACCAACATATACTATCAAATAAACACATCCAGCACTCGAGTGTCGATAAAAGATAGAATGATCTGCTTTACATTGAGTCATACCAAATTGTTGAACAACTTTGCTAAACTTTCCAAACCAGGCCCTAGGAGACTATTTTAAGTCATATAAGAATTTGTGATGACGACATATCATCCCAGAAGACTCCTCCTGAGCAACAAACCCAGGAGGTTGCTCCATATAGATTTCTTCTTGCAAATCACCATTGAGAAAATCATTTTTAACATCCAGTTGATAAAGAGGTCATTGTTAAAGAGCAGCCATAGCGATAAATAAACGAAAAGAAGCCATTTTCGCCATGGGAGAAAAAGTATCTCCATAATCCAACCCAAAAATTTGAGTATAACCTTTGGCCACAAGACGAACTTTGAGGCGATCAATAATACTATTAGGTCCAACTTTGATAGCAAACACCCACCTACAACCAACAATAGATTTTCCAGACAGTAACGGGACCAATTCCCAAGTTTCACTATTATGAAGAGCACTTAGTTCATCTAACATGGTCTGACGCCAACCAGGATGGACTAAAGCTTCACAGACATTTTTTGGAATGGTCATAGAAGAAATAGAGGAAAGACATGTATAAAAAGGTAATGACAGTCGATGATAACTCAAAACAATATAATGGGGAGAGGGATTACGTGTAGAACGGATACCTTTTCGGAGGGCAATGGGAAGGTCAGACTCAGGTGTTAGATCCGGAGGAGACAGAGTAGTTGACACTTGAGTGGAGTCACATGGTGGTGGTTGTGATTGATTTCGGCAACTATAAATCTGAAGAGGCAGTGGAGAAGAAGCTAACTACGGAATAGGAACTCATGGTGAAGAAGACACAGTTAGAGGGTCACACACAACAGGAACATTAAATGTTCTAGGAGTGTTGACAAGATTAGATGGAGACAGAGGTGAAGATTGACTTTTAAAATAAAGAGAGAACTCATCAAAGGTGACATCTGCAGACACAAAATAACGGTTAAGAGAATGAGTAAAACATTTGTATCCTTTTTGTGATCTTGTAAACCCTAAGAAAACACATTTATGTGATCTAGGAGAAAACTTATCAAGACCAGGACTTAAATTATGAACAAAACATGTAAACCTGAAAACTCTTAGAGGTAAGGAATTAAGAGGTTCATGAGGGAATAAAATGGACTAAGGTATTTTATTATCTAAAACCGAAGAAGACATGTGATTAATGAGATAACATGCAGTAAGAAGAGCATCACCCAAAAAATGTTGAGGAACCTCTCCATGAATTAAAAGAGTGCGAGTTGTTTCAATAAGATGTTTATTTTTGCGTTCAACTACACCATTTTATTGAGGTGTATAGGCACAAGAAGTTTGATGCAGGATACCGTGAGAAGCCATGAATTGTTTAAAAGAATGAGAAAAATATTCACGACCATTATCACTGCGCAAAACTCTAATAGAAACAACGAAATGTGTTTGAATTTCATTGAAAAAAGTTTGAAAGATATGAAATAATTTAGAACGATTTTTCATCAAAAATAACCAAGTGCATCTGGGATAATCATCAATGAAAGGAACAAAGTATTGAAAACCTAAAGTAGACTTAACGCGGTTAGGTCCCCAAATGTCAGAGTGAACCACGACAAAAGGGGACGAAGCACCACGTGTGACACTACAAGGAAAAGAAGTACGACTATGTTTGCCTAATTGACACGACTCACACGCCAAACTAGACAAGTTAGACAAGGCAAGGACAAGTTTCTATAACTTGGCAAGACTTGGATGACCTAACTGAGCATGAAGAAGAGAGGGAGACTCCATAACTGTACCAACATGTGTAGAGGGATGAAGATAATAAAGACCATGAAATTCATATCATGTATCAATTACTTGTTTCGAACTCTGATATTGTAAACACACAGAATTGTTGGTAAAAGAAATAACACAATCAAGAAAATAAAGTAAATAAAATAAACAGAAGATATTGTTTGATATCGTGTTAACAATGGAGTTTGAAATTTTGCAATGAAATTGTGGTCCAGGTTTTGAATTGCATAGTTGAAACGAAATGGTGGAGTGTTTTGATTTGCTTACGTGTTGTTTGTTTGTAGGAAGGAAAGTCCAAACCCTGGTTTCATCCCCTATTTGGGAGTCAACAGAAAATGAATGAAAGGAACCCATTTGATGATGTAGAACTTGTTTGCTACAATAATCTGCACATTTAGTTTTTTTGGAAAAAATAATCATGAAAAGTCTTTGGATTGGAACTTTTTTCGGCCAACCCATTTGGAATTCACATGGCTCCGGCCCCAAAAGTTTACCCCTATAGTACAGGCACAAGGGTTGCAACCCTAGTAGCCCTACCCCAAACAAAGGGGTTTGGGACCATTCATCAATTGGACCACCCTATGGTTAAATTTCATTAATTTTTCTGATTGTATTATCTAATGGTCACAATGATGAGATCAAGAATTTTGATTTTTGAATTTGGATAGGCTTTGTTGTCAAGGAAAAATCTAAAAGAATTAAAGTTTGTTCTGGCTAGGTTAACATTCTGGTCCATGAATGTTGTTTCACGAGGTTCCCCTGAAATCCTACCCAATATTTGGTCCATTCCCAATGGTGTCAAGGTCCTCCCCCTATGCTCTACCTATAACTTCTAAATCTCTCACTATCCTACCACCCCTACGAGATTTTTATTTTTGTGTTTTTTTTAATAGATTATTCCAAAATTTAATCTTTTAATAATATATACAATTTTTTTCTTGCAACCACTCACATTCAAAGGTTTGATTATGTTGCCTCTATTTTATTATAAAATTTAGGCTCTGTTCATTTGTATAAAAAGTGGAGAATAAAAAGTAAAATGAAAAATGACTAATAAAAAAAAGTAAAAAGGAATAATTTTCAATGTTAAAAAAGTAGTAAAGAAAAAAATTATTGTAACGGACATATTTACTTTTTTCTTCGTATATTAATAAATAATAAATAAATATAAAATAAAAAATAAATAAAATTATAAATATATTTAATGATTATTAAATTTAGAAATCAAAATTATAAATACATATAAAAATTACATAACTTTAAATCCGACCCTCTGTTCCAAAAAAAATCGTTTTTATCTCACTTTCCCCTAAAACAAATATATATAATTTCTATTCTATTTTACCACTTTTTTTTCTTATTTTGGCATACTTTCTTTTCTTATTACTTAACGGAGTCTCGTGTATAAACATGAATCAAACCAAAATTTTTT
This sequence comes from Sphenostylis stenocarpa, assembly GCA_963425845.1. Classification (NCBI taxonomy): domain Eukaryota; kingdom Viridiplantae; phylum Streptophyta; class Magnoliopsida; order Fabales; family Fabaceae; genus Sphenostylis; species Sphenostylis stenocarpa. Next base: position 38,821,247 of record OY731398.1, on the reverse strand, counting down.
AAGCCGCATAGGACTTTATAAAAGTTGAAGAAGCAAATAAAAGAATGAAAATTTGGGGTACATGTGTAATTTTCTAAAGATATTATTGAAAAAGAATGTTGCTATCAAATCTAAGAAAGAAAAAGATTTATGGGACAAGTCTTAAGTGCCATCCATTCATCCAATGAAGTTGAACAAACCATAATTATCTCTAATAATTTCTTGTCATTGAATTAGAGAAATGGGAAAATTGCATGAGCCAATAGAAAAAGAATAGACATTACATCCATCCAAAAAGTTTTCACATTGGTCGACATGCTATCGACAATTTATCATTCGTATGCCATGAACTTTCTCCACTTGGAACATCACAGATGTTCAAACTTAATTTGACGAGGATAAAGAATTTTATTGTAAGCATCAAGCAAATCGAAGAAATTAATGATACGAACAATAAACACGAGTTACGAAAATGACAACTATTCTAAGATTACGTATAATTAATAATTATCCTAAAAAGGCATTTTCCCTGTTTTTTTTTTAACTTGAATTATTAATTACATCTAAAATGATGTCAATAAATAAAATCAACTACAAACACATATTTAAAAGTTTAGAAACTTAAATCTTCACTCTCTTGTATTAAAAAGTTAACATGATAATTGCAATAAAAAGGAAAAATAATGAATATAGACCATTATTTTTAAAATTCGATGGTTACTTAACTCATAAATATATAAATTTAGAGTTTAAAAGTCAAAAGGTAAGATTTAATAAAATACTATTTTTATAATAAATATGTAATAAATTTATTTATAGTAATATTTAAAAAATAATAATAAAATTTATTATCATGATCACCATAAAGTAAATATAAAATATATTTTAAAATGTACAATGGATAATAGTTAAAATAAGATGAAAATATAATAAAATAAATATTATTTAAATTGATGTAACTAATATAAAATAAAAATTAAAAAATCTATTATATTTTTTATCAAAATTGGTTTAATATAAAAATTTAGTTAATTTTTTAAATTTTATCTATTTAACTAAAACTTAATTATTTAAAAATGATGAATTGACTTTTAGATAATTTTAATTGACCGCAGTCAAATCCAGTTTAAAAAAAATTAATTTTTTAATTTTCAAGTTTAGAAAAAAAAACTAAATCAAATTTATTTTAAATTTAATTTATGTAATTTTATAATCTTTCTTATTATTTTCTTCCATGAATTAAAATGTACAAGATATTATATATATATATATATTAGAATTGACAGCAGGCAGTAGCTGTCTAGCAGAAAACAATGATGCCCTAAAATTCTGGTATAATCAAATATGATTGAACTATCTCGCTATGGTATCCTATTAATAGTTTTGTGCTTAGGATTTGTGAAAATGATGGCACCATAAGCTATAATAAACTAGGTAGAGAGGAAAAGCAATCACTGTCATGAAATTGCTTGTCACAATAATAAGAGATGCAATCCCTTCGATCACTTAGCTTTTGTCTTATATGTGATATTAATTAATATGGTGATGGGAAGGTCCAAGTTGGTCATTTTCAATCCTCACATGCCACCAAAAATGCGTCTCCAACCACGACTTTCCACAATTTATTTATGAAAGATATATCCCTATCTATTTAAGCACACACATCTTCTTCTACATTCACAAAATTTGTGGCTTAGCGTTGAAAACAATTGCAGAAAGTGAATATGTTCCCCTTTCTTTTCAGTGTCAGGATTTGACTTGGAATGACACCAGAGTTCCCACTCTGGGGGGCCATCATGGTTTCTCATCCAGTTTCATGAACTGGAAAACATTTTTATCAGATACAGTGTTCAATTCATCACTTTTTCCATAACCCCTTACATATTGAGTTAATTGAGAAAGAAAGATTGTGAAAGCTGCATAACTTGTTATCACAGATTAGTAACCTTTTCAATGATTCATTATGTTTATTCAATTAACAAAAAGGGTAATATACAAATTAATATTCATGCCATTCTATATATCGATTCTAAAGTACAAAAACAATCTGAATATGCAAATTAATTATGTTTCAATGCAACAACAGTAAATATGCATATTCTATATTAAAAAAAATGCATAAATTATGATTTTTTCCTTCTATGATTGAAAAACAAGTCAACATCGATGATAAGAACAACATAAATGTATAGAGAAGTAAGAGGTTATTATATGTCTAAATATTTAATCAATTACTTTTAACCAAAGTTTTCACTCCTGTTAAGTTCACTAACAAATACTTTTCCAAATAACTCATATTAGACAAAGCCTATACTTTTGATTTGACATTTTAAGATTAATGTGTAAAGTGTTAAAAACAAAATGAAACTATTTAAAATCAAACAAATTAATATACATTCTTTCTTACTCTGAAAACGACCCACAAATAAATGATAAAAAAAAAAAGAATTAAACAAAAGATAGATATATATAGATATTTTATGAAAATATTGGAAGTACCAAGTGCACATGTAGTTCTTAATTAGTATAAAATGAAAGGTTGGTAATTAATAAGTTTAAATATTTCAAATTGTAATTTAATTAAGTAGCCATTCCATGTGATATCGTGTTACATTTCTCATCTTCTCATATGTGTTTATGGTCAACCAGTTTTCATAACATGCATTTAATAATTAATTAATTAATTAATTAATTAATCAATCAATCAATTCACAAGCATCTAATCCTTCAGCCATGTTCTTCGTTTTCTTTTGGTAAACGCCTGGTCATGTTCTAACCATATTCAATTCCTTTCTTCCTAATTAGTTCAGACATGCATAATTAAATACTACAAAGATCATGTTATGTTTCTTTTTAGTTTTATATAAAAATCTCTTTGCCGTTATGGTGGTTATTTTGTGATTAGTAAAGAGTGTTGTATAATTATTAATATATTAATCATACTTTGCCTTGGATAATCCCTTCTAATGCATATATTAATGCTTCCGATTAATTAACTTCAATTTTTGTACAATTATATGCATTTGGTCAAATTCTCTAACAATTTCGACTACCCATATTTGTTGCATGGAATAACATTGATTATATATAAAAATTCCATTTATATGAATCAATTTATCAGTATATGTTCACTTAGCTTAGTGTGAAATAACAAGAGAAAATAAAATGTAATAAGTTTGATTAAAAAAAAGTCAAAGGAAAATGAAAATTAAAAAATTATTATTATATAAACTGTCGGTCAATAAATATAATATTTGGATACCATTAATCAAAAAATGATGAGTCAAAAGTTTGACCGTTGAACTATATATCATATCCCATGTTTATAATTTGAGCTTATCTCCCAAATTTAAGGGGTTCTTTTTAATTAATTCAATGATGTTTTTTTAGTGATCAAGATTATAAAAAAGTACCGTTTAATTTTCTTTGGTTATTTTTCTCTATAGATGTATAATATGTTGTGGGATCAATTAATGTACTTGTTATTCTCTGCATGTACTGAAGTTTATACAAAATGAAAACATTTGTTTTTAGAAGTCGAATTTAACTAAATATGTCACTTTGTTTTGAGATATTGAAATCTCGATAATTTAAATGAAATTTAAAACTTATACACTATTATTATAACTAGTAAAAAGTAAAATAGAATAACAACATAGAGTAAATTGAACTATCTCATAAATTAAAATTAGTTTAATAAATTTATTTTTTTAAATCTTTCATCAAAATTTTCAAATTCGGGATATATAAATTGATTTTAATTTCAGAAAAAAATTAATTTATTTTTTGTATTTTATTTTTTATAAAAATTTATGGAAAAATATGCGAAGAAATTGTTACTTTACTTTCAATTATTAGTATGTCATATTATAAATCAAGAAAAGTTACTGGAGAGATAAATACTTAAAGAAATAAAAACAACAGTTGATAAATATTTATGAAAAAATTATTATAGTTTTGAAAAAATTAGTGTTTTAATTGTTTTTTTTATATAAAATTTGTAATAAATATATTTTAAAGATATAAACTGTATTGATTAAAATTTGTAATAACTAAATATTTTTAATATATAAACTATATTTAGATTTATAATGAAGCATTTATTTCTTTCATTTTACCTTTATTATTAAAACCTCTCTCTCTCTCTCTCTCTCTCTCTCTCTATATATATATATATATATATATATATATATATATATATAAGCTATTAATAATTAAATTTATGATTTATAATAGGAGATAAATTTATTGGTGAAAAGTTGCTTTCTTAGTTTGTGCTTTTATAATATTAAAAGCGTGTTAGGAATATATAAACAAACAAATTGATGGAATAAATTAAGAAGAAAAGAAACACGGAAATGTGATAAATTTGATTAGTCTTGAAACATGTCACAGAAGGACACATCTACGAAACAGTGATGTGTTTGTCGGTTTTATTCATATGATACTTAAAAACAGATTTTAGAAAATAGTTTTCTTTTTTCTTTTTGACAATGACTCAATGTGCCAATTTTCAATGTATCAATGCATTCATATTAGTATTAAATGTAGTTTTAATTCGTCTCTGAAAACTAAAATCAATAGAGAGAAAAAAAACTTATAAACGTTATCTTAATTGATATTTATGGAAAAACTATTTTGTATTAAACTCTATGTATTATGACATTAAATTATATGTATAGGTGGAATAAAAAAATGTGATAGGATAAGGATGTCTGATTGAATAATAGAAAAATTGTGGCGGAAGAAATATTAATAAAAATATTATATTAGTAAAACAATATATAAATATCATTAATTTTAAATTTGAATAATATACATAATAAATTTTAGTAATTGAGTTTTAATTTGGGATGTGTGAGAATGAATGATGGAAATAGATCACATCACATGGAATAGAGAAGCATACCATAAGAAACTGAAAGGACGGTTACGATTGTTTCTAGGTCTCCACCACCACCCACACTGTTTCTTCTTCCTCGGTTCATGCCTTTTCACATGTGCTTCCAAAAACTATGCTTAGTCTTACAAACTTTTTTTTTTTTTATTCACAAAAATTCAACATGTAACAAAATTAAAAACATTATCTATTTGTTATTCTATTAAGTCAACAAGTAGTCTTTTAAGTTTGAGAGAAAGTAGAGTTTGAGAGAGTACTAGGCCATCATAAAAGAACAATCACTTAATCTAAATATGGACCTATTACTTACTTTGGAACCACCCCAAATCAAAATTATACCAAAAAAAATAAAATACTATTTTTTTTTATTATAACCTATAAACCCTCCTTCTTAATCCAAATTAATTATATAAATAGTTACCTTTTTATTAGTAAAGTGCTGAATTTAGTTCTTAACTCTACATGTTTAATTAATATAATATATAGTAGTAGTCCTTTTCATTGGAAAACATATGCTTGGAATAAAGCACCGAACAAAATAATGATGATCACAATAATATAAGTTAAATCAAGTGCATGAAAGTGGGGAGGGATACGTGGAACGTGCATGAATCTTCTTTCACTCAAAACAGCCACGTAGATATCATAGACTTCGAAACTTTCCTTTTCTCGAAACTCAGCCTTGAGATTCGACCTATCTACGTGTATTGAACCATTCTTCCTCTCTCTTTCACTGTGTTGGTTCTGACACACGGAATTTTCTAGGGAAACAAAAAGAGTATAAAGATCGAGAAGAGTGTATGAAGCACTATGATCTCGTGGTTCAATGAGTTTGGTAATGGTAATAATAAGGGAGGTATTCATCGATCTCATGGAACTGCACATGTTCTGCATAGATAAACCTAATTTGTACCAAGAATATATACTAAAAAAACACAGATTAACCTAACCTGTGTTATACCTGTTAAAGTTTCAGATAAAACCCATGTAGGGTTAAGCTTAAGTACTGCTCCCGATATGTGGGAAGATTAATAAATGAAAAGGATTGAAAAATAGTTCATTCAAACTATGTTTTGCATAAATAAACTTAATCTGTTAAGTAAAAAAAATAAGGAGTGTTCTAAATTAATTATTAGTCTACCAACAATTTCTTTTGTTTGCCCTAATCATTTTAAATGTTCAATTTATTTTATTAATCTATTTAACTATTAATCAATAATATTGTAACGTACCAAAATTTAAATACATCAATAAGATATAATTAAATGTTTAACAACCAACATTTTTTTTAAGGTTTTGTTTGATAAAGAGAAAAGAAAAATTAAAAGGTAAAATAGAGTAGAGTTATATTTTCTCTTTTTATAAAAAATAAAATATCTATTTTAAAAAGTAATAAATAAAAATTTAAAATTTATATAATCACAAAATTGTGTATAATTATTAATTATTATTTTTAAATAAATATTTTATGACAAAAATATATATTTTTAAATAATTATACTAAATATATGATTATAAAAATGAATAGAACATATGATTATTTACTAACATTAAATATTCATATTTAATTCAACAATACTAAAAAAAAATTATCCACATACATTTAAATTAAAGTCATAAAAACAAAAGAAGTATTATAGAAAAATATCTTTATAAAATATTTTTTATTTATTTTAAATTTATTTTCTCATATTTAAATGAGAAGTAAAATACATAATTTTAGTAAAAAATGACATAATTAATTATTTTTGCTTATTATAAAAAGAACATATATTTAATATCTGTTCTATGATAGTTGATACTTTCATCTCTTCACTTTTCTTTGAACAAATGGATCTTAAACACATCCAACTTTAAACCAATAAGGATATTAAGGTTATATACAAATTAGGTTGAATATATGGATTAATCAAACCAATTATTCGACTCAATAAAAATATTTTTTATTAGATTAGATGAAGTTTTTGTATTAATTTATATACATATTTTTTCTCGAACTAACAAACTGAAATTTAATTCTAAAAACTAGTATTTCAAATACGATAATAGACACAAACACAATATTATTACAGGGGGATGAATATTCTTGTTAACTAATCTTAATAAATAATGAATTATGATTTATTAGTTAAAACTATGAGTATTATATAAAGAGTGTAGTTTTAGAGAAAAGTGAACGTATATAATTTAATTTTAATGGGCGGAGTAATAGAGATGGAAAGTAATTAATTAAAGATTAACAGTGGAACCGAGATGTTTGAGCAGAAACTAATCCAGAAATTAATAAGAAAATGTGGATGATTTGTGCATGGAACGTGAGGACGGAAGAGGGTCTACGAGGGCGGCACCTAGGGTACAGTGACAGAAATTTTACATAAAACAAAATTAAAGAACACATTTCATGAATGAAAGCTTAAAACGATGGCAATGGCTGCCACATGCATCGCCATGGTTGTGCCAGGTGCACTGCCCCTAACATGCTAATCCCTTCCTCCTCACTCATTCCAACAACATTTCAAACTACAACATTAATTACCATACGTCACCAAAAACAATATTATTCTAATTATGTAGCAATTTTTATTTTAAAATAGCCACCCCTCACATCCACATTTCTTTGTTATAACTTTCCTTTTTCATTATCTTATTGAAAAATATATTTTGACAACCCAAATCTATAAGTAATTCTGTTTTAATATTATAATAATAATTTTATTTTACTTTTATTTTTATTAAATCAGTCTATAAAATATTATATTAATAAAAGTGAGTTGTTTAAAGGGTTGTATGATTTCTGGTTGTCAAAATATCACCACTCTACCATTTTTTTTTTATTCATAAAATTAATCTCCTTTTGTCACCTTTTTATTTTCTACCGTCTCTTGTGTCCTTTTTTTTACTTCAAGTTGAAGTTTTCCTTTCAAATCTATTAGGTTAAAAATCATCATGTGCTTCTTTTGACTTCTACAGGCATAATCAATGTCATTGTGTATATGATTGCACAAAGAAATATGTTGACAATTCTATTTAAAAAGGGAAACAAAAAAAATCAAAAGCGACTTTTTTCCTGCTACTATATATTTGAAATTATATGAAGCATTGAACCTGAAATTCGTTTTCATGACCACAAAGACTATATGTTTTTCATGATGAAAATATGTAAAACTTTAAGATGTAAGTATTTTCATGATCAAAACATCCATAGAATGATCTTCTATAATGTTTCGATGTTAAAAAGTTATATATGATTAAACAAACCATCGTTCATGTGTGCTTAAATAAGGTATCATCCACTCCTATTTTCTATCTATGCATGCTTAAAGTGTCTATGTAATTAGGCATCAAAACTTTTAGTTTTACAAAACCACCAACAAGATTGTATGAAAAGTTTTTTTTTTTCGTAAGAAACTCGTTAATATAAATATGAGTTGAAATGAATAAAAAATGAAAATTTAAAAATTTAATATTTTTTTATATAATTAAATATATTTGATATTGTCCTTCAAAAATATTTCACACATATTTATTTATAAGTTATTCATTAAAAGTTATCTTATAAGTTAAATCTTAATATGTTTTCTTGAAAGATTGTTATCAATTTTTTAACATATTATTGACATGTATTTTTTAATATTTGTAACACCCGTTGAAAAATAGGGTTTATTCTTCATTACATTTGAAGTGAGAAAAGAATAATTGTATTAGAAAATAGTAAAAAACAATTAAAACAAAGGGGAAAAAGGTTAAATTTTATCTCATATATTTAATGTTTTTTTTTTCGAGAAAAAAAAAAAACTTTTCTAGTTAATTTTTTTTCTCAACCTTTTACAGAAATAAAATTTGAAGCGAGAAAGAAGAGTAGTTAGATCAAAGATGATTATAAACTCCCTCCATGATTTTTTAAATAAGTAATATTATACATATAAAAAATTCAACTTGGTTCAAAATAAATAAGAGAGCAACAATTCTTTCTACCATCTTCTGTTCTAACTTGTTCATTGAGAGTTACTTTCCATGGCTTCTCAATTATTATTCAAGTTGCTACACAAATTACTTTTTCTAGACCAATCTCCGTTCGAGGTGCTCTCATTTCCTTGTCAATATTTTTTTTTCAATTTAAATTAAATTATGATATAAATTAAACTTCACTCCTTTATATGTTGTTGTTTAAGGTTGTTCTATAAGAAATAAAAATGTTGGTGATTAATCTAAACTTAATAAAATACCTTGGTTCATTTTAACTAAAAGTTGATATTATATATTATTGAATGAACTTTTAATTTTTATTATTGAGATCTAAATATATTGATTCACATTTGCACTATCAACTTTCTAGGTTTTGAGATAAAAAGATTTTGAAATGCTGATGATGATAAATAAAAAAATGAAGAAATTAAAATAATTAGATTTTGAAATTGTTTGACGAGATGGTCTAATAAATGGGTTAAGCATTCATTAATTTACTAATCTGATTGATAATGGTTTCCATGACAAAAATCCCACCCAATCATATTTTAATAGCAATCATATTTACTATAAGATTTTGTTCTCTCATCTCACATATCCAAACACATGCCACAAAATATTCCTTCGAGAAAAAGTCGCTATAATTTGTCACTACAACAAACATTGTAAGTTTTTAGTTTGTCACGAGATAAAAGAACAAGAAAGCATATTTTTAGAAAACGAAGATCTTCTAAAATCTTTTTAAGGTTCTTATTATGACCTCATAGATTTCTTAAGATCTTCTTCTTCTTATTTGTTCTTTTCCTTTTTATATTCCACTTCTCATCATAACCATTATGATGCTCTACCATGTGACACTCTATTGCCTCCCATCATAATATATATTCTTAGCCCCTCAGATTCTCTATTCTTCCCACCATTTTTCCATAAATAAACTCAAATTAATATACATATTATTTAAATGCTTCATTTTTTAATTTGCCTCACATTTTTTTTTCAACGTCAAGTTGATGCAAGTTAAGTTCCGTAAATTATATTTTTACAAGAGTAGCTCTTACTTAATGACAAAACTTTATTATATATAATTTACATCATAAACTTAATTATAAAAGTTATTAAAATAAATTAACAAACGGCTTATGATAATTATAAATATTTTCAGAAATTTTATTAAGCTCTTAATAAATCATATTAATCACCACCTTTGCATTTTTTACGTACATATTATTCATTTAATAAAAAATATATCAATTAATGTTTAATTTGAATATGTTGTTAGTGCAAAAATAATTACGTTATCACCCATTAAATACATTATATATGTTCAACATGAAATCTGTTTGGATAAAATTGTCTACAAACATTTATACGAAAAAAAATTACAATAAATAGAGTTTTCTCTATATATTAAAATCAATTTATAAAAGCGACAAAAAAAATTAATTTATAATGTAAACTCTGATTTTATATAAGTTTTATATAAACTTTTTTTTTAAATTTAAACATAAGTTAATTTAATTTATGAAAAAAAAACTTAATTTATTTTATCTTTATATATTTACCAATATTCGTAATTGTTTTATTTTCTTCTACTATAAGTATTTATTTGTATTTGTTAGGGAGAATTTGAAAATAAGAAAAATATGTTAATTATATATATTGTTTGAAAGAGAGAGAAATTCATAAAAGCGTTATTGCAATATTTGCAATGTGTTGGGACCCTTTGATAATCATGAATTGAACCTAACCCTAGTCTTTCTTAGTATGTTCTCATTGAACTCTAATGTTTAAAATATTATACGTCATGTCTCTTTTCCTAACTATCATTCCTAAAAAACAGCTAAAATGGGAGATTTATATTCCATAGTTGACCTACAAGAAATTTATGGGTATATCATGAACCTACCTAACAAAGTGTAACAAAAATAAGGGCAAAAAATTATAAAGCAAAGAAAAGACAGATATCAAATTGCCTTAAAATTCACTGGATCTACACACCTCACTGTTTCATTCTTCAAACCACGTCACTGTTGACATCTTTTTTATAGATAAAAAATTATGAATTATAGAGCATTTTTCATAAATATAATTTCATAAATAAAATTCATTAATTATCATTTCATTGTTGAAACAAGAAACATTTATACGATAAAATACAATTCACGTAAAGTTATTATTAACATTTATATTTTCTTTAGATCAACTCCACTTGAAGTATATACCAATCAATGCATCTCAAAGTTCCACAACAATCCTATTCCTTCGGCACATAAACTTCTCCCTTATTTCATTGTTGATTTGTGTAATGATATTTTGGGCACTCATTAGTTCATTTCGTTCGTATCGCTTTTTCTTCCCTACCTTAACCAAATATTTGAGAAATTTGTTTGTAAAATATAATTTGACTCATACACATAAACAACATAAACAAAGAAAGAAAGAAAGTGATTTGCTCATTAGTTCAATTAGAGCAATAATTGTGATTAATATAATTAATTAGTTAAAGTTGATTGAAGGGTAAACATCTTTTATCTTAACCTTCAATTTTTACACTAAATAAAAATAAGAAAATTAACTATAACGTAAAGTAAGAGAAATCCCTAAATTTAATATCTTCCGATATTAACACTCTTGTAATTAAAGTTATTTTTTAAATACTAATATTATTTTATTTTATATTTTGTACTATCTATGTATAATTAATATTTATAAATTTATTTATTTTTGAAATATATATATATATATATATATACATATTAAAGAATTGTTAAATAAACTTATTTAAAATAAAAAAATATTTGTGAATATTTATTAATATTCATAAGTATAAAAAAAGTAATATTTTTTCAAACAAGTATCTGGTTAGTAGATAGTTACTATGCTGGCGATTTGCAGTTAGAAAAGTATATACTGTCTCCAATTGTTTGACATACAATCAATTGATAATCTCATTTTAATATTTAATAATAATAATAATAATAATTTTGTTTCAAAATTTAAAATAAAGTTGTCAATAATTTTTTATAATAATAATAATAATAATAATAATAATAATAATATTATTATTATTATTATTATTATTATTATTATTATTATTATTATTATGTAAATTAACCTAACAGCACCAACACAGATTGAAAACCAAAATACCTCCCCATAGTTATTAAAAAAATACCATATTTCAATGAATCTAATAAATATTCGATTAAATATTTTATGAAATAATATAATGACACCTAAACGGTAATATTGTTCAGAGAATATAATATATTCATCACTAAATTAATTAAGACAAAGCTTCTTTCTTTTTTCACTTCATATACGTAGTGGCGAGTTTCTTGGACTATAAACCCATTTTTTTAAATTTATATATTTACAAAATATACAATTTATATAGTAAATAAAAAAAATTATATTCTTTTACATTTCATATTTTTTCATTTTTTATATTTTTTCATTATCTATTAATTTATATTATTTGACTATCAAAATTATTACTTAAGATCACAGTGTAACTGCACATAAATTTAGTTGCTTGATACAAATGCTGATGACATCAAATCTGGCATGCGAAAGTTAAAATTGAAAGGAATGGTTTACGAATTTGATTTTTCTTTTCTCCTAAGCTTTCTTTATATCTTCTAAGTATACGACTAATTATTTTCGAATGTCGTGTTGTTTTGGCCACATGTTCTTTTGGTTATATTTAAAAAAGGTTTGATTGAGGTTTACCAAATTGACATTTTACATCCTTTTAGTCAGTGACATATATAGACAAACCTATTTTCTTGTCAATCTTAATTTTTTAATAAAAACCAAAAGTATAAACTAATGATATGCAAATAACAAACGTGGTCAAATGTCACAAAACAAATTTACAACGCGTTAAATAAAGAAAAAGAAAACTTAAATGAAAATTATTTTCTAAAAATGAAGATATTTTGAACTATCAGTATTGGCTACAAGACATTTTTATTTATTATAACTAACGCTATGACATGCATGTTTTCAACAAGGAAAGCTTTTGTTATGCCTAAAAACAAACATCCACCTAGTACTTTTTTGCACACGAAGCTTTCGGTGTCACACCTTCTTCTCATGCTTCTCGAACTTCAACATGGATCCATTGCTGAGAAATTTCTTGGCAGCACAAAACTAAGAGATGATGTAGCTAGCACTTGGGAAGTGGGACTAAGAACTCATAGATTTATAAAGAAATGGTGTCATGCACCGCCATAGCCATATTCCAATGCAAATTGGTTAACTTTACGAAGTTGGAAATTGAGATTTGGGTAATTAAAAGATGAGACCTTATTAAACTTGAAAAAAGGCAGCCACAATATATATATATATGATTTCGCCATTCTTGACCTTTGCTTTAATTCCGCGTGATTCATATCACTCATTGGGGTATACTTTTCATGCAACTATACTTTTATATTACTTAGCCAGTGGCCTCTAGCTAATACACCAAATAATGCTTACATACATGTTATTCCAAGAACAAAAACAAAAACAAAAACGCGTTTATTTCTTTTAGTAAATTAATTATTAAGTTGTTAAGGAGGAGATGACCCCGCCGACTACATAAAGTTTTAATAATATTAAGTTGTTAATCACAAAAACCCTAGGGTTATAAAAGAAAAAGAGAGTCAATAATTGGAGGAAGAAAAAGTGGAATATGAATCTCACGTAGTAACATAAGAATAGGGTTTGTGAAATATGGGGGGGTCTCCCAAGGGTGGTGTGGGGAAGCTTAGGGATAAGAAATAAAAACACATATCCCTATCATATCATGCATCAGATATGGCTGGCTGGTTAAAAGGAACATCTATGAATCTATGTAAATTAATCTCTCTCTCATATCTTTGGTGTGTAGCCATTTGGAGTGTTGCTTGTTGGAGCATTATATTTGATATATAGGATCACACACACACATATATATAGTAGTAGTACTGGAGCAAGATTGGAATGAATGAATATGAATATGAAAATTGAAAAATGAAATATTTGATGAGTCATTCATTCCAAAGCAAATTTAATAATATACACAAGAGCTTTGTAGAAACGCCAAGCTCGTAGCTTACAATCTTTTCATGAAAAAGAGAGTCTCCCATGAAGTTCAAAGCCTCATGCACATGCATCCCTCTCTCCCTCCCATGAAACTTTAACCACTTCTCAAAGTGGAGCCACTCCCTATGATTTTCCCATATAAACCTCTTCCTATGCCCCACTAACTTGTACTTCCCTCTCTCTATATATACCTACTCACTCACTACTTCACATCATTTAAACTAACTACACATGTACTTAGGTTCCTCATTAGTTTATTAACAACACTTCACTGTCAACTCATTAAATTAAGACATACTACTACTACTACTACTACTACCACCACCACTTTATCATCACCATCTACGTTGAATCATACTATATATATGTATATTTTATTATTAGTTAAGATGATTTACGACACACCGAAAGTGACATTGTTCAATGATTTCTAGACTGCATGTAGCAGGGATTTTTATGAAGCACATTAAGTAAGAGATTCATATGTCATTTCGAACCAAGTTCATGAGGGAGAAACTATACGTGCAAGTAGCCTATAGGATAATCGGATTGTGTCGTCAAAAGCTAATAGTCCAAATTCCCAACTGAACAACTATCTAATCTACACTGCACCACTCTGGGCGTAGTGCTTGTTTTTTTTCATCATTTTCCTACCATCAAATAATGTATATATTCTCGACGCGTATAGACATAAGTTTTCAAAAAATAAAAGTTAAAGACAAAACGTTTATAATGGAGAAATAGAAGAGAAGATTTATTGATTCCGAAGGATGCAAAGGTAACTGGAGTTAATAGACTACAGTTAACTAATAATAATAACAGCACAGAGAGAAACCAAGTAGTGACTATTTTGTAACTAACTTAACCAGAAAACAAATATTACAACAGTAAGTAATGTGTACTGTAATACTGTGATAGTAACATTATTGGAAATATTGTGAAGGATTAATTAAAAGGTTAATAATACATCATTTTATGTTAAATGAGAAAGAGAGTACGAAAGGAAAGAAGAAAAGGTGGTAAATGACAGATGGCATGAGTGGTGTGGGGTTGGCAGAGTGGGCAGAGGCAATGGTTTGATGCATTGAGGTCCACCTATCTTACTCACCTCTCTCCCTGCCACCTCATCATTATATATTTTAATATTTTTACAAATTTTAACTATTCTAAAATAACAATATTTTTTTATTCTTTCATAATTTGAGAGGAAAAATAAATATTAATTAATTCTTATTTCTTTAGTGAATGCTTTTGACACCTACAATACGAATTTCATTAAATTTGTATATGAAACAAAAACTTAATATCCCTCTGAATTTTTTTTTTAATTTTATAATCTAAAATAGTAATGAGTTATCTTAACTATTAATCAATAACATTATTTAACTAATAAATCATAATTTAATAAATGTCAATAAATAATAGTTAAAGATCAGAATGAAAATAATTTTTTTAATTGGAATATATAAAATACAAAATATGAAAAGATTATATGTAAAATCACAAATTTACATAACTAAAAAAATATTTAAACCTTTATTTATTTTTGCTGCATAACAAAACTTAAATTTAATTACACTTTTTATGTTAATTATGGTATGTATTTGTTAAATTACTTTGCTGATTCATTTAGTTTCCTTTCACTCTTGTGGACCCAAAGAATCAGATGGGGATGACATGTCATCATCATTGCCTCCTAATTCTCTTCCATTATACATGTTTGACTATTTGCTAATTACTAAAGACATCCCTTTCCAAAATTAATCTTCGAAACGGCCACTTATATTTTCGAATTTTACCCATTGGCCCCTGTGGAGCAGGAACTTGAGGCATGGAAATTTCATTGGCATCAGTTGCTACCTAACTCAATTGTTATAAATTGAAAACAGTGTTTTATAATAAAAAAGAAAAGGAAGGCCCTGCGACTGTGATGATGGAAGAAAAGTTTCGAAGAATAAATTGTCACGTAATTATTTGGCAATCCTGGAGCAATTTTTTTAACGATCGCCACATACTAGGATCTAATAAAATAATGGCACAGAATATAACGGTATAAAGTATTGACATACTCAGAACAAAAACAACGTTCTAAAATACCCACATGAACAGCCTAATCATGATTTGACAATCAAAAACGATATTTGCACATTAAAAAGTTTAACATCGCAGTGATGGCACTTGAATGATAAAAAAAGAAAAAAAATAGTATAAACTAAAATATGCCCTTTTGAATAGTTTAAAATGACGTAATGATATTTTAATGTAGAAGAGAGAAGAAAGAGCATTAACTCTCCCACTCCATCACATGCACCTATCATGGCCAATCCCCTATTTAAGCTCCCCAATCCCTCCTCATTCTCCATTCATTCCAAAGCTCGCATTCTCATTTCCAAACCCAACTTCAACTTCATCTTCAACTTAACTTCCTCTATCTCAACACCATCTTCAAACCAAACCACTTTCAAAACACACAACACACAACAATCCAAATATCAGAAAATGGAAAACTTGTTACGCCTAGTGGACCACGAAGACTTCTTCTCTCGTCGTTGCATTTGGGTGAACGGCCCTATAATTGTAGGGGCAGGTCCCTCAGGGCTTGCCACAGCAGCATGCCTTAGAGAACAAGGGGTGCCCTTCATGGTTCTGGAACGTGCAGATTGCATAGCCTCACTGTGGCAGAAACGGACCTATGACAGACTCAAACTTCACCTCCCTAAGCAATTCTGCCAGCTCCCGAAACGCCCTTTCCCTGAAGATTTCCCCGAATACCCCACAAAGAAACAGTTCATAGAGTACCTAGAGTCTTACGCCAGGCACTTCGAGATCAACCCTCAGTTCAACCAGTGTGTTCAGTCCGCAAGGTACGATGAGACTAGCGGGTTGTGGCGGGTGAAGACCGTTTCCTCGAGTGGCGCCACACGCAACGAGGTGGAGTACATTTGCAGGTGGCTCGTGGTGGCCACTGGGGAGAATGCTGAGTGTGTGATGCCTGAGATTGAAGGCTTGAGTGAGTTCAAGGGTGAGGTCATCCATGCTTGTCATTACAAGTCAGGGGAAAGCTTCAGGGGAAGGAAGGTCCTTGTTGTTGGCTGTGGCAATTCCGGCATGGAGCTCTCTCTTGATCTTTGCAACCACCATGCTTCTCCTTCCATGGTTGTTCGCAGCTCGGTAAGTTTACTTGCCATGCAAACTGTCAGTATGAAAAGAATTTACACTATCATTCAATCACAAATCGTACACCAGATGATAACTTGAAGAGTTGTTACTAAAAGAGTAAAAAAAGGTTATTTTATATGGACAATTTGTGATTGAACGATAGTTAATTTTAATCAAACTGTCAATCAATATCATTCATCAAATAATGAATTTTAAAGTAAATATTGTAAAAGTAGAGAAATTAACAGATATGGAAGATATATGATTGAATGACAGTTGTTTTTGTGTGTGGAGAAAAAGAAGAACATGTTTTGAGGATGGAATCTAACAGGGATGTTCTGTTTTTTGGATACAGGTTCACGTGTTGCCTAGAGAAGTATTTGGGAAATCAACGTTTGAATTCGCGGTTATGATGCTGCAATGGCTTCCCCTTTGGCTTGTTGACAAGATTCTCCTGATCTTGGCATGGTTTCTTCTGGGGAACATAGAGAACTTGGGGCTCAAAAGGCCTTCAACTGGTCCATTGGAGCTGAAGAACACAAAGGGGAAGACCCCGGTTCTGGATATTGGTGCCTTGGCGAAGATTAGATCCGGTGAAATAAAAGTGGTGCCAGGAGTCAAGAGATTCAATAATGGAGAAGTTGAGCTTGTCAATGGTGAAAAGCTTGATGTTGATGCAGTGGTGCTTGCAACCGGTTACCGCAGTAACGTTCCTTCTTGGCTTCAGGTGAGAATATGTTCTAGATTTTTTTTTTTTTAAATAGAAAAAACGGTTTTTTTTTTTTCTAATATTTTCATCACAGAAGATTGTCAGTTCATTAAGCCTTTTGGGGCAGCTTGGTTTTGTCCTTTTTTAACTTTTTGGGGGGGCCTGTTTTGGAAGCTTCTTTTTTCAGAAATTTATAGTAAATGTTTTTAAGCATGAGGAGCAGTGAATTAATGTTGTTTGGGTTATGTTATGTGCAGGAAGGTGAATTTTTCTCAAAGAATGGATTCCCCAAAATGCCATTCCCTCATGGTTGGAAGGGAAATGCTGGACTTTATGCTGTGGGGTTCACAAAGAGAGGGCTCTCTGGTGCTTCTTCTGATGCTGTGAAAATTGCTCAAGATATTGGCAAAGTTTGGAAAAATGAGACTAAGCAAAAGAAACAGCGCACTACTGCTTGTCACAGAAGATGCATTTCTCAGTTCTAAATTGCTAAATAAAAGCACATGACATCATGACATGACCACTAGCTAGTGCTGCTTTCTTTCTTTTTAGTCTCAGGAATTTGTTGTTGTATAAAACAAAATAACAGTATCTTGTAAAAACACAAACACACGCCAAAAGAAAAAAAAAATAGCACAGAGATAGAGCCCTCTCCGATGACCAAGGTTTTTTATATGTTGGTCGTTTTTTTCAAAACTAAGGATGATGAGGCTTTTACCTTGTTTTTCTTTCATTTCAATTTTTTTCCCCCCAATGTTCATGTACCTTACAATAAATATGTAACAAGTACATCACGTACTTCAGTGATCTATTCCAATGCTAGAATTTCAACTTTTCAACTTCACTTTCAATCTCTCTCCCCTTTTGTGTCAGTAGATTTTCCTTTTAAGGCAAAGAAGTTAATGTCACTGATTAATCACAAGGAAAGTCTTCCAATTTGATTCTCATCTATAGCCAGCATGGTAGAATATAAGGATCGAATATACTATTGGATACTACATGACCCTGCATTCGAGTTTAACAACGCATAGTTTTTTTTTTTTTTCCAACATTTGATGCAGAGAGAGTTAGAAAGGTCATTAACTGCTTCCTACTTTGAGGCTTTATCTTAGATTATGAAATCGTTTTCTTTCTATATTTTCACTTGATTCCAACCAGTAAGACTCAATAAGTGATCTACAAGCAAGGAAAGTGGTGAATAACAGATGGAAAAATTTGCTTGTGTGTTGGATGAGTATTGCATTAAATGGTTCATGTGATGTAAGGTTTATAATCCTGTTCATCTGACACATTTGCAAATATAGATGTTGTAACTTACATTGTCTTTTCTGAAAATAGCAGAGTTGTTATATCCTGAAATGGCCCACAGATTCAGTGTTTGTGATTGACAACTCCTTCATCAAAACTTCTAACATCAGATGAGTGGGGCTCATCAAATAGAACTCTCTCTCTCTCTCTCTCTCTCTCTCTCTGGCCAAAGATAGCTAAATTGAAAAAATATTCCTTTTAAAATTGCTATATTGGGTTAATGGATTCCATCCACATAAAGAGAAATGGTGTTGCTGAGATCATACAAAATACTGCTACACTGCACATGCCTAATGGCTAGAGCCACAAGGTTGCCATAAAAATTACAGTGAAATCATTATTCTACACCATAATTCCAAACTGTAATACAGTTCACATCACTTGGAAACTAATTATTAAGCCATATGAACAGAATCAACTGCTTTTCACAGTTTTTTTTTCAATAAATTTAAAATATTCTCATTCACCAAAAAAATTAAATAAAATTTTCTATTTAAGTTTTGTTTATAGAAAGATTTTTTTTTCACAAAGACAGATAAGAAAAAGAACAAAATAGACGTAATGTGAATCATTTATAAGATTTTTTTTCTCATTCTAATAATTCCCCATATATTTTACTCTTTCTGCTCTGTATTTATATTCCTTGAAGAACTTTATCTTTTAAAAAAGACACCATATCTCTAATTTTATTTTTCTATTCAACCAATAAAAATGACAAGAGAAATTAACACTTTTTTTTCTCTCTCTCTTTAGTTTTCTCTTTTATAACAAATAATAAAAAATATTTCATCTTTTTCCCATTTTCTTTTCTCCTACCAAATAGACTTTTCAAAAGAAAAATTCAAGTCAAATAAAAAATATAACAATTATATACATAGTCATGAATGTTTAAAAGTATATATCATGACATTTCATCCTTAAATAATTTATATAATTGTTTTTTTACTATGAAATAAGTTCTTATTATATTTAATCCTACTCTTGTACAAATTTAACACAGTACAATTTTGGTCCACCAGATTTTTTATTCCACTTATTTCTAATCAAGTTTTCGATAAATTTGTTGTACTTCCAAGCTGTTCAAATCATTTCAAATCTCAAATACATCATAAACACTTAAACAGTATTTTGGAGGAAAGTAACTTTTAATTTAAAAAATAAAATGATTTAAATAGCTTGAAAATAACTTGCAAGACTAAATTATACATAATTCAAATTTGATAAAAAATATTAAACAAAAAATTGTTTCATTTTTAAAGTGTAAATAATGTAAAATAAAACATACCCTTGATAATTATAAACAAGTGAAATACTATTTAAGGGTGAATTATAATTAGAAAAAAATATATACCTTTAATAATAATAGAAATAATAATGTTGTTAAAAGAAATAGTTGTAGATTCCTTTTTGAGAATTTGAGAATAAGTTAATAATGGGCTAATAACAAGAGTCCATCAACCTTCCAACTGCAAATAGACAACAATGGACACCATCGATTCAATCATCACCAATTATTTTAACATTTTATCATCAACACATTTTCCATAGTATTATACCTTACCTCACCTCAATCATACTGCTACAATAACTAATTAAACAATAATCTGATTTAAAAAAAGATAATCCTTCATTTAAATAAATCAACCTCTGACTTGTGATTGATTTTATTATCTTTTATAATTTGTGATTTATAAGCCAATGTGCGAACGACAAGACTTTATGCTAAATCTTAGGCAATGAACATGAAGTTATGGTAAACAATCTTCATTTTATCTGTTCTTACTTTCTCATCAATAGCAGAGTCAAAAGACTGAACCAAAGTCAAAGGGAAGAACATAAAAATAGGGTGAATACACTGCATAATATACATAGATATCACATGCAACCCTAAAGAATTTAAAGCAACCCTACAAGTTTGTAGGGTATATGACTCAATTGTTAAGACTCCAATCCTTGGAGAGTTATGAGTTTGCACGTAAAAAAAAACAATTCTCATTGCATAACTCAATCAATTAAGTCAAATCACCCACCTTTCAACTTCATACATACCTGTATCTTTCCTTTTAGCCACTCATTGTTTTAGAAAAAAAAAATATATATATATATATATATATATATATATATATAATACGTTAATAAATAATTATTAGTTTAGTTAGAAGCCAAAATTTTGATAATAATAAACATTTTATTATTATTTTTATCTAAACATTTTTCTATATCATGTTGTTTTTCTTTATATTATTTTTTCCTGATTTACTTGTTACAAACAAGAGTTGAATTATGCAATGTGCTCAACAATATGTTTTCTTGTACTTAATTAATAATAGTGTCGTACACCCCTCAGAATTTGAACTCTACAGTGATTATTAGAACATATTTAGCAATCACGTGAGTACAGAACATCTAAAAATTCAGATACATAAAGCTACCAAATACCAAGACTCGTATAAATCAAGCAAGCAACTATATATAAAATACAAAAGAATGTGTTCTTCGTAATACTTTAACTTAGACCTTAATGACATAGAAAGGACCAAGTCCTTTTAGGATACAAGCTAGTACTACTATACATGAAGCTTTGACTACATATATATCTACAATGTAAACTCTGTGTTGAACAAATTAGTGATGTAATAATCTAATGGCTAAAAATGAGTAAGTTGTTTGGAACAAATTTTCTTCATGATCAGCTCACAGTCAACAAAATTTGATTATGCAGAAGCCATATTATGGAAGGTTAACCTTGACTAACAGGGTTTTAAAACAATGTTATGTGTGTGAAAAACAAAATTTCACTACGACTTTATGAGAAATTTGAGGACACAGACTTTTGAGTGTTGCTTGTTACTGCTTATACATGTCTATATATCCTTGTTAACCTTCAAACAAACATAACGTAGCATGCAGAAACAGCCCATATGAGTGCCCATACTGAGTGATTCAAACACTAGAAAAAAAATTGAACTGAATGGCCCGTCTAAGCTCTTCACCACAATTGAACATCCTCAATTCAGAATCTGACATGGAGTGTTGTTTTTATTTTCAAACTTGACTGCATTTAACAGCTCTACCTAATTTGTCTTGTTTCCCTTGGCCTCCATTAGATGTTTCCAACCTTTTCTTCTCATTGGTGACATTCACTTGTAAAACGCATTAAAAGTAAACACATGGGGTGGCCACCATTCTTCTCCACAAGGACCCATCATTCCTCTGCTTCCTCAAACTATGGTTGCTACTAGTGTGCAAATCAGAACTTGTTCTCTTCACATGCATATGTCCATAATGGACTTGTGCACTTGGACCTACAAAATTCCAAATTTGAAAAACATACTTCTATGGGTAAGGCTTGTGGATGCCAAGCCATGATACGCATGTGAGAAAAGGCATTTTCTTTAAACAGATTTTATGTAAGTATATATGTACTATACATCCCAGCAATACCATATATGGCAATCAAAATAGAGTCCCTAACATCATGTATTCGTCATTGATCATTTATCAAAAGATTTTTAGTAATTGCGTGTGGATATACATATCTTGTATTCTTTGTATTCGTGGAGTGCTACTTTGTATGACTAGTATTTAAGGTGAAATTAACTTGCTGAAATTTTATTCTTCACTTGGATTATACCCAGAATAACAGAATTAATGCAGCAAATACACTTTTTATTTTTACTGTTTGAAACTCATATAAGACAGACTCTACTTACTGGGAGGAACCACAAACCAATTCGCTTTTATGTTTTATAAGTGTTATCATTTCAATTGAATCCCTTTGAATGATCTAATACAGTGTTATCAGAATCCATATGACCTAATAAAGTGGTATTGGAATCGATGATTTGTATTAGAATCGACAATCTAAGAGTAGTCTTTATATTGAAAATCTTTTGGATAATTAGTTAGATAAGTGTGTCTTGTTATAATGAACAATGGTACATAAAAATAAAACTAGTTAGCCTGAAGGATGTACCAATGTAAAAGAACTCACATTTTAAAGGAGATCGTTAAAAAATACAAGTGTGAGTCTAAGTCTCGTATTGTATAAAATTGAACAACATATGAGAAAAGACTCATAATTCAATATCTTAAAGTTTTAAATTGAAGGTAGTAGTAGACTCATATTTTATTAGTATTGACTCTTCTCAATTAATCTCCACCTAACAACATTTTCGAATTCCATTGGCTTTCACTAGCTTGTTATTAGTTTTGCATGTATTTTGCAACTGAAAGGCAAGATAGTAAGATTCTAATTTGTTCAACGTAATAATGATAATATGAGCATACATGTGTGTTTGAATTTCAGTTTTCAATTGAATTTACTTTGAATTCAATATAACACTCACATTACTTCTTTATTTATACATTCAAAAGTTCAATTTTTTCATTCACTGTTATTGTAACATATTTCCAAATATTAAAGGATTCCACACAAAATTGACAATAATTAAGTTGTCCCTTTGTAATTTCATTGAGTTTTTTTCAATATGTAGCAGCATGCATATATGTCTTTAACATGTTTCGAAATAAACTTCAAACCATTGAACCTAGAAAGTTGATTTTGTGACTTGGTACTAATCTCTAGTACATATACTAATTAACACTATCAAAGGTTGATGGGACTGATGAAAGAAAACATCCTTAAATATTAGACATGGCAACAAAATAGGGTCTGATGATTGTGTTGGGTAGACAACAGCAGCCCTCTTCTTCCCAGGCTGTAACCCTTAGTCAAGCAAACCTAGTTGTCAGCCCATGCCCTGTTTAGCATAGGACAATTGTACCATAACACTATCCCACTCAACTCAACTTCTCAAATGCTGTGGACCATGCATGCCATGCAAGAGCTATGAGCCTACGACTTCCAGGTTATATGCCAGCCAAAACCTGCCAACTGTATACGTGTACCTCAGTTAACTGCACTGGTTAAGACAACATGTCATGGTTTTGAGTAGAATTGGACTCAAATTCTGCAAAGAATGTCTAGTACATACAATTCTAACTTAGCTTATAAGGGTGTACATAATTGATTCCATCAAAGTCTATACATGATATGCTGCTATAAATATCAAAGATATTTTAACATGCACCAAGGACATATATAATAGCTCAAGCATACAAGTTTCTGCTTTTGCTTGTATCAACAAAAAGATCAGATAGCAGATATTCTAACAAGTCGCTTGCCATAGATAAACTTTAACATTTCATATTCAAGATTGAAGTTACATACCATGGCTTAATCTCAAGGAGGTAATGGATGGGAAGTTAAAAATTGAGTTCAGAAGTTGTAAAAATAGATCTTATCTCCTGGTTGATACTTTAATTTAAATACAAATATCATCTAATTTTTACAGCTTTGTTTAGATTAGGATACATCTTACCTTTATCCAATTGTTAGAGCTTAGATTAGATCAGGATACACCTTATGTTTATATAATTATTACCATTTAGATTAGATTACGGCATGAACGATTAAAAAGCATGGTTACTGCAACAGCTGACCTCATTCAATTGGCCCTACCTTCGTATACTCCCATAATTTCTTTCTTTATCTCCGTATTTTATTTTAAAATTTCTTCCGATAGTTTTTTTTTTTTTCCTCTAAATGGTAAGACCTTCTTCTATTCCCTTGGTATCTTTTGCACCTTCTATACCTCCACAGATACGCAGATTCAATTTATTGTGCTATCATCTCTATTCAATATAGTTTACAACACTTAAAAATGGATAATTATTAATATTATATATCTATTACATGTTCATTGAGACCCAAATTATTCAATCTAAAATCATTTTTCAAAAATCAATTTCAATTCCGGAATTGGATGCATTTTTTAAAAAGACATTCCAACACCAAATCCGGCAAGGTGGATTTAGAACAATATTTCCAAAAAAATATTCTAAGTGACTTCCAAATTTTCTAAAATTATAGTCCAGAAAGTGGGTTCTATAATATATTTTCAGAAAATACTTTCCGAAAACAAGTTCTAGAAAATTGGTTTCAGGACAATATTTTAGGAAAAAAAATTTGAAAACACATTATAGAAAGTGAGTTCTGGAATATATTTTATAAAAATACATTCTAGAATATTTAATCCAAAAATGTATTTTAGACTCACAACGAGTTTTTAGAAATATATTAGAAAACCCACTTTTAGATACTTGTTTCTTGAACATCTTTTCCAAAAATGTGTTTCCAATCTCTATCTAAAAAGTAATTCCAACCAAAAATCTTGTTAGACGAAATTGTGCATAGTAAAAAATTTATTTAAATTAAAAATGGTTTGATATTTTTACTTGTTTCTTGGAATAACAAAAGGAAAAATGAAAATATTTTAGGGTTTAAAAATTAGACACTCAAAGATTTAAAAATCAGAAATAAAAACTTAAAAGAATAAAGATAAATATAAGAATAAAATAAAATTCAATTTAATTATGAAACGCACAAAGAACCTATGAAAGTGAAAAAGTAAAAAGGTTCATTCAATTGAACTATAAAAGGCCCAATTGCTAAAAACAACATCTTTAGAGGCTCCCAATAGCGTACAGAATATGAATCCACCAGGTAGTTATTGGGTCTTGATTCACGACAACATAAGCGTGTATGAGTGGAATAATGAAATAAAACTGAATAATAAAATTCATTTTTTTATAAAAAGGTAAAACTATATTTAACAATTAACCAAAACAATATTTATTATCGTAAAAGCTACCTAGATGATTTGTGGGTTTAACTTTCATGCTTTCTTTTGATTAAGACTGAAATTAGAAGGGGAGAAAAAAAGATGAAAGAATTAGAAATAATTTAAAGTTGACAAAAATATGTTGTATAAGAATGAAAAAAATAAATCTGTACCTATTTAGATAGATTAAAAGAATAAAAAAAATTAAAAATTACATTATACTTTTATAGTTTTTTTAGCCCTAATCCACATGAAACAGAGTTGAATGAGCCAGCTTTAATGCATTTTGAATTGGTTTTTATTTTATCTTTTATATAAAGTATTGAATGAAAATTTAACTTGTTTATCTTTACTTGAACTTTAAAACAAATTAAAATTACTATTCATAAACAAAAATAGGATGACTAAAATAAAACGTATCTTTTTCATGTTCTTCACTTGAATTTGGTTCAAATTGTTCTTCAATCTTAAAAACAGCTCGTGATTTTCTAAAAAAAAGTGATTATTATATTACCGTTAATATACAATGATTGATTTCTTTTGTCATCATCATCAATATACTTTTCCATAAGAAGACACAATCCGTGTTTGAAGTCTAAAATCATGATAGTCATTAATTTTAAATTTCCTTTTGGTTACTGTTATTTTTCCATCAATTATTACTAAAACTTCATAATGAACAAACGTTATTGGAAGAACAACTATTACGTATATATTCATTGTGTTGTTGTTAATGATTACTTTATGCTTCCTATTTATAATCATCTTTAAAAACATTATTTTGAATCACTAATAACAAATTTTCATAGAACCATGATGAAAGGTTCCACATGAAATATCAACAAGATATATTTATTTATTTAGTATTAGCAATACAAGGCCAAGTGAAAATCATTAGACCAAAACTTAGCATGTGGGTCAAATATGAAACACGAAAAAGTGGGGATTTTTGCCTAAATCGCTGGTTTTTGTTATTTGAATTAAGCGACAATGGTGTATATTTGTTGGTATATTATTAGCATATTATGATTTAAGTAACATTTAGATATAGCTGTCGTGTGATATAGTATTGAATTATTATGATCTTTAAAGGGTGATTTCGGGGTGCATGCATGTGCCACTCTTTGACAAAGACGCGAAGAAAGTGATATGTATAATTTTGTGGCCCATTCAAGATTTTCTCTCCGGATTAACGGCTAACTTATGGTCCATCATTCTTTGTTTTCATTCAGTCGTAAACCCTCCAATGTTTTCTTTAGGTTTTGGCGCATTACCAAACCCAACATCAACCATTAATCATTGTAAAGTCAAACTCACAATTAACATAGTTTTTCGGTTCTCTGTTTTCTTTCTTTCCTCCTTATCTTCTTCTTTGGATCGATATGTTGCGTGTGCCTTCATCAAATAATGCTAAACGTAACCTAATCATTTATGGATTTGTGTTATTGTGATTTTGATCGAAGAATGTTTTTCTAAAGTCTAAAATGTATTAATAGTTACTATATATAATTTTTTTGGGGGGGTTAATGTAGGAGTTAGATTGTAGAAAGGAATTATATGATTTTTGTTGTGAAATATAATCCGGGTCTATTATCTTTTCATACAATTATCTCTTCTGCGCTCCTTTTGATTATTTTAATATTTAATATTCGATTCTCGACATCGTGTGACGTATAAGAGAATTTATAAGAAAAACATTCAAATGCTTAAATAAATAAGGACAATAATAATAAAATATATTAAGGTAAATATTTATTATGAATCTATATTATTTTTTATAATTAAAAGGTAAATAAAGATAAAGGAGAAAAAAATAATAAACAGTAAAATAATTGAAAAAGTTTTTAAAAAAATAGGACTTACTCTCTGATTTCAATAGAGGTCATCGTGAAAATTAAATTCATCATTGAAATCAATAAATTAACGAAATAACCTTTAAAGTTACAAATCATCAATTAATTTAAGGTTAAAGATTTAATGACGCTTTTTCTCCTAAATATATATGTTTATATTTGGTTAATGATTTATAAAGATTTGAGTACAATTGAATCCTATAAAATTGTCTTGGTTGAGTTTCTTTAAACTCTATCCAAACCAAATTTGCATAATTTGATTAGATGGGCACTTTTCTAGGCTGGCTTACATGTTTACTTGCCCTTTACAAAAAAACAACCATTCGCAAAATCAAAAAGTTGTTAGGGAAGAAACATTGTTGTATTATTGAAATTGTGGAATGTAGTTAATAATTGTTGTTGTGTTAAGGTTTTATAGTTATAATATAACAATTTCAAAGTGTGAAGAGGAAGAAGATGTTGGAGCAATTATGACGAAGTCCACCTCATTATAGTCATGAAAAGGTCATAGTAGGTGGCTACCATGAGAACATATATACGCTATGCTTATTCACATTGATCTTAACCACTCGCCAAATTTTCTCACAAAAAGCACCAACCAAACTCCTCGTAAATCCACTCTTCACAACGTCGGAGTTGTTAGTATGTTGCTGGTTACAACCAAAGCATAAACAATCATATCACAACATCTGGTTGGAAAACATTAGGAAAGATCATAACCTACACGTAAATTATTCATCATTGCATATCACAATTCAATGGAATTAGAACATACTTACATTCCAAACCATAGCAATGTACTGTACAATTTCAAGAAATATATAGTGTCTAACTTTTTTATATATATATATATATATATATATGATTTTATTAAGTAGTACTCTCTTCTTATATTCTATTAAATTAAATTTCTTGGAAGCATCTTTTCATCCACACGTTCTCGTTACGATAGCGAAACTTCTCTGTTTGGTGTGATTTGCGTAGTACCATCACCAAGGATCAATTATTATTAATATTAATATTATTTATGGTTGACAAATTATTATTATTATTATTATAAAAAAAATATATATTAATCTGAACCAAAACATTCTCTGGTCTATACACGCTTCAGCTTTTTGTAGCATAAATTATCTTCATTTTTCTATTCCTATTAATCATCAAAATTTGATGTAAACTATACCTTTTGTATATATTTTTTTTATTTGCTCTTTTGTCTTGAATTTTATTTTACTGTTCATTATGACGATTCTAACTGATAAAAGCTTAAAAGACAAACCGTTATGGGATAATTTATAATTTAATTTTCTATTTTCTTAAATACACGTGACCTTGCTCTCTTACATTTCTCACTTTTTCTGAATATGATCCCTTTTTTGATTTATTAATTTCATATAATTTACTCTTTTTATCCATATAATTAGAAAATGTTAAAAGTTAAGAAAAACATTATATTTAGTTTTAATGAACCGTTATAACAAATATACTCATTTGTCGTACATTTTGATTATAATATACTTTTTATTTAAAACAATTTACTTGTTATATATTATAAATTATTTATGATAATTTGAATTATATAAAAATAAAAAATTATCAATCATCATGTGTACAGTACAGATACAAATTTGTTTACATATGTTAAATTTGAGTTGCTTTTATTTCTCATTCTTTCCTGCCTCTGAGGGTGATGTTGCAGCTACAACAACTCCTTTGCATATTTGAAATGGTTGTTCTTCATTGAATCCATTGAAATGACCACTCGAAGAACATTAACACAGATTGTCCTTTCATCAGACAACATGTGGATTTTGGGTCTTCTAAATCTGCTTTATTTACCTACTCAACAATAATTACCAGACATTTTCACAAATGCTCAACCTGCAACATTCACATTTTTGGTTTATTCAAGGTTTGTGCTTTCAACGTTCACTCCCCAAAAGCAATAGTTGAAGTCTGTTATTACAATTTGAACTAGGTAAGATATTTTCATAAGTTAGCATTAAACATGCTAAGAATTGTGCTTTTTCTTTTCTTTTCAATTACTTTTTCTATCACTTTTATAATGTCAAATAAAATAAAAAATTAACAGATGTTTTAGATTTGGTAAACTTGAATAGTGTAAAATCTCTCAGAAGTATAGAATTTAACCAATTTACAATTTAACCGAAGTTATGATCTGATAACAAGAAAGTTTCTAAAAGGACTATCTAAATGTTATTTCAACTAAAAGTAATTTAAACTCAAACTATTTAGTAATTATTCAAATTATACAAAATATAATTTAATACAAACTATGGCCAGATAAGAAAAAATAGTCTCACATATGTATATTAAAAAAAGAAAAAAGAAAAAAAGTGTTTCTAGGCTCCAGAAAACAAATTAAAAAGAAAAAGAAGAATTGATTAATCTAATAATAATAATAATATTAATTAATTAATTAATTAATTAACTGAAGAAGAGGAGGAGGAAGGAAGATTATTATTCTGCGTGTTACTCGTAATCCAAAAGTGATATATTAGGAATCGTAGTTCAGAAGAAAGGCTTTGAAGTCCGACAAAGAGAGTCGGTGAACGACGCGCACACCTAAACCACGCCACACCACTCCACTCACCATCGCCATTTCTCTCTCTTACACTTTCTCTCCCTGTCGCTTCCGCACTGTCTCCGCCGGGAATGCCACACTCGCCGGCCGCCGCTTCCCAGGTCTGTTCTCTCTCTCACCTTTTCTGCGCTTTACAGCCACTTTCTCCCCCTTTCGGACCGCCTCGATCTTGCCATTCTTGATTCGTCTGCGTTTCTCTTTCCAGATTTGCTTTTCTCGCCGTTTTTCTATTTTCCCGACCGAGATTCCGCTTTCATCATTTCTCTCTTTTTCGCTGTGGGATTCGGGAAGCGGAACGATTTCCTCTTTCGCGTTTTCGGGAGCAATTACTGTTAATATAGCCCTATCATATGTGTGTTTCCGTTCTAACAATTTTTTTTTTTTTTATTCTATTGCTCTATTGTGTTTTGGGAAAGTCGTGTCTATGTTCTCTACTCACTCTCTCTTTCGCGTATGTTTCTGTTTAAGGATATTTATTAAAAATCATTTCAAGTTCACCTCTATCACTTCTATAGCACTTGTTCTAGTTGTTTTCTAGGCATCCAAAATTTTCCGCATCAGTGTTTGGATCTATTTTCTGTTGAGTGCATCTTATTCTACATTAAATGCATTTAGCTGTCTTTCTTTATTATGTATGTGTTTACTGTTTATGTGATGTTGTGTTTCAGTGTTCTTCAGCTCACAGATCTAGGTGATTTATATGTGCAGCTGTTGAAATGAATGGGGCGCAGAACAGGAGGGTTCACAATGTTGAGAAACCTTTCCCAGGTTGCCTGGGAAGAATGGTGAATCTCTTTGATTTGACGGGGGGTGTGAATGGAAACAAGCTACTCACGGACAGGCCTCACCGCGATGGTGATCCCCTCTTTCTCTCTCCGCGCTAACTCTTCTTTTGTTTTTCACTTTGCCCTGGGATGTTTTCTTTTGTAACCACCAAAACATCGCCTTGCATGGTATAAGATTTTCTGGATGATCTTGCTTTTTGGCCATATTAACTCTCTGTTTGGAATTGCCACTGATGGTTATCTTAAACTTAGTTTTTGGCCTTTTTTTGTTGTTAGTTTTGGGGTTTGCTAGAGTGCTTGGTACTGTAATTTCCTGTTTGCCTGGTAGTTTTTATTTTTCCTTTGGGATTTTGTTCATTGACTGAAATATCTCTCTCTTGATGATCTGTCTGGTTTAATATATTCTGGGGCACTATGAAACCCAGCTGGAGGTTTCTCTAAATTGTCAATTTCTTATTCAATCTGCTTGGAATAATTTTACTTTTGCTTTCTAGTGTTGAAATTTTTCTCTGCCATTTTATCATCAAACCTCAGTCTCACTAAATTAAAACTTGATTGCAGCATCATCACTTTCAAGAAGTCAATCAGATGTTGCTAGGATCACAAGTCCTACTTTGGGTGATCATATAGAGGATAAGCTGGTAATTTTGTGGAGGGATTATTTTTTTATTGTCATTCGAGCTAACTACTGGAATCCAAGCTAATTGCAATGTCATTTGGAATGTTCTTCGTTTTTTCAATTTATTATATGCTTTCCTTTACTCGTTTTTATTTATCTATATTCCATTTTCACGGGCTTTGCAGATTGTTTCTGACTCAATGAGAGCTTTGTCAAATAAGAAAATAAATGGAACACCCATCAAGATGCTCATAGACCAAGAAATGTCCAAAGAAATTGTTTCAAAGCACAACCCACCACCAAACGTAGTTGCAAAATTGATGGGGCTTGAAGCCCTCCCGCGGGGTGATCCTAATTTATCTGTGGAGAGAAGCCATAGAGGAGATTATTCTTCTCAACATATGTGTGATCATTCAGGGACACCATTCAAACGCTGGCAGATGGATGATAGATTTATGGACAAGGAAATGCTGCATGAAGTTCATCCAAACACAGAACAGATTGCTTACAAGGATATTTATGAAATATGGCTGCAATCACAAAGAGCAGGCACTGTAAGAGACAAGACACCGGAGAGAGAAAAGTGGTCTGAAGATGTTAATGGGAAGAAAATGGCTCTCATTCGTCAGAAATTTATGGAAGCCAAACGTCTGTCTACTGATGAGAGACTACGCCAGTCCAAGGAGTTTGACGATGCCTTGGAAGTTTTAAGTTCAAATAATGATCTGTTAATCAGGTTATTGGATTCTCAAAATCTTTATGAACTTCAGTCTACTCCAGTAGCAGAGACAAAGCGTATTACTGTTCTTAAACCTTCGAAGATGGTTGATAACGAAAAATCCATTGGAAAGGGGAAGAAAAATGACAAGCAGATCAGGAAACCAGCAAATGTTGGTG
Organism: Sphenostylis stenocarpa; assembly: GCA_963425845.1. Classification (NCBI taxonomy): domain Eukaryota; kingdom Viridiplantae; phylum Streptophyta; class Magnoliopsida; order Fabales; family Fabaceae; genus Sphenostylis; species Sphenostylis stenocarpa. The sequence goes on along the minus strand of OY731398.1, from coordinate 38,788,708 downwards.
CTGCATGGGAGAGATACAGCCCTGGATACACTCCTCCTAGTCAGAAAGTGGATGAGTTTCCAGTTCAACCTACACGTATAGTGGTATTGAAGCCTAGCCCTGGGAAGACTCATGAGATTAAGGCTGTGGTTTCTCCCACAATGTTGTCACCTCGAAATTTGCCTAGTGGAAATTTTTACCAGGAACCTGAAGATGATGATGTACTTGAATCGAGAAAAGTGGATAGTGAAATTACACAGCAAATGCATGAAAATGTGAGGAGTCATCAAAGAGATGAAACATTCTATTCTTCAGTATTTTCCAATGGCTATACTGGTGATGAGAGTTCGTTCAACAAATCAGATCATGAGTGTAATGCAGGGAATTTTAGTGATTTGGAAGTTATGTCACCATCCCCAAGACATTCTTGGGATTACATCAATCGCTGTGGCAGTCCCTTTTCGTCATCATCCTTCAGCCGGGCATCCTGTTCTCCTGAGTCGTCAGTATGCAGAGAGGCCAAAAAGCGCCTTTCTGAAAGATGGGCCATGATGGCATCAAATAAAGGTCCTCAAGAACAAAGGCATGTGCGCAGAAGCTCAACCTTAGGTGAGATGCTTGCTCTTTCGGATGTAAAGAAATCTGAAATATCTGAGCTTGAAGGTATTCCTAAAGAACAGGAACCAAATGAATCTGTTTCTTGTAGTCAAAATTTTAGTGCGGAAACATGTGTGGACGGTTCTCCCAGAAACCTTTCTAGGTCAAAATCTGTTCCGACAACTTCTACTGTCTTTGATAATGGGCTCAATGTTGAAGTTTGTGATAATGATGCTGGCAAAGCACATGTGTCTGGGGAGCTGACAAAGTCAAAGAGTATGAAATCATCATTTAAAGGGAAAGTTACCAGTTTCTTCTTCTCAAGGAACAAGAAACCAACCAGGGAAAAATCTTGTCTATCGCAATCTAAAAATGAATCTCAATCTACTCTCACTGGAGCATCAGATTCTCCAGTAAATACATCTGGAGTCCTCAGGGATGATGTGTCTCAAAGCTTCAACAGTGGCTCCATTGGAGAGTGTTCTCTTCCAGCTCCATATGAATCATCAGGCAAAATTTTATCAGATTCTGTCTCTATTGGACAAGGCACAATACCCGAGGAGGTATTACTTCAATTTTTCTGTATATTTTGATCCACTTTTTACTGTGCATTATACGAATTTTTTTTTTTTTTCGGTTTGTTGGCTTAAGATCTCTCATCAATGCTCTCTGCATTTTCCAACAACTCAGTCCTTGCTTTTCTCGCCTCTTGCAAAGGAAGGGAAAGAATGGAAACAATAAAACGGGAAAAAAACATCATTAAATATATATTGATTCTTCTAAATTGGGATGCATTTGGTTGGGTTGTATTGCTGTTTTCCTTTCCTTTTTTTTTTTTTTTATCTATACCAATATCTTGCCAAGTAACATGATAAAAACAGTCTTTTAATTCCAGTTTGTGCCTTCTTTACCTACTAATGACACTAGTCCCTTGAAACTAATGCATGAGTTGGAGGCTGCATGGCGTGGTGGCATATGGCAGGTTCTATTTAAGCAGGGTCTATACATGACCAATTATTTAGGATTTTCTGCTACTGTTGGATTTGTGGAACAAATGAAAACTTTGCCTCTATGAACATCATTGAGTTCTAATTGCTACTTGGTAAATAATAGAACTAGCTTTATTCTCAGTCAGCATAAGTAGTACATAGAGTAGAACCTCTATAATTTCTTGTTATTGCAGATTATTGAATGGTGAACTGAATGCTATCTGTATGTGTAGGATCATATAATTAAAATCTTATATCTGTACCGAAGGTTGGTAAATAAATAAACTGGAGGATTCTGAGACAGTTCTGCTTTGTTTTCAGTCAGGATTGACACTGTCAAAACCCACGGTGCCTGGGATTTCAAGTGAAAACCAGGGTCAGCCCAGTCCAATATCAGTTTTAGAGCCTCCATTTGAAGATGATAATGCTGCTAACGAGTCCTTGGGCTGTGGGAAGGGTGGTGCTCACCTTGGTACTTCTTAGTCCTTTCTATCACTATTGCTTCTATTTCAGAAAGTTCTTATTTGATATTGCTTGTCTTAGTTGTTTCATTACCTGACTATGTTTTTTTATTATTTTTAAGGATCACGTGGGTCTTTGAAGTCTAATTTAATTGACAAATCACCACCTATTGAATCAATAGCTCGGACCCTCTCGTGGGACGATTCTTGTGCAGAGGTAGCAAGTCCATACCCATTAAAACCCTCCTTGGGTTCCTTAGACACCAAGGTAGAGGATCAAGACTGGCTTATCTTTGTCGAGAAACTACTATCAGCTGCTGGAATTGATGATCAAGTGCTGTCGGACTCGTTTTACTCAAGATGGCATTCCCTCGAAAGCCCATTGGATCCATCATTGAGGGACAGTTATGCCAATCTGAATGACAAGGAGCCTCAGCAACTCCATGAGGCCAAGCGAAGGCAGAGGAGATCTAATCAGAAGCTTGTATTCGATTGTGTTAACTTTTCACTGATAGATATTACTGGTTATGGATCAGAGAATTACTTGACGGGTAGGTTGTGTAGTGGGAGCCACAGCAAGTTCCAAGTCCCAGAGGATGCACCTCCCCCATTGGTAGACCTCGTTATGGCACGGATGAAGGAGTTAATATCTGGTGCTATGAGGTCTGTTTGGGTGGATTGTGGGGACAGTAACAGCCTGGTGGTAGAGAGTGTTGTCAGAAAAGAGGTTGTGGGGAAAGGGTGGGTTGAGCTTATGCCATTGGAGATGGATATTTTGGTGAAGGAAGTAGAGGGGAAGTTGCTAGAAGAACTTGTGGAGGATGCTGTGGTTGATTTGACAGGCAGGGCCTGAATGGTTGAAACCCTGACATGGCTTTCCGCTTTGGCTTCGTTTTTTTTATTTATTATTGTAACTCTATTATTGTTGTATTCGATTATATCAACACACGGCCCTACTTACCTAATTTTATTAAATGCTACTGAAAAATTATTTAAACTTGCAGCTATTTCATATCACTCAAACTGTAATAAATTAATCACCTATTCGATTGCAGAACAAAGAATAAGAGGATTGCACAGGCCATAATTGATCGTGCAATTGGCCATGAATGCAATTTGGTTAAAGTTTAAGACATTTCACAAGACTGTTCAATATGAACAATAGATATCAATAAAAAATAGATTTTGTTCTATGAAATGTGGCGAGTCTAGAAGAAGTTTGTTAGTGCTACATCTGAAGAGGCCACGGTCCCAAACTTTTTAACCCAGAAAAGGAAGTTCAGGTTTTGCAAATGGCTACCCTGAAAAGGTTGTAGGAAAAAAGAAACAGCAAAAGTAGATGGATGCACTGTAACAGTCTACATTGGAATAAGTGAGTAATCTAATTCAGTTCTGACAATAGAATAAGTAGGTATTCACACTCGGTTTTTGAGTGCTCAATGATGAACGTTTCAACGCCGAGTGCATATGGAGTTACGTAACTTTTGTCACAGTCTGTATCAAGCGTAGACATGAATGTGGGCCACTGGTGCAGCACCATTTGTACAATCAACATGGAACAAGGACCCACCATAACCCCAAACAGATCAATCCTCTATTTCCTGTCTCCCCCTTGCAATTATCTGCTGGCTCCCAATAAATCATAATGCATGATGAACGATGGATTCGATTCACAAGTCACAACACAACGCATGTCCATACTAACAATAATGGTTTTTTGGTGACCCAACGTTAATCTTCTCAGTTATAATTTCCATAATCCACATAAACATAGCTAAATTCAGACCATGTTCAATTTGCCTGTTCTAATGCTGTGGTTGCTCCTACATGTTTATTCTACATGTAAAATGAAAGGGACGGATTTGAAGAACTACATCATATTTGTTTACATTTATTCACTCTGACTTGTATAAAAAAGAAAAACAAAAGTGGGCCATGCTCTCATCTACGCTCTCAAGTAGGAGATGAAATTGCTGAAAACCGCGTGACAATGAACGAATCTCTCAAATGTTTCCTATAAGTAATTCTGACATATTCTCTAATATTTAATACTGTAGTTACAACCTAATTTATACATTTTCTTTCATTTCTTTAGTATTTTTACTCTCCTTAAATTCAAATAATTTCACTTTTTTCTCCTTCCTCTCTTCTCTTTTTTTTTTAACCTCTCTTGGTTTCACACTTTATCTGTTTCTACTAAAAAAAACCAAATTTCAAGATGCGCAGAAAAGTGAAATACAATTTCTTCTTTTCAATCAAATAAAAAACACACAAAAACAGTATATAATCAATCAATTATGTATTTAATATCATAGATTATATGTCTTCTATGTCAAATATATCATTTTTTTCGATATCAAATAATAATAAATAAATAAATAAAAAGAAAATAATATTAAATAATAAATTTATTGCATGCTCTTACTATTTTTACTTTGATTCATCTAATTATTATTTTTTTCCATTTCCTATTTCTATTATCTAATCTAACTAAAACATGAATTTGAAACAAAAGATAAATGAATTGATACACACCTTTTTTGTGATGACTGATGTCCTATACAAGTAGTAAGTTACAAAAACAACATAGCCACACTGTCTAATCAGAACGCCTTTTAGGCCTAATAGTTGTCTCCAATCTTGTCATGAATGAAAACCAAAATAGATCACCCACTCTGTTCTGTTCTGTTATTTGGCTGTATCAATTAATCTGTGTGTACTATATTTGTGTTCAAACTATAATACAAGATATTGTGTTTTTCTCCAATTTCTAGGGATGATATTGGTGGTGATGTGCATATTTTTAAAATATGTAAAATACTTTGGCAATACAATAAAATAAAATACAAGGGTATTGTTAATGATTTTATTTATAGTATTATATAACTATCTACTTGGCTTCCAATTTGTTTTTTCTCTTAATATAAGATTCTTCTATTTAGTACACTAAGAAACATATGTGGTCCACTCTCTCTTTCTCCCTTTTCAAGTCTCTTGTCAAAATCCTTTTGTCATATTTGAGAAGAAGGGTTCATTCAGGATCGTACTGGCCAAAACAGGAGTTTTGAACCCCCAAAAAAAATTACTCTTTGAAAAAATATGACATTTTATTCTACATGATAAAATGAGTACAATTAAGGTCAACAATTGAAATCAACACAATAATGACATATTAGTGCCAAATTTTGCTTGACAAGTAGGCAAATTGCAAAACATTCTTTCAAAAACAATGATAACTGATCTAAGTCCTGGAGATAATGAGGAGATAGAGGTGGTCTAGTTGTATTATTTTTTACTCATGGAATGCAAAGAAAGAGGAAAAAAGATTCTGGGGTGCATGCATATGATAGGAGCCAGGTAATAGTCATAGCATAGCAGCTGAGTCTGAAACATGAATCACAAAAGGACAAGTATTTTCAAAATGTAAAAGGGTAATTGTCAACACTGAAGAAAAGTGAGAAAAAGGAGAAGAATATTCGGTTATGGCAGCCAGTGGCAGATGTTGTGTTGTTAGTGTGCAAATTCTAACAAGACTAGAAGCCAAAAAATGTGGGCATCTTCTACTTCAAAATTGAAGCTAACACACCCAGAAAACCCGTGACAGCTTTATCTATATATCTCTATATTACACTTTGTTCAACACACACAAGATAAGCTTTTAATATGATCAGCAACCATGTCTAGAATAATCAACTTGAGGTCATTCTTGAGATCCCAAAACTACTGCAGAACCCACAGATTAAGCATGATTCTTGAAAGGGACTAAGGTTTCTTTCTTGCTTGTCATTTCACCATCAAATTAAAAAGAGATAAAAAGATGCCTCTGGGTCATACTGATACAAAAAACTTTTTGCCTTTTGTTCATTTTAAGGACTTATATGACTTCAGTGTCTTGCATAAACTTGACTTCTTGGAATCTAATGCATCACAAGATGTTAAGCACAAACATCCCTTTGTGTTCCCAACCATTTCAGTTGAAAATTGAGTATCATTTTGCATGTAACTTACTTCAAAATAATTTTTTTGCAAAATATATGAGAGTAGAAACCTCTTTTAAACTTTCATTCAATCACAAAAGCCTTTTTCAAAGCAGTTATAATAAAGTGGATAATCTTATTATAAATATCACCTTCAATTGTATCTTTTTTTTGTTACAAATTATTATTATTATTATTATTATTATTATTATTATTATTATTATTATTATTATTTTCATTAAATTATAACACTTAAATTTTAATTGTTATGAAATATTCTGATTTAATAATTTATTATGATTTTTATTATTAACAATAAGTTCTATACAATATTTTATAGAATACATATTTCATCTAATCAATTATTTTCTCATGCATATAGTATTTTAGTTATAATTGCATGTTTTTTAAAATATTTGCTATCATTTAACTTTAAGTTATTGTTATTTTTATGGTTATAACATTATTATTACAACTTCTTAATTAATATAAAGACATGTACTCAATTTTAAAAGATTTTGGTTTTGATTTTTTTATTCATATTATTTTAATACTTCTATTAACTTATTTTTTTTTACTAATTTGTACATTAAATCTAATTTAAAAGAGTAAAGCAAAACATTTGTAATTATACGTCATGGATATTTTTTTAACCGTCCGAGAGTAAAATAAAAGTATAATAATTTAAAGAAAAATAACTATTATAATTTATATATTTATAAAAAAATATGGATACTGCACCTTCCACCAATCAAAATAACTATACATAATAGATAAGTTAAATTAATAATAATAGAAGATAGAAATTTATTATTTATATTTTTCATTTTTTATTAATATAAATTTTATTTGTATTTTTTAAAATGTGTTAAATATTTAACACTTCTGACAAATATTTCAAGATTTTTTTTTCATAAATATGAATAAGAAATATATTCCTAAAAAATGAGGGGAGGGTATAAAGTACTGCTTTAGGAGATAAAGGGGCTAAAGATACCAAACTTGTTTTTGTGGTTAGTAATCCAATCTAGCCCATTCCTTTTAGGTCCATTAATACAAAGTTATATAATCTAGCCCATTCTTTTTAGGTCCATTGTGACAAAATTGGATTCTTCTACCTGCGCTCCCATTTTTCTTGCATCCCATATTTTTTAATAAGACAATTATTTTATAAGTTTTATTTGATTTGTGAGGTAAAATATGTTATAGAATAATATTTTCTAAGACCTACAAAGTGGTATTTACAAATTTAAGATGCTGAGGAATAAAAATTTGGTTAGATTTTTATAGCTACCTGAAATTGAAGGGGTGTTGGAGTTTGTTGATCAAAGGTGTGAATGCTAATTATTGTTTATTAGATGTGAGTTGTTGTTGGTTCAACTCTTTCAAATGTTTTTTAATTTTAGAAGTTATATACTTAAAAAAATATTAAGTAAAATAATACACAAATTTATATTGCTAATTGTAATAATTACTCTAATAAAGAGACTTTATATTAGCCCTAAAAAAGTAACTGTGATGTGCACTAGTGCAAAAAGGGGCTTTTACGTCAGGTATTTAGGGCTTTTTACGTCGTATTTAAGATTAACGTTAAAATGAGAGACGTAAATTTACGTCAGTTGTCAAGACCCGACGTAATTTTGCGTTGCATATACCACTAAACAGACGTAAAAATTTTCGGAAATAAAAAAAAAACAGCAAATTTACGTCGCATATTGGTATACGCGACGTAAATTTGTTGTTTTTTTAAATTGGGTTGATTCTTTTTTACAACTAAAACTTGCAAATATATATTACAACCAAACAATCCAGGATGTTCAATTTTCTTTAGCTAGTAAATTAAAAATATAATATTATATAATTCAAACTACATAATACAAACATACAAACTAAAAAATCTATTACAAACTAAAATTTAATACAAACTAAGCTACCTAAACTACATAATACACACAATATAATATGAATAAGAACTTAAAAAATTATGTACTAGAATTGTTGAACAAAAAATTTTGCCCATTGTTCTCTAATTTGTGTAATATCATATTCGGTAATGGAGATGGATCTTGAAATACCTGAAACATTAATTTGACTCTTGTAAACATGCAAGATGAATAAAGTTAAATAAACTTAACTAATGTTACAAGCAATTACCTCTGTCCAAGAATCAATTATACCCGCACAAACTATGGCTCTCATCCAATACATAACATAGTAACCACATTCAAACGAGTCTGTTTGCTTATTACATCGAAATGATGAAAAAACATAATGTTATTTTCAAAATTTAAATACAAACAATAATTATGGTATTCACTTATATAAATAAGTTTCTAACCTTAGGATAAATGAACTGCAAAGTCTTTGTTCTAGGTTTTCCACTTAGAACATTAGTTCCAAACACGATTATAAGTGAAAAAAAGTCATATATTATTCAATATGTATTTACAATTTAAAAACATAATTAATTAATAAAAGATAAAGTTATCCTTGTAATAAGTTTTTCATTTCTTGACTCGGTTTCCGATGTAATGAACAAAACCACACCACGAGTGTAATCCCGGGGTATGATTACAATTAACCGCCAATGGGACCTACATTGTATGACATAAAAATTAGTTACAAAAATATAAATTAAAATACTAACCCTTCAATGTATGGAGCCAAATATATATGTCTTTTTGAGTCACTCATCCATGTTTGCATATATTGTTGGATTCCAACCTTTGTATTTTCGGATTTTTGGATGGATTGAGGCTCAATAAATCCGTATACTTCGATTTTTCTTGTTCCACACTCAATTTGTCAATGTACCTAAAACAATTAATTATAAGTTGAATATAATTATTATAATCTTAGAAACATAAATGAGAATGACTTACATTGCCCACAATTGTATGATGGAAATGTTTAACATGCAATTTTCCCCAAGCAATTTCTAAAGCATCGGGCAAGGAAATGTATAATGGAACACCGAAATTGTCAATTCTAAACACTCTAACATCTCATATTATCTGACACGGTCTCTTCCTCAACCGTGGTAATATGGTCAACAACATAGAGATGAGATCATCATCACATTCTGTCAAATCATCATCAATAATAAGTTGTTTTTTATGCTTAGCACGACGCAAGTCCTCCTAAACAAATGATAACAATTAATTAAACATTTATATAATTATAATACTAGAAAAGAGAAAATAGACAATATATATATATATATATATATATATATATATATATATATATATGTATCATGGTCTGTGATAGTGGCATAACCAAACGTCTTTGCCAAGCCAAGAATGTCCCGCTTGCCTGCCCTACTAATTGAATCTCTTCATTAAGAAAAGACACTGGAGCATTAGCATCATGAACTTCATCAACTACTACTCGTGTCCAGTCTGCCTGTAGAGGGACACCATGGATGGTTAAACCACCCTCAAAAACTCGACCAATAGCCACTAGACGCGGGGGGTCATCTTCAACATATAACTCACACTGGTGTGATGCATCAGTCTGAGTATATTCTCCTGAAGGATCAGCAACACAACTCCCTTTAGTGCTGACTCGAACAACATCATGTTCAATTGTTTGAGGTGTTCCTTGAGTCTGTTGCTGAGAGCGGGCGAGAGATTCAATTTTCTCATCAAACTCTTGCTGCAAGGACTGCCTTATTTGATTTAACTTTTCTTCAAACTGCATCTCCATTTTATGCAAGGCCTCCTGGCTGCAAGAGTCAGGAGTGGTCCTTCGTGATGTTGAACCAAAGTAATCACGAAGGCCCCAGGATCCACCAGCACCACGCACACGTCCTGAGTAATCTGGTTTTCCTATGGTTGTCGCCAATATATCTTATCGACCATGAGGAATAAATGATCCTTGGGTGCTCTGCTCAACTAAATCATCCTACAACACATTAACAATAATTAAGTCATACACTAACTTTCACATTAGAATCAATTCAAATTGACATTATAACTTACTATTTTCTGAGCAATGATTCGTGCAGACTCAGAAGTCATTTGTCCATCAGATTTTGTCCGGGTTACCTTCCACATCTCATAGCGAGAGGGTGGAGATGCAAGGTCAGTAGACTCAATTCCTGCTGACTCTTCTCTAGCTTTCATGAGACGTTACTCCAATAATGCATACCCTCCTCGTGACAATACATGGGGTGCATCATTCAACCTCTGACGTTGTTGGGCAGCACGTCTTTTATCCTGCCAAGATGGGTCCATTCGGCTGACACAAAACTGTAACCAATCCTCCTCACTAATTTGATACTTTAGATAGGGAGATTCATCTTGAAACTTTCCAAATACATACTCCCGTGTCAAGAAAGTCTTAAAGTCCCTCCATCTAATGGCAATGGAGGATAAAATCTTCTTCCTCATCACCTCATAGTTAGGAACATCAAAATTTTGCTGTGAAATGACCAATAAATGTTAAATTCAATTAATAATGATATATAAAGTATTCAACAAATATAGAAATACCTGAACATCCTGCCACATGAGGTTCTTCTCGATTTCCTCTACATCATCCCAAGATGGAGTAGTAATCGGAACATGGTGTCGAGCTAGTAGTCCCAAATAGCTCTTAAACTTAGCAACATTTGGGCCGGATGCCTTACCGGAACGTGGATCAACTTCAACTTGAGTTTTCTCTCTAGCTACCCTCCTTCGCTGTCAACCCCTTTAACCGAGTGACGGATCTACCTTTACCTCCACTTCTGCTCCTGCCACTACCACTACCAGTACCAGATGTGAAATCTGACATATCATGAAAAACAAAACAATATGAAGTCAACATACTTTATAAGTTTGAATAAAAAGAACTAGAAAATGTGAAGATAAACACCTATTATGTTGGTATGTTTTTCCATATCCCTTCATCATGATCACTTCGAATTGCATGTATGTCATCAACTTCATTGTCAACTATGTCATCAAATGGTCTACTTGAAAATGAAGGTGTTTCATGTATATCTAGAGACTCATCTTCATGAATTCCGTGCATGCTTCTTCCTTCAAGGACAATTGACCATCTCTCATTACATAGATCCTTGACATAAAATATTTGTCTCGCTTGATATGCCAAAATAAAAGGTTCATCCTTATACCCAACTTTACTCAAATCAACCAAAGTAAATCCTAGGTCATCTGTTCGCACACTCGTATTCCCTTCAACCCATTTACACTTGAAGACAGGCACCCTAAAAGTAACATAATCAATTTCCCATATCTCTTGTATGACCCCAAAATAACTCATAGAAGCTGTGATAGGATTTTTGTTTTTAGAACTGGAAAAATGCATAGATTCAGCTTGAATTGTGACCCCACTATTTTGTACTCTACCTTTATCATCTTCTATTTTTGAGTAGAAACAATAATTATTAATGTCATACCCACCAAATGTAATGACATCACTATTAGGCCCACGAGCAAGTCTCAAAAGTTTTTCTGAAACATTAATATCAACATATACCCTTTTTTTAAACCAAGAAAGGAAACTTTTGTTATGTTCATTCAATACCCATTTTTCATTCATTCGTGGATGTGTTGCCTTTATTTCAGTTATGTGTTCTGATATGTAAGGGATTACTTCAGCAGTGTTGTTCAATATGTATAAATGTGCTTGGACAACTTCTTTCCGACTAACATTTTTAATCTTTAAATTTCGAGTACCCTTGCCTTCACATCTTCCATCATGTCTCATCTTAGGAATACCTATTGGTTCCGATTTTGACATGTATCCTAAACAAAACTCAATGACTTTTTCCGCAATGTACCTTTCCACAATAGAAGCTTCGGCCTGTATCGATTCTTCACATATCCTTTTAAGATCTTCATGTATCTCTCAACAGGATACATCCATCTAAGAAAAATTGGACCACATAACCGAATTTCCCTTACCAAATGGACTATCAAATGCACCATGATATCAAAAAATAAAGGGGGAAAATACATTTCTAACTGGCACACTATTACAATTGCTTCATTTTCTAATTCATCTAACTTTTTTGGATCAATTACCTTTTTACAAATGGCGTTGAAAAACAAACATAACCGAGTAATAGCAATTCTAACAGAAGTTGGTAAGATGTTTCGAATAGCCACTGGTAAAAGTTGTTGCATCAACATATGACAATCATGAGACTTTAAACCAACTAATTTCAACTCTTGCATAGACACAAGACTCTTAACATTTGAGGAGTATCCTTGTGGCACTTTGACCTCACGTAAACACTCACAAAAGCTTCTCTTTTCTTTCTTTGATTGAGTATGACAAACTGGAGGTAAGTAAGTGTGTTTTCCAACTGATTGTGGATGTAATTCAGAACGTATACCCATGTCTGCCAAATCTTGTCTTGTTTTTATTTCATCTTTTGTCTTTCCTTTTATGTTAAGCAATGTCCCAATTATACTATCACAAACATTTTTTTCAACATGCATCACATCTATACAGTGTCTAACTTCCAACTTACACCAATAAGGAAGATTGAAGAATATATACTGTTTCTTCCAAATGTTTTTCTCATTGGATTTCTTTTGGGTCTTTCCAAACACAATATTAATATTTTTCACTTGCTCATATACTTGTTCACCATTGCGTGGTACTGATGCAACCGCATTCTCCTGACATCCATTAAATGATTTTTTCATTTTACGATATGGATGATTAGCAACTAGAAACTTTCTATGCCTATTGTACGCATTTTTTTGTCCATGTTTCAATTGGATATAACTTGTGTCTTCTTGACATAAAGGACACGCTAAATGACCTTTCACACTATAACCGCTCAAATTACCATATGCTGGAAAATCATTTATAGTACAAAATAACATTGCACGCAACCTGAAATTCACTTCATGATATGAATCAAATACATCCACTCCTGTTTCCCACAACATCTTCAAATCATCAATTAAATGACTAAGATATACATCTATGTCATTTCCTGGTTGTCGAGGTCCTAAAATTATCATAGATAACATCATATATTTTCTCTTCATGCATAACCAAGGAGGCAAATTGTAAATGATCAACAAAAATGGCCATGAACTATGTTTACTACTTAAATTTCCATAAGGATTCATCCCATCTGTAGCTAATCTAATTCTCAAGTTTCTTGGCTCTGCACCAAATTCTGGAAAGGTTTCATCAATCCTTTTCTATTGTGGAGAATCAGCTGGATGTCGAAAAAGATTGTCACATTTTCTACCATTTGCATGCCATGTCAAGTTTCTTGCATCTTCTTTTATGGCAAATAATCTTTTAAACCTAGGTATAATTGGCAAATACCATAAAACCTTAGCAGGGGGACCATCTAGTTCTTCCTCACCACTACTTTCCTTAACTTTGTTTTTGAACCTCGACAAACCACATGTCGGACACACACTACAAGAAAAACACCAAATAGTGACCGAAATTAGTGACTAAAAAATTCAGTCACTGATAGTAACTGAATCAGTGACTGATTTTCCTTTTTATATTTAGTGACTGATTTAGTGACTAAAATTTCAGTCATAGATATCGGTCACTGATTCAGTCACCGAATCGGTCACTGATTCAGTCACTACTAGAAAAATGGTTAATAGTGACCGAAAGTGGTGACTCGAATTTTTTTTTATATTTAGTAACCGATTTAGTGACTAAATTTTCGATCACTAAAAAAATAATTTTTAAATTGATAACTATTTTTCATTTATATAAATATTTTATTTAAAATATTTTAAATATAAATCTACTTAATAATTTAAAATAAGTGATAACATTGTTAATAACATTATAAAAATTTTAAAAAAATAGTTTACTAACTTATTAAATAATTTAGTAATATAATTATTTAATTTTATTTTTTAATTTAGCATGTGAATAAAAAAATTAAAATTGATTATTAAATTAGTCACCGAATCGGTCACTGATTCGGTCATCGAATCGATCACTGAATCGGTCACGATTCGATCATCGATCGATCACTAAATCAATAATTAAATTAATTATTAATTTAGTCTCTTTATATATATATATATATATATATATATATATATATATATTACTTGTATGTTAATAAAAATGTATTTCAATGTATTTATAAAAATTTAAAATTATTTTAATTACTGAATTGATATTTTAAATTTATATTAATATCTTGGATAATTTAATAGTTGGATATATATTTTAAGTTTATATTAGTCATTTTTATATAAAAGTGTAAAAATAAAGTGAACTTATTTTAAAATTTAATTAAACATAATAATATAATATAGTATTAACCATAAATATGTGAAGATTTAGTTAGAAATTAATTTTAAGTTTTATTGTTTTTATTTAAAAAAAATCGTTAAAAAAATTTAAAATAATTAATTAAAGTAAAGAATTTTAATTTAATAAATGTGTTAATATTATTAGAAGAATTAAATTTATATTAATAATTATATAAAATTATAGATATATTAAAATTTAAATTATTGGTAAATTTTTTAATTATTAAGCTAAAATTTGATAATATTAATAAATTAAAAAATAAAATATATATATATATATATATCACTTTAATTTTTTTAATTAAAATTAATTTCATAAAAAAATTAATATTTGAAAATTAAAATGCAAAAGTATATATATTTATCTTTTATTTAATTATACTTTTACACCTAAAAAAGAAAAAAATAATAAAATTTTCTTTTATTAATCATTTTTATAAAATAAAAAAATATATAATAATTACTTTTATAAAAAAAAATTTAACGTTCTTGATTCTTTAACGATTTGTTTTAACCGATACGACAACGTTTATATCAATTAAAACACTTTACAAAAAATCTTCTAAGTTGATTTAATCGATTGTTTCGCGATTCAATCGATTGAAATACTCGCAAAACTTTCTCGTAAAACTTTTCAAGTTATTTTAACTCGATAAAAATAAGTTTTAATCGATTAAAACGCTGTGTGTAGAAATGTTTTAATCGATTGAAACGAGATTTAATCGATTAAAATAGTTCTGATCGGTCATAACCGCATTCTGATCGATCATAATTGAAACGATATAATAGCGGTTCCAGGTTAACCGCTATCTAAGTGAGATTTTAAGAGCGGTTCGTGTAACCGCTATCTAAAATGTATCTCGCTTGAGCGACACTCTTCTCGCTCGAGCGAAACGCCTCCGCACAAAATTGGCATTCTCGGGTTGTATTTCGCTTGAGCGACTCTAGTATCGCTCGAGCGATATTTGATTCTGATCGATTAGATTTTCGAAATGATCGATCATATTTGATAATTTTTTCAAATAATTAATTATAATCGATTAATTTTCTAAATTATTGATTAGAATTGATTAGTTTTTCAAATAATAGATTAGAATTGATTAATTTCGAAATATATACTAAAAAATTATAATTAAAAATATAAATTAGTTAAGAATATTGACTATTGTAAAGATAAAGTAGAACATGGGAGGAGATGATGATGATAATATAATGATAGAACTTACAAAAATGTAGAATTGAGAAGTTTGAAACAAATAAAATTAAGAAAATAGATATTTAATTACACTTTTAATAAATTTAAGATAATACTAGTTTTGATTTTTTTAAATATTTATTTTAATTATTTAAAACAGAGAAACTATAATTTTAGTTTCTAGCTATCTGAATTTAAAGAATTAAATTTATTATTATTTAATCTTTTAATTTGTAGAATTAAACTCAATATAATTGTTAAAAATACTTTGTAGAGGCATTTGAGAAAGCTTTTGTCAAAATACTTTGTTTTTAATTGTTAAAAACATTTGTAGAGGCATTTTGCAAAATCTTTTAAGTGAAGAAACCTCATGCAACGAAATCTTTTAATTTTAGTATTAAAAATTTAAATTATATTTTATTAAATTAAACTAGTTACAATATATTTTTTTACTTTGATAATGAACAATATAATTAAACTCAAAATCGACAATATTATAATACATTTTTGAACTCTTTTAGATTAATTTTTTTTCCTAATTTTTGATAAAGTTAATTTTAATATTTAAAAGTATTTAACATTTTGAATTCCGAAAGGTTTTCTCTAATAGCAAATTTAAAAACATAATATTCAAAAAAATAATTAATGTAAGTTTTCATTATGAATGATGAAAAGAAGAACATAATTGAGAAGATATGATAGCGGTTCCACGTTAACCGCTATCTAAAGTATAATTTAGATAGCGGTTAATGGTTAACTCGCTATTAGAAGTGCACTTTTAAGAGCGGTTCTTGTGGAACCGCTATCTAGAATGTATTTCGCTTGAGCGACAATGTTCTCGCTCGAGCGAAACGCCTCGCACAAAATTGGCATTCTCGGGTTGTATTTCGCTTGAGCGACACTACTCTCGCTCGAGCGAAATACGATTCTGATCGATCATAACTTGAAATGATCGATCATAATTGAGAGGATATAATAGCGGTTCCTTATAACCGCTATCCGAAGTGTATATTAGATAGCGGTTAAGGCTTATACGATATTCGAAGTGTATTTCGCTTGAGCGAGACTACTCTCGCTCAAGCGAAATCCAATTCGATCGATTATATTTTCAAAATGATCGATCATATTTGATAATTTTTTCAAATAATTAATTATAATCGATTAGTTTTCTAAATTATTGATTAGAATTGATTAGTTTTTCAAATAATAGATTAGAATTGATTAATTTCTAAATATATACTAAAAAATTATAATTAAAACTATAAATTAGTTAAGAATATTGACTATTGTAAAGATAAAGTAGAACATGGGAGGAGATGAGGATGATAATATAATGATAGAACTTACAAAAATGTAGAATTGAGAAGTTTGAGACAAATAAAATTAAGAAAATAGATATTTAATTACACTTTTAATAAATTTAAGATAATACTAGTTTTGATTTTTATTTTTAAATATTTATTTTAATTATTTAAAACAGAGAAACTATAATTTTAGTTTCTAACTACTGAATTTAAAGAATTAAATTTATTATTATTTAATCTTTTAATTTTAGTATTAAAATTTTAAATTATATTTTATTAAATTAAAATAATTACAATATATTTTTCTACTTTGAGAATGAACAATATAATTAAACTCAAAATTGACAATATTATAATATATTTTTGAACTCTTTTGGATTAATTTTTTTTCCTAATTTTTGATAAAGTTAATTTTAATATTTAAAAGTATTTAACATTTTGATATAATGAGCATGATAATATAATGATAGAATTTACAAAAATGTAGAATTGAGAAGTTTAAATTTTTTTTTATACTATACTAATAGTATAATATACTATATTATAATATTATTTGTATACAAAACTAATATCTTTATATATAAATATATAAATATGGAAAGATATAAATATATGTAAAAATATAAATATATAAATATATATAAATATGTAAAGATATAAACATATTTCTTTAATATTTTGTAAATGTAAATATAATTTATATATATTTTTAAATCTTTTTCTAATATTTATTTTTAAAAATATAATATTATTTTTAAAATTTAATATTTTTTTTCAAATATATAAATATATAAAGATATAAATGTATAAGGATATAAATAAATATATAAATATATCAATATATAAATATATCAAAATATAAAAATATAAGTATATAAATATATCAATATATAAATATATAAATATATATATATATATATATATATATATATATATATATACAAATATATTAATATATCAATATTATCCCCTCATATATTAATATACATTATGCTATATAAATATATCAATATATAAATATATCAATATTTAAATATATCAATATTTAAATATATATTAAAATATATAAATATATTTTTATTTATAGATTTTATATTTATATATTTATACGGATATACATTTATTTGTATATAAATATAATTTATTTGTAAGTTATTATTAAAAGATCCTAGTAGCTCAATGGTTGGAGTTTCAGCTTCCAACTCTAAGGTACCGGGTTCGAATCCTGACAATGACAATAAACCACCTAATAATAAGTTAAACTAAATAAATATAAATAAAAACTTAAATAAGCAAAATATAATATAATTAAGAGATAGGGAAAATAAAAATGTAAATAAATAAAAATAATTAAATTTGTTATTGATTAACTTTTTCATTGATTTAGTGACCGATTTGGTTATATATAATCGATCATCTGAATCGATCACTAAAATCAGTGACCAAGGAAATAAAGACCGATTCCAGTTGGTCACTATTTTAATTAGTAACCGATTTTGCACATTTAGTGACCGAATTTTCGGTCACTATTTGGTGTTTTTCTTGTAGTAACATCTTTAATTTAGCAAAATAGTTTCTGTACAATATACAATCATTAGGACATGCATGTATCTTCTTGTACTCTAAATTCATTGGACATAATATTTTCTTTGCCTCATAGTTACGAATAGGTAATGTATTATCTTCATGAAGCATCTCCTTCAACAACTCCAATAATTCGGTGAAACTTTTATCAGTCCATCCATTTCTTGCTTTTAAAGTAAACAATTTTAAAGTTGCTGATAATCTTGTAAAACTACATCCTATGTACAATTGTTGCGCAAAATTAGATTTCAAAGAATCATATAGATGTGCTTTCATAAAATTTTCTTCATCAATATCATGTATCATATCCTCTAGATTATCATCCATCCCTTCATCAAAATTGTCTGTAGTTGACACAGTTGGGATGTCTAATATTTCTCCATGCCATGTCCATATTGTATAACTCTTAATAATACCATAAACAAACAAGTGATCACGTATATCCTCAAGTTTATGACGAATTTGATTCAAACAACGAACACATGAACAATAATATGTCCCTTTCATAGCTTTTCCATTTTCACTAGCAAATTTCAAAAATTCCTCAACTCCCTTTTCGTACTCTTCACTAATACGACGTGCATTCATCCAACTTCGATTTATATTATGTTATAAAGTTTCGTCACTCCTAGAGATTTAAAAATTATATGTAAAAAGAAATTAATATACAAACAACAAAGCACGTTCCAACAACAATGGAGTGTGTAAACCGAATGCACTCAAACAAATAAACAAATAATTACATTCCAATAATAATCCAGTGGAGAAATTCATACTATAACGTGATTGAGATCCCAAAAACAATCACGGATTCAATTTAAACATATAGCAATGATATAGAACACTAACCTCGAGTGTAGACGAAAAATGATTTCAAACTCGAATCCAATCGGGGAGAAATATCAAGTTTGTAAAATGACACACAATGTTGATGTTTTCTAGTGTTAAACTGATCGAAAATGGTGTGCAGAGGTAGCTGCTGTCGTCGTTCTTAAAAACTCTGGTTGCGCGAGACGAGGGAGTGGGTCTGGGGGGAAATAAAAGGGACTTTTTACGTCGCGCACCCGAGCACGCGACGTAAAAATTATTGATTTAGTAGGTTCTCATCATCAGTAAGCAATAACAATGTTCCTTCTTTTAGGAAGGGAGAAAGAGTAGTATATTAAATGTATTCACACTAACACATCAAACCAGTTAACTGTTGAGCCATATTAATTCTTACTGCACAAAATTTATACTCACTAGTAATAAATTAATAACATATAAACAGTACATTAAAATTGAATACATATCAGGGTTATATCAGAAAGTTTAGACAAAAGAAAACATGTTGCATATGTCCTGTAATTAGTTAAGTGGTGTTTAGAAAAGTTACAAAGATAAAGTATACCATGGTAATAAACTCAATCGCTGTTTTTGTGATTGGATGACACTATATATGTAACTTATGAGAATTTAAACTTACCAGTTATATAGTATATGATCAATGACGTTAACCCAGGATTTCACTGCTATATAATTCCACCATTTGGAAGAAGGCCATAATAATATATAGTGCTAATTAACATGATTAGGCTCATGTGTAGAACTATGAGAGTAATCTTGGTGCTGGCCATGGCAGCAGTGGTTGTGGTTGTTCCAAAGAGAGTAGAAGCATCTCGTGCTTTCTTTGTGTTTGGTGACTCACTAGTTTACAGTGGCAACAACAACTACTTGGCAACAACAGCACGTGCTGACTCTCTCCCTTATGGCATCGACTATCCCACTCATCTCCCCTCTGGACGCTTCTCTAATGGCTTCAACCTCCCTGACCTCATAAGTACGCCAATCATACACACTAACTTAATCTTCATGTTCATACATAAACTATGTAGTTATTTAAAATGAATTGTTTTCATGTGGTGACATGTGATGATGCTGATTCATGTGGGGTGTGTGAATTTTGAACGTGATTGTAGGCAAGCGAATTGGGTCTGAACCCACATTGCCTTACATGAGCCCAGAATTATATGGAGAAAGGCTTTTGGTTGGGGCAAACTTTGCTTCTGCTGGGATAGGAATCCTCAATGACACAGGCATCCAATTTGTAATAAACTTCTGCATGCTGCATATATTTTTCCCTTATGTTATAGTTTTTCTTACCTTAGTCCTTGCCAAGGTTGTGAACGATAACTTGTAATTGAATTTTGGTATACTATGAACAGGTTGACATCATCAGAATTTCCGAGCAGTTTACATTTTTCGAGCAGTACCAGGATCGGTTAAGTGCAGTTGTAGGGGCTACACTGTGAAGAAAGAAGTCCCACATCCGTGGGAACTTCAATTGGGGGCTCTCCTCCTTCCTATAAAAGGAGCCCCTCCCCCCTTATTTCATACATCCCAAATATTTTTCCTTCTTTCTCTTTTACTTTCCTAGTATTGGTAATTTCCAATTGTAAAAGGAAAGAGTGGTCATTATAAAATTTTCATTTTTGCCTATTGTCAGGGTTATTTTCTCGTCTCTATTTTAGTTGTGTGTATTTATGCTGGTACTCTGATCCTAACAGTGGTATCAGAGCTGCGTTCGAGTTCCGTTGCGCTAGTCACTAGAATAGTGTTGGTAAAATTCTGAGTATGCTTTGTGGTTGCAGTTTAATCTGATCTTCCACATCAGAAAGGAGTTGTTACTGGAAAAGGTGTGGTAGTGTGAAAGTACTATTGAGGAAAGTTCTGGCTAGGAAAGACTTGGTACTTAAGCGTGTCCATTAGTGACCCACCTCTCTTTCCTGGGAACCTACTTGGTGTACTAGTTCACGGTTTACTACTATTGTTCCGGTAGACAATACTATTTATAAGTGATAGTTGCATAAGTCTGTATACAACCATGGCAGCAAAGTACGAGATAGAGAAGTTCAACGGGAACAATTTCTCGTTGTGGAAATTGAAGATGAAGGCAATCTTGAGAAAGGACAATTGCGCAGAAGCAATTGAGGGAAAACTCGCAGAAATGACGGATAAAGATTGGAAGAAAATTATTGCAAATTTACACTTGGCAATGGCGGACTCAGCTCTATCCAGTGTTGCGTGAGAAAGATTCTCGCAAAGGAGATTTGGGATGCCCTCATTAAATTATATGAGGTGAAGTCACTTCACACAAGGATATTCCCGAAGAGGAAACTCTATACTCTTCGGATGAGTGAGTCCACATCGGTGACTGGACCACATCAACCAACCGAACACCTTGTTTGCCCAATTAGCAGCAAGAAATTTCAACATAGTTGAGAATGAGCGTGCGGAGCTTTACTTCGAGCTTGCCGGACTCGTATGATCAACTCATCATCAACATTACAAATAATAATATTGAAGGACAACTACACTTTGACGATGTTGCCGGAGCTATTCTAGAAGAAGAATCCAGGCGAATGAATAAGGTAGAAAGTTCTAAACAAGCGAAGTTTTGACGATGATGAGAGGAAGATCAACTGAACGTGGCTCAAGTGGGAGTCAAGATCATGGCAGATCGAGCTCTCGAAACAAGAAGACTTTCAAATTTAAATGCTACTACCGTGGCAAGAAAGGGCACACGAAGAAAGAGTGTTGGAAGAGGAAGAATGAAGAATCAACCTCACAGGGTTGCGTTGCGAGTACTTCGGAGGAAGGAGTAATTCGGTAAGCGAAGCGACAATCGGCTCTAATGGCGGAAACGAAATTCATGACAAGTGGATAATGGATTCAGGTGCAACTTGGCACATGACCCCACACCGAGATTGGTTTCAAACCTACAAGCCTATCTCGTGTGGATCCGTGTTCATGGGAAATGACCATGCATTAGAGATTGCTGGAGTTGGTACTGTCAAATTAAAAATGTATGACGGTACTATTCGTACAATCCAAGAAGTACGACATGTGAAGGACTTGAAAAAAAATATATTGTCTATAGGGCAATTGGATGACCTCGGCTGCAAGATCCATGTTGAAGGAGGAATCTTAAAGGCAGTGAGGGGAAACATAGTTGTCATGAAAGCAGAGAAAATCATGGCAAACTTGTATGTGCTTATGGGAGACACCTTGCAAGAAAATCATGCAACAACTGCGTCGACAAGCCAAGAAGAAGCGGCGATAACGTGGCACCGTAGACTTGGACATATGTCGAGCGAGGTCTCGCAGATTCTTGCGGAACGTGATCTCATACCCGGGCTCAAGAAGGTCGATTTACCCTTCGTGAGCATTGTGTGACAAGCAAACAACACAGGTTGAAGTTTGCAAGAACCACCACAAGGAGTAAGCAAACTTTGGACTTGATCCATTCTGATGTCCGGGAATCACCGGAATTATCTCTGGAGGAGCAAAATATTTTGTGTCGTTCATCGATGACTACTCGAGGAGATTATGGGTATACCCTATCAAGAAGAAGTCCGAAGTATTTGCGCGGTTCAAAGACTTCAAAGCACAAGTAGAACTTGAGACCTGAAGGAGAATCAAGTGTTTGAGGACGGACAATGGAGGAGAATATGTAGATGGAGATTTTCTAGCATTCTCGCAAGCAAGAAGGAATTGTGAGACAATTTTCTGTTCCACACACGCCTCGACAGAATGGTGTAGCAGAGCGGATGAATAGAACTCTTCTAGAGAGAACCAGAGCTATGCCGCAAACCGTGTGCATAACAAAGTCTTTCCGGGCGAAGCCGTGAATACCGCCTCGTTACTTGATAAATCGGTCTCCATCAACAAGCAATTGGGTTGAAAACTCCTATGGAAATGTGGAGTGGAAAATCAACCGATTATTCTTCCTTACATGTGTTCGGTTGTCCCGCGTACGTGATGTACAACACCCAAGAAAGGACGAAGTTGGATCCAAAATCCAGGAAATGCATCTTCTTGGGATATGCCGACAATGTGAAGGGGTATCGCTTGTGGGATCCCACCGCCCACAAAGTTATTGTTAGCAGAGATGTCATCTTTGCGGAAAATGAACCGCAAAGCAAGCGGATAAATGACAGCTCGGAAAAGGACAAGACTATAGTACGAGATAGAGAAGAAGACTTCGGAACATTCCTCCGAGTCGGAGGAGGAGCATGAAGAACATGAGCCAAATGAGGTGGAAGAAGGAGAACTCCGACGATCAACAAGAGAAAGAGTCGGACCATCTTGGCATTCACAATATGTGATGGCAAGTCATGATGCGTATTGTCTCCTAAGTGAAGAAGGAGAACCTTCAACTTTTCAAGAGGCCGTGAGTGGTTCGAAGCTCCTCTATGGATGGCTGCTATGGAAGAAGAAATTGAAGCTCTTCATAAAAAACAAGACATGGCATCTTGTGGAACTTCCAAAAGGTCGCAGAGCCATTGGTTGCAAATGGGTCTATAAGATCAAGAGAGATGTCAATGATCAAGTAGAAAGATATCGTGCTAGACTCGGTGGTAAAAGGATATGCTCGGAAAGAAGGCATTGATTTCAACGAGATATTCTCACCAGCTTGTTAGATTGACAACAATCGAATTGTCCTGGCGATGTGTGCTTGCATTTGATTTACATCTTGAACAATTGGATGTAAAAACCGCTTTTCTTCATGGAGAACTTGAAGAGGAAATATATATGCTCCAACCGTAAGGCTTCAAAGAGCAAGAAAACTTGGTTTGCAGTGTTGAACAAATCTCTATACGGTCTAAAGCAGGCGCCAAGGTGTTGGTATAAGAGATTTGATTCCTTCATTATTAGCCTCTGATACTACGGACTAAGTTCGGACCATTGTACTTACCACAATAGGTTTGAAGAAAATGATTTCATCATATTGTTGTTGTATGTGGATGACATGTTGGTGGTAGGCCCTAACAAAGCTCGAATCCAAGAATTGAAGGCACAATTGGCTAGGGAGTTTGATATGAAGGACTTGGGACCAGCAAACAAGATTTTAGGGATGCAAATTCACCGAGACGTAAAAGATAGGAAGATTTGGCTTTCTCAAAAGAATTATTTACTTAAGATCTTGCGGCGCTTCAACATGCAAGATTGCAAGCCAATTTCTACCCCACTTCCCGTCAACCGTAAGTTATCCTCAAGTATGAGTCCTAGCGAGTGAAGCGGAGAGGATTGAAATGTCTCGAGTACCGTATGCATCAGCAGTGGGAAGTCTTATGTATGCCATGATTTGTACAAGACCTGGACATTGCACAAGCAAGTGGGAGTGGTTAGTAGATTCATGGGGAATCCTGGTGGAGAACATTGGCAAAATGTGAAGAGGGTCCTTAGGTATATAAAAGGAACCTCAAATGTTGCATTATGTTATGGAGGATCGAGCGGTTGTCGGAGGTTATGTAGATTCGGATTTTGCAGGTGATCTGGATAAAAGGAAGTCTACTACTCGGTTATGTGTTTACCATCAATGGAGGGGCAGTAAGTTGGTTATCCAAGTTACAAGATGTGGTAGCTCTGTCTACTACGTAAGCTGAATACATGGTCGTCACCCAAGCATGTAAAGAAGCTATCTCGGATTAAAAGAATAATGGGGGAACTTGGTCACAAGCAACAACAAATTGTTGTGTACTCGTGATAGTCAAAGTGCCTTACACATTGCAAGGAATCCAACCTTTCATTCGAGGACAAAACACATAGGAATAAGATATCATTTTGTTCGAGAAGTAGTAGAAGAAGGAAGTGTAGACTTACGGAAGATCCACACTCGAAAAGAACCTAGCGAGATGTAATGACAAAACCTAGGTTAATGCCGACAAGTTTATATGGAGTCGATCCTCTATGGCCTATCTGAAGCATAAGCAACATGGATGTGAGAGAGGAAGACATAGTGTGAAGATTTGATTAATTTCATCAAAATCTTCAAGTGGGAGATTGTGAAGAAAGAAGTCCCACATCCGTGGGAACTTCAATTGGGGGCTCTCCTCCTTCCTATAAAAGGAGCCCCTCCCCCCTTATTTCATACATCCCAAATATTTCTCCTTCTTTCTCTTTTACTTTCCTAGTATTGGTAATTTCCAATTGTAAAAGGAAAGAGTGGTCATTATAAAATTTTCATTTTTGCCTATTGTCAGGGTTATTTTCTCGTCTCTATTTTAGTTGTGTGTATTTATGCTGGTACTCTGATCCTAACATACACAGGCGAAGAAGGTTGTGAATAAAGGTCTAGTGCTAATGACACTGGGTGGTAACGACTTTGTTAACAACTATTTCTTAGCTCCCATCACTCTAAGGTCTATGGAATTCACTGTCCCTGACTTCTCTAGCTACCTATATCTGAGTACAGAAAAATTCTTACGGTGAATGTTCTCCTCTTCTAATCATTACTTTCTTCTCTCTCATTCACATTTGGTTTCTGTCATGGACATGACACATTTCTTGTATCAATGCATTAAATATTTGCATAATGCATAAGAACATATAGTAATAACTGTAGCAAGAGATTAATAGTTAGGAACATGCAGTAATGCAGAGGTTGTACGAGTTAGGGTCTAGAAGGGTGCTGGTGACAGGAACTGGTCCATTAGGGTGTATTCCCTCTCAACTTGCTACAAAGAGCACTAACGGGGAATGTGTCCCTGAGTTGCAACAAGCCATGGAGATTTTCAACCCTCTCCTGGATAACATGATCAAAGATCTCAACTCCCAACTTGGCAATCAAATTTTTATTTCTGTCAATGCCTTCCTAATGAACCTGAACATCATCACCAACCCTGAAAAATATGGTCAGTTCAGCATTTAATCAATTTCTTAATACCCTTTGTCTCTTAGGTGTGATATCTATATTGTTGAATGCTTAAAATGGTGCTTATGAGAATTAATTGATGCAGGTTTTGTTACATCAAAGATAGCATGTTGTGGACAAGGTCCATACAATGGGTTGGGCCTGTATAACCTCTTCTCTAACCTGTGCCAGAACAGGGATGCTTATGCATTTTGGGATGCTTTTCATCCAACCCAACGCGCACTTGAGTTCATTGTGGATGCCATCTTTAAGGGAACAAGTGACCTTATGAACCCTATGAATCTCAGCACCATCATGATCCTGGACTCAAACATCTAATATAATACTCATAACACTTTAATATGCATTATGTTTTCTTTTTTGGGTGTGTCTAATATAATTTGACCATATGTAATCTGTTCAACGATCAATCTCTGTGAAACAAAATTGTAGTGTTCATCACTTCTTATTTATAATTATAATTTGTTTACATTACTATGCTTTGAATTTCACCTCCAATGAATAAGCTTTTATAATAATACAATGTGCATGATGATGAGTACTTCAAAACCACCCAAATATTTACATTCACGGTAGATATTCTTGCTTTTCAGCACTTCTTTTTAGCCCAAAACCAAATTATCCATATCAACCATGTAATGAAAAAACTTGTTTTTTGGAACACATAAAAAAAAAGAGAGTCTAACTTCCGAAATTAAATTTCAGAACTAAAAAAAGAAAAAAACTTTTGAAACTAATTTTTACGTAATTTTGAAATGAATTTCTGGACGTAAATTTTTATAATTCTAAAATTTAAATTCCCAAATAATAAAATTTCACTCATTGATAAAATAAAATAAAATTGAATCGGTACGGAGTCCGTTTCTTACTAAAACCTTTAAAAGTCCACTCACGAAAACACAGGCGCAATATTGCCTACATTTTCTAATAAGTCCGTTATAAATTTTATTAAAATAAAATGAGTAAGGATTATAGAAAAAAAAAGGATTAAGCGAGTTTTCATCATTAATAAAACTGTAAGAAATTATATATAAAAAATTATAAATGAATCATAATAACAATTATCAAAATATTAATTATAAATAAAAAAATTGTTACACCAAATATACATCTGATTTGAAAGTGGTAACTAATTTTGTAATAAAATTAATTTGCAAGACAGCTGAAATAAAAATATAAAACTTAATTCAACAATGGTTATATCTAAACAAATACTAATCTCATTGCATATTATACTTAAACTTTCACAGGATAGTGAGTTGTTATAAATATCATAGTGATAGAATTTTTATGAATAAAGAAAAAAAAATTCAAACACTTGAAGAACATCATTGATTATTGTGAACCTTCAACATGGACAAAACTATATATTCTTCTCCAATTATATTTAAAGTTAATATGGTTTAATTGATAATTATAATTTATCAAAAGTAAAACATTAAATATTATTGAAGAACAATGAGTTTTTTATTTTAAAATAATATTATGGTTTAATCTCATTTGAGTGAAAAGAATATATTAAAAGGATACTAGTAATATTTAGATATGGATATTTTAAGTATGGTGGTTAAACAAAATTAGAATTAGAAAAGAAATACATTAGTATTTTTGATATTTTTCAAATTATATTAAAATTCTACGTAAATATATTTTGGATTTATAAATATCACACTATCATTGAAGAAAAAATACAGAGTGTAAATATAATTTAAAAGTATTATTGTAATTTACTATTAAAATTATAACTATATGTATAGCTAAAGGCTGTGAACTAGAGTAGTTGCTGTGAGGGTGAACAGTGAGAGAGCGCTATGGCGAAGGTTCCATCTCTGATTGATCTCTGCAGCGATGTTCTGGCGGAACAGCTTCTCTGTCCATTCGACGATCTTCTTCGTTCCATTTACCTCCTTCCTTCTCACTTACTCCACGCTTTAATCCAGCGTTTGCCGCCTATGGCACTGCGCACACTCCACCATTACCTGTACCTTGCCTCACTCCATCATTCCACAGTCAAATCTTTTACTCTTTTCCTTCTAACTGTTTTCCACTTTCTGTTGCTACAGGAACAGGATGCTCAACGATGAAGACATTTCGGGCGATGACTCAACCATTGAGAGAAAACGCACAGGGTTGGTTGAATAAATTGCGTTCTGTAAGTAAATTGCATTTTGTTTGTTGGTTATGGAGAATATTGTTTCGTTTCAGGGATTGGAATCTGAATTTAGCTTGGGAGAGGCTGTTTCGGCTGCGCTGGCCTGAGAATATTGGGCAGATTCAGCCAACGGATTGGCAGCAACTTTATTGGGAAAGTCACGTGCAAAAGTATGTTATAAACTATGTATAAATTAAGTGTTATGCAATGGGTTTGTTTAGATGAACATCTCTAGAAAATGAAAATAAGTAAAAAACAATGAAACGTGTTTTTCTTCAAGTTAGAATTAGATAATGCATGTGTTAATTTGTAAATGTTTGTTCATATTAGTTTCTTCAAAAACAATTTTTTTCTTATATACGACCTAGTTTTTACTTCATGGAGAAATTAATGTTATTTTTTTCTCTTTATTTCCATCTTCTAGAAGTGTTTGAAGTTTCCCTAAATAGGCCCTATCTTGAATTGTGTTTATCGGTTAATGTTGATTTCGTTCTAAATTTAATATACTTGAAAGAACAGTTGTTTGGATGAAGCGGCGGAGATAGCACTAATCCCAATGTTTAGTGGATGTATTGCTGACATACAGATTTCAGGTATTCTGATTATGGATTTTTATTTACGTTATTGAAAATCTACGTCTGAATTCGCCTTCCACTTCCAGCTTAGGCAGGAATATGTTCTCTTTTGAAAGTTGTTATGGAATGATTTAGTTTGCTACTCCAATGATAAAGTTGCTTTCTTGTTATCCACGAAGAGATGTGATTGTGAGTCTGTGACATGAGAATGAAATGTTAGTGTTGCATTAACTTTTAGGCATATAGATATCTTTGCAACTTTGACGTGTTGGAGGTGGTCCAGGATGTTGTTGACTGGTGACAAAGAATGATTAAGTAATACGGTTGATAGGAAGTTTCTTGAATTGCTTGATCATCCTTTTCTGTACCAACCTTTAATGCTTTAAATAATTTCTAATACACCTGCATTAGAGTTTCTGGGAGAAACTAAGTTGCAATGTATTTGCTTTTTGTCAATACGATTACAATGTCTGTATGTTTAAGGTGTTATCAACTTTGTGCATAAAAATTCCTATTTTTTAGCTGCACAACCCATTCCATTCTCCCATTCTATCCTTTTAGTTTGGTATTGATAATTTACTGGATTTTCTTTACTTTGGCCCTCTATTTTTCAGACAGCATACTGAAATATATTGGCTTTGTGGGGGATACAAGCCATTCAACACGACACCGACACTGTTCAAAATTATTTTACCATTGTCTACAATTTGGTACCCATGTGAGGTTAGATGTAAATTTAATAGTGTCATTATTTATATGGAAATTATTGTTTAGGGTGGCCTTTAAATAATAAAGGAGAGTCATGGACTTCATTTTTCTGTTCTTGGATATAAAATGTTGAATAGTTAGTTCCATCTTTCTTTAATTATCAGTTTCAGATTCAGCTCAATATTAAGTTTAGTTTTCCATCAGTGTTGTGACGAGGTGATAAGTAGGGATGACCCCACATTACATCACTTTGAAGCGGTGAAGCACTGCAGTTTGGTCATATCATTGTGTTGATGTGCACATTAACAAGACTAAAGTGTCTTAATGACAATGGGTAACTCACTGATGATTTAAATGCAAATTAAGTCATGACATAAATCATAGAATCGAATTGGACTAGAAATATAACAACTTAAATCACGCCCAAAATCCAACCAAATGCAAATCAAGAGGCTAAGCAAGTTCCAGAGGCAAATATTAAAGAATAAAGGGAGATGTCATAGAACAACTCTCTCAAAACATTAATTGATAGCTGAAGGCTCATGAATGGTTTTAATCTAATACCCCCTCAGATAGAATTCCTTTGGGCTACAAAAGTCCGCCCTGCCTCTGGGCAGTCTTAGAAAATGGACTTTAAGCTTAATTCTACCTCACAAAATTGATTTGTAAAGTGGGGTTTTTACCCACTTATATATGATAATTTGATTATATTTCTAGTCGATGTAGGATTTCCAACAAACAATGATGATCAACCTCCTCAAGCTTTAATATTATGTCACAGATCAACCCTCCTAAAAGCACAAGCTATTCAATGTGGATCAAGAATTATTTTACATCTAACTGCACATAAAGGGGGAAAATCAGTAGTTTTTGTCCACAACAGATGTGGGTATGAATAAAGATCATGAAATATAGATCCTGTTTTCAGGGCTTTTTCTTTGATTGCTGGGTAATATAATGTTCAGATGGTGTTAGTAGACCTGTATACCACATTATATTTGACACCATTGGCTACGAGTATTTTAAGACAGCGTAAATGGCTAGTTATCTGAAATAGCAGGATCTGATCTGGTCCCATTAGTTGCATCATCAAACTGGTTTCCCTCGATCTCCCAAGGCAATGGGGCTGTTTTTTGCCCTGCCTAGATGACCAAATTAACCACTTTTGACAAAAATGTTTTCATTAGTTGAATGTTTAACGTAGTCTTTTGGATATAGTAGATTGTAAAATCTTGCAGATATGTTAGAATCCTATATATCACAATTGATGATATTAAGATTTGTTAGTGATATTAGGATCAATTAGATTGATTCTATATTTATGTTATTATCCTAAATTAGATAACTGAATATTCTATACGGAATTGATTAGTCATGTTGTAGTCTAAACAAACGGAATTCATTATATGCATTCTCGGTTATTTTCTTCTTAACATGGTATCAAGAGCTTAACAAGAAGGGATGGTGCCAAGAACTCAACATGAAGGGATGGTACCAAGAACTTAACATGAAGGGAACCCTATTATGTGCTTTTCTTGTGTACCCACTGCGCATAAGTGTAATTCGCATGTTTCCCAACATCTGTTTTTTCTCCCATTATCACTATTCATCATCGACCATTTTGTTCATTATTCATGTTAAGTTCATTGTCGACATTACTATTTGGTAGATCTCTTATTTTTTCAACCAGAGTCGCCCAACTCTACTGGTTTTGTATCAATAGTCCTTCTTCCATACCAGCATTGTTTGGCTAATATCCTCTGTTTGGTTGGCTATCCTTTGCTTTGATGGCTATTCCTTGTGTTAG
The DNA here is from genome assembly GCA_963425845.1 of Sphenostylis stenocarpa. Lineage (NCBI taxonomy): Eukaryota > Viridiplantae > Streptophyta > Magnoliopsida > Fabales > Fabaceae > Sphenostylis > Sphenostylis stenocarpa. The sequence continues at coordinate 38,757,414 of OY731398.1, read as the reverse complement.
ACACATGATTTGATTAAAGTAAATATGGAGATAAATTTGGTGTGATTACATTAAATAGGGAGATAAGATATAATTTGAAATCTTGCTAAATATTTCCCATTATTAGATACTGATTTTGTTCCTTATATATTAGAGGTGTTAAAATAGTCTTAATTCGATGAGCCGACTCAAAAGGCTCGAGAAATAGGTCAGACTAAGTAAAAAATTTGTAACCTAAATTGAATCAAATCGATTTTGACTTAGCCCGTTTTGGCCATGGCCTATATGTGCTTAGGCCAGCCCTAATCTATAATCTTAGAGGTCGACCCGTTTTATAGATAATAATTATTTAAAAAAAAAGTAGTATTATTTTATCAAAAATATGTACGTATTATACATTAATTTGATGAGAGATTTACATATTTTAAGAATATATTCTGACAACTACTTATTTCAAAATCTAATGGTTAAGATTAATTAAATCAATAAATTACTAAAAATAAATGATGACAACGAAGAGTAAGGTTTTTACTCTTATTTTAAGATTGAATGGATCCTTACTCTTATAATTTATATATTAAATCACTATATGTTAAATAAAAACTAATTTCATTAATATAATTTATATTTTAAAAATATATTTTTTATTTTTCATTTAAGTAGTTTTTAAATTAATTGTTGTGGTATAAACATGTTAATAGTTATTTTTTTAATTTTCAATCAGGTCAAAATTTGCTTTTTAGCACGTTAGCCTAACATAGGACTAAACGAGGTTAAAAATTATGACTTATTTTAAAATATAAATAAGACTGGGTCATCAATTTTTTTTACTTGGCCCGTAGGACCAAGTTAGACTGGCGTTCTAATTATTACATCTCTTCATTATAAATAAGAGTACCCATGTGTAGTCTAAACATACGAAAATCAATACATTCCTTCTCAATTTCCCTCCTCTCAACATGATACCAAAGCACTACCAGCCTCCATGACCTATTTTGTCACTATGCCTTTGGACGTGGTATCAGAGTCAATGTCACAAATTTGATTCTTAGTGGAGCATTTGTTGAAGAGTTACATCCTAACTATTAGTTATAGCTTATGGTCTAGAGGTAAAGGTTTGATATAAGAGTCTAACGAGAAGGAAAATCAACTTTGTGCTTTCCCTGTGGATCCACTACTTATAGATGTAGTTCCTTAAAAAAAAAAACTATACATGTTTTCGGATTTTTTTCTCTTTTGTTATTGTCAAATATTATTAGCGGATATCGTGCCATGTATTTCCCATTACTAGATAAGGATTGTGTTTCTTATTATCATATATCTTTTTCATTATAAATAAGAATACTCATATGTCTAAACACACATAATTCATTATATTCCTTCTAGATTACTCTCTTCTCAACATTGTACCAAAGCAATACCATCCTTCGTGAGTTATTTTGCCATTGATCCTCTCTACGCATAGTTTGGTTGGTTATTCTCTATTTTGTTTTAAAATCTATGTAACTATTTTTCACAATCTCTAAGGCTGATATGTGATGGCTCTGAAACCTTATGTGCCTATTTTCACCAACTTTGTCATTGCCTTGTTATCTATTGATTAGTTGGATGGCAATGTAACTATGATTCTTGGGCTCATACATCAAACTCTTGCCCAAGGGTCAAGGTTATCTTGACCATCTCGCTACTAAAGAAGAAATTATGACTAAGACTATTGATTGCCATAAATTTTGTCACACCTTCGATCGTTGTTATGTTTTGAATGGTTTACCACTTAAAATAGGTAATGTGATAAACTTTAATCCAACTGATTCTCTTATATAATCCACCCTTGCAGAATTTTCTTCTGCTCACAACATTCCACCAATAATCTTCAATGATTCTCTTCAATGTGATGGGGACTGTCAAGCCTCAAGTTCCAATTCTGGTGTTGCACACTCTAGTAATTCTTTTGTTGACATCTCTCCTTTGGACCCATGGGTCCTTGATATTAGGGCCATTGATCATATGATTAATTATAAGTCTTTTTCTTCCCTTTCTAGTTTAGTTATTTACCTTTTATCACCATGACAAATGAACCTCAAACATTGTCCCAAATTGTTGATATTGACTATTGTATGCCTTCTCTTTTTATACACTAGTAAACTTATAAGTTCTTTTGATTGTGTCATTTCTTTTACAAAAAAATTGTTTCCTTGCAAGACCAAAGAGCATAGACAACTGGTTTTGGATGTGAGTTTCATTACCTCTATCAGTTGAACAAACATTCTCTTGTTTGATCAACACCACTATTCCTACTCGTAATCCATGCTTAGTTAGGACATTCGAGTCTTGAATAGTTGAAGCAGTTAGTACTAAGTCTTTCTAAGTTAGAATCTTTCTCTTGTGAGTCATATCAATTATATAAGCATATTCGTAATGTCTGGGGTCCAAGTTGTATTTCCTTTACATTATGATCAAAATATTGTTACTTTTGTGGACAATTTTTCTCATTGGACTTGGTTATGTTTAATGAAAGACCATTCATAATCATTTTATATTATTCATTCCTTTTTCCACAAATCAAAAGTCATTTTTGTGTCCTTATTCATATTTTACAAAGTGATAATGCATGTGATGTGAGTATTTGTCTACTCAGTTTTAGACTTTTATGGCATTTCATGCTGTGTAAATATAAAACAATTTGTCCTCATTCTCCCGACAACATGGGGTGGCTTAACTCAAAACAGATATCTTCGAGACTTTCTGAATTTTTCTTCCCCGCTCTTCTTCACTCGTGTTGCTTGTAAGTTTTGGAGTGATATAGTATTTTCTATATGTTATCTCATCAACTGCATGTCTTCTTCCATCTTGAAGGTAAAATCCCTCACTAAGTTCTATATCCTCACCACTCTTTTCATCTTTTGTTGCCTTGGATCTTTCATTTTATAAGTTTTGCTCATGCTCTTTGTTCTAGCATTGACAAACTCTTTCCTTAGTCTTATAAAGTGTTTTCTTTGGATACCCACAATCTTAAAAAGGGTAGAAATGTTATTTCCCTACTATGCAAATCACAAGTATTTCATTTTTGTTAACTTACCTTCTTAGAAATAGTTCCATTTTTTGAACATGCATCATCTATTTCTTAGACTTCTCCTTCCATATTTCTTGATTCATCTCTATAAAATGGATTTGTAAAGTTATATTTGTACTTACTTATATACTCTATTTTAGTCATATTTCTAAGCAATATGAAATCTTCAACACATCCCTTCATGCAAGCATTCGACATCTTGAGCATAGAATTAGAAAGGTGCAGGTAGTTTGATAGTGACCCAATAATGAGTGGCAAAAGCCCACCAAACCTGATTAGGATAGACTTTATTTTGGTAATATCTTTATGAGATGTTGGATCTCCAACACACACCCTCATGTTGATCATGGGTGTCCCATAGCAACCCAATAGTGGATGGTATGATAGGTCCATCAAACCTTACTAAGATATGTTTTAATACCATCTTATGGATTTAGATGTAACTCAATCCTATAAAGTTTGTTTATAAAGTGAGATTTGTACCCATTTATATACTCTATTTTAGTGTAGAGATGTGGGATCTTCAACGCTAATGTTCTTGTTTTTCTTTGTTGTCCTTTGCTTCTGTTCCTAAGAATGCAAGTGAGGCTTTTGTCATCCAAGATGGAAACAAGCTATAGTAAAGAATACATGTGCATTATAATGTAGTGAGACTTGGGACCTCATTCCTTTAACACGATGGAAGTCCATTATTGGTTGTTGATTGGTGTATGTAGTTAAGGTTGGTCTAGATGGTAAGGTTGATCGGCTTAAGGCTTGTTTCATTGTGAAAAACTATACTTAAACCTTTGGGTTGAATTATGGGGATACTTTTTCTTGGGTTGCCAAAATGTCTTCTATGAGAATATTCATTTCCATTGTTGCCATTCGTCAATAACCTCTCTACTAAATGATTATAAAGAATGTCTTTCTACAACATGGTGATCTTCTCAAGAAAGTCTACATGGAACAATTATTTTGCTTTGTTACTTAAGGGGAGTGTTCTGATTTTGTGTGTTGATTGCGAAAATCTTTGAATGGCCATAAGCATTTCCCGTTGGCATGGTTTAGTAAATTTAGTATGTTGTTCAACAATTTTGTGTGTCACAGAACAAGATTGACTACTTTATGTTCTATTTTCACTCACTTGATCGTTGCATCTATCTGGTTGTTTATATTAATGACATTGTTATCATGGGTAGTGATTATCTCTTTATTGCACAAGTGAAGTAACATTTTTTCAAGCATTATAAAAAAAGATCTTGACAATTTGAAATATTTCTTGGGAATAGAAGTAGCATAGTTCAAAAATGGGATTAGCATATCCCGAAGTATGCAATGAGTATTCTAGAAGAAATAGGAATTTTAAATTCCAAGATAGTTCAACCCAATGGATCTTCACCAAATCAGAACGAGCCTATTTTAGATCTTGAAAGGTACAAATCATTGTAGGGAAGTTGACCTACTTTTTTGTTAACCATTTGGATACCTCATTTGCAATAAGTAGATTCCTCAACTCTATATGTGACAAACATTGTAAAGTAATGACTTGCTTTGTTCGATACCTCAAAGGAGCTCCAAGAAAAAGTCATTTGTATGAAGACAAAGGACATAGTCTTGTTGTGGGGTATTCTAATGTAGACTGAGTGGGCTTCCCCATTGATGGAAGGTCCATATCTTGCTTTTGTATATTTGTTAGAGATAAACTTCTTTCTTTGAAAAGCAAGAAGAAAACTGATGTAGCCAGGTGCAATGTAAAGGCAAATTATCGAGCTTCGGAAGTAGCCAATCAAAGCTTATATGGCTCAAACATTTGTTTCAAAAATTAAAGTTTGGGGAGATTACACAAATATAACTTCTATGGGCAGACTCATGCATATTGCCTCAAATCCAATATTCCAAGAAATGTCGAAGCATATTAAAATTGATTGATATTTTGTTAAAGAGAAAGTCATGTTCAGGGAAATATCTACTAGCTTTGTAAGTTCCCATGATCAACTAGCAAAAATATTCATTAAGTCAATAAGGAGCTCTCATATTAACTACATACGTAACACGCTTGGTGCAAATGCCTTTATGGTCTAGCTTGAGGGGGAATATTAAAATCGTGTAATGTCATAATCCTATGGATATAATAACTAATGATATTAAGATTAGTTGATATTCGGATCAGTTAGATTGATTTTATATTTATATTATTAGCCTAAAATTGGGTACCTGAATATTTTGTAATTATGTTCTCCTTTGTGGTCTAGACACATGGAATTCATCATATGCCTTTTTTGTTTCGCCCTTATTTAACAGTGGCAATGTATAATGATCATAACCATGCTAGTAACTATGCTATATATTTCTGCATTTAAGTTGACCAATTATTTTGCACCTTATATCACATTGTCTTAATGCAGTTGTTTGAGGCTGCAAAATGTTCTATGTACTACAGAAACTTGTGTAAGTTGTGTTTTATAGAGTATTCTAGAGTTCATTTGGTTTTTATCTTTTTGGAGCTATGGTCAATGTATTTTCACCAGGTCAATGCATATGTAGCTTTTGCAAGCTTACAACACTGTTAATAGTTATCTGTGTTTGAATTTAACTTCTATGTATTGTTAATGCTAAAATTTTTACATCATTAATCAATCAGCAATCACCATTTTGATGACTTTTGAGTAGTTATTGTGGCAGTTTAACATACATGACGGTTTATGATTTGATGACAATGTAAAAAAATACTTCTACATTAACAGTGCATTCACTATATACTCTCTATATTATAAGATTCATTACTTCATGTAGTTTATTCATTAACAATTGACATATTTTCAATTAAGGATCTGTTAGTAAAATTGTATGTGGTTTATACTCTGACTTGTAGGTTTTGTTGAGTGAATGTAAGCTGCAAAGTTTGGTAGTAAGATGTATCAGATCCGAGGAACAAGTAAACTTCCTCCCTTATAAATCTATATAAACTGTATTAAAGAATTTGTAATTTTGTACTTGCCCGTACATATTTATCTAAATCTTATATTAATTCTATTTTTTCAAGTTTTTCCTGTGATAGTGCTAAACTGAGCAAAAGCAAGATGCTCTTAGGATTTCTATAGCATGATACAATTATCTTGGGCATGTGCATTTTGGCCCTGTTGCTTGAATTAATTGGTTTGCCATATTATATTGATTGAAGTAAAGATGAAAAACCATGACCCTTATATGAATAGTTGCTATTGATGCCGACTGTAGAAAGACATATATCTAGCTCTAGTATATGTTTCTCTTTCTCTCCCTCAATGGGGCCTGATGGTGATATGTAAATTGAAATTCAACACCTTCTGAGCAAAGAGGGGAATGTTCAAATTTCAAACTTGGTGAAGCAACTTCTAGATCCGCGTGTTAAAATATATCTTACTTTGCAAATATGATTGGTTTTATCAATACTTTGTCCAAGTGTAAAATGCATCTTTATGACCTTATTATTGATGATTTGACAGGTTGATGGATTATGCACAATTCTTGCTCAACATTGTAGAACGTTAACATCTCTGGAGTTTTTTCACTGCACACTCTCCACTCATTTTTTTAGTTCAATATTTGGTTGTATAGTCATAGAGGATGAACAAAAACATGGGATCCAGCATTTGTCAATCGTTGCATCAAGTTTTCAGAAACCATCTTTACCTATTGGACTCATGTATTTTTTGTCCTCAGGAAGGTAAATGAGTGTAAATTCACTTTTTGGTTTTTATTATTGGCAACTTTATTACACTTTGTAGTTTTATCGATGTTTGATGTACTTTAAGTATTCATAACTACTTTGAAGACTTAATTTGATTTTAATGTAACTTGTTTGGAGATATTAAGAATCGAGGGTTTTAGTATGTATACAAGCTTGACCTATATGCTTGCATATACTTAACCTAGTAATATGAATACTAGGATTGCTCACATTGTAGTGTATTCAATTACAATTTCCTGATATGCCTCTCTCTACTTTTTCCTCTCACTTTCCACAATCTACATGTTAGGAAACAGGGGCCCATTGGAGATAAGCCCTTTAAGGTTTTTCAACATAGGGGCAGCACTATCAGGGGTAGTGAGGGTAGTCAGGTAATTGCTGAGGTTGTTAGAAAGGAGTAGTGCAAGTGATTTCTGTTATAAGAAAGTGCAGTCCCAAATGTATCGGGGTGGGGAATTCCTAATTGAATCGGTAGTGAAGAGAATTTCTCTCACTTGGGGAGCCTTTGGCTCTTGGTTTCCTTTCCACTTCTTTAATAGCCTCTGATGTTATTTTTCTGATTGCAGGTTCCTTGATATTTTACTAACATTACATAAATAAACAACTGCTGATACATCTATTTCTCAAGGAATTCTGTCTGTAGTTGTTTCTCCATTTTCCCTCTTGGCTACCATTTGGTGGCAGATAAGGAAATCTTATATATAGCTTCCACCTGAATGTAATATTACAAGATAACATGATTTCACATCAATTTCAGAGTTATTGAAGAAATTGACTAACTTTTTGAAAATCATTCAACGTCTGATAACATTAGATTGAATACTTTAGTCGATCGCCTATTATATTTTTCTCATTGCCAAGGATTCACTGAAATTTACACAGAATTATAACTAGTTTCAAACAGTGTTAGGAGGTGCTTATTTATTATTGTTGTAAATGTCACATTGTATTTAATTCTTCGTTATGTTTAATCTTAATTATGGGAGTGCAATTCACTCAAGTAATTTTTCAAATGTTCTAAGCATATACGCAGTGTAGCGTAGGGGTCATAATTGTGGGAAAAACATAAATAAAAAAGGGAGTGACAGATCGTTGTTTAACCATAAACATGGAAACGTAATTGATTTTCCCACCACCACTCCAACACAAACTAATTTTAATCATATGCAACTGTTTGCATAATGATTTTTTATGCCATTGCTGTGTATTTCACTTGGACTTGTAACGGTATAATTGTTTATCTGTGTGTTGAGTACTTACCTTTATTCATATTATAATGCTGTTAATAGGTCCTTGTGCTCATTAAAATTATCTGACAATCACCATGGACGGACTTTTGCCAAAAGTCTTTTAATGACTCTTCTCAATCTTTCCTCTGGGATATCTGTCCTTGACCTTTCTTATAATAATGTAAGTATTTTATCTGCATATCCATTTTATATTTTGTCATTGTTATTGTTGGCTGACAAAAAGTTCCATGCACATGTTTTAAGATAGCAGGATGGCTTTCTGACTTTAACAGAAGATTCTCGAGTGATTCACATTTGTGTTATGTGAATGGAAAGACGTTGAAAATGTTGCGTGTACTCACTCTGAGGTAGCAGCATACTAAATATAGTTGTATTTGTGTAATGTTAGAACTTTTTAATAATCATCTTTTTTTGGCTGTGATGAATAATAGAATGTGTACAGAAAATGAATGAGGTGGTTTCTGTATAAGCTTGTTGCATTTATATTTTCATTGCCGTAAGTAATAGATTAAGAAAAAGATTTTTAATCCGTTTATTGTAGGGAAAGCAGTTTAGGAAAAGATGATGCAGAAAGTCTTAGGTATGCTCTTGAACATATGCCTAACTTGGAGGAGCTGGATATAAGTGACAATCCAATTGAAGATGAAGGAATCAGGTCAATTGAATTTCTATTGCTATAGTTTTAAGATGTGAAATTAGATTATAGTCTAATTGTGTATCATCAATCTTACAGGAATTTCGTTCCCTATTTTGTTGGAGCATCTGACACGTGTCCTCACATAAATTGTCTGAAGTTAGAGAACTGTGATCTGTCCTCTGTTGGAGTGAATCTTCTCCTATATGTCCTTTCTGCTTGTAAAGCAACATTGAAGTCTCTTTCTATTGCTGACAACTACCTTGGCAGGTTCTTGTACAGCACTAAATCTCATTTCACCCCTGAATTCATCTTTCCATTTTGTATTTTGACTTTTCTTATATAGTCAAGTAACTAAAGCATTGGGAAAATTTTTTAGTACCCCAATCGAAGTACTTGACATTGCAGGTATTGGTTTGGGTTCTTCTGGTTTTCAGGAGCTTCAAAATCTAATTAAAGAGGAGCTTAAACTGATGAAAATTAATATAAGGTAAAGATTTATACTTAATGTTCTGCTGTTGCTTTTAATGTTGTACATACAATCATGTGATATGTTTTCTTATTTATTCAGCAAAAACCGTGGTGGGATTGAAACTGCTAAATTTTTGTCCAAACTCTTGTCACGGGCTCCACAACTAGTTGAAGTGAATGCCACCTGTAATCTTATGCCAATAGACTCACTGGCCGTCATTTGCTCTGCATTAAAGTTTGCAAAAGGTATGTTAGTGTCTGTTCTACTGAGTGACCACTTGACTCGTAGATGCTGGTATGTGGGTGGTCGTAGCTTTGTGCTCATCAAGTTTGATAAGCTGCTAAAATATGCCCACTAAACTCCCATTTTTGGTTACGTGGACGCTAGCTACTAGTACGATATTATAGTCAAAAGAAGCTACTAACTTCAGCTAAAAGATTACTCCTAGCTCAACCTAGGCTTTTACTAGAAGAGAGAGCACTTGATATGTGTTTCTTGTAGAGCCATTTTAAATCTAGATAACCAAAGTATGCTTTGAAGTCAATAATTTATGTTTTCTTCTGATTAATTGTTTTAGCTATCTTGCTTTAGGTAATGTTAAGCGTGTGGACTTGAGAGGACATATATGGAACTATAAGCCAGAGCAGATTTCCCTATGCAGAGAAATTGTACATGATGGATTACCTATATTGGTTCTTCCATTACCATCAGCCTCTGCTGTACTTCATGACCATGATCCTTAGAATTTTGGCGAGTTCAATTTATGATTCAGGGCGTATGCAATTAATAGTTGTTTTCATTTCTTTATTTATCATTATGTATGTTAGCACAGTTTTATGCATAATGCTTTCAAATATTTTATTGCCTGTTCTGTTTTTTTATTTTAATGTATTTTGTAGTTCATTAGATGCTGTGCAAACATAACATGCACAATCTGATGTATCAACAAACAAGATGTAACAACAACACTTGTTTTGGGGTTAATTTTATATGATCAGTTGTCATGGTGGTTTGGAAATCTACTGTTCGTTGCTATTTGAATGATTACCCTCGTTCAATTTGTTTTGTTCCAAGCATGTGACTGGTTTCCAATCTCCCACGCATGTATTTGGAAATACTCGCTTATCCTTGTCTGTGATCTCAACACATATGTGGAAAGTTTTGGAAAATCCTGTGGAATTTTCACAAGGCTTTTTGGCTTGAGATTAACTTGCAACGACATATCGTGCACCAACCAGGCCACCACCACCCATGCAATAATTGAATTGCTGCACATTGGTAGCGACATTTTAGATACTTAGTAATCTTAATTAACAACAAATTAAACTTAAGAACTAATTGTGATTAAAGTCTTATATAAAATTATGACATGAACATATAATTTTAGAAGGTTAAATTTATTTCTTTTTTTCAAAGTTTTCTGTACAGTAATAATGTCGGAAACTAGGTATTTTCCCCTGGTATGGGTGGTTTCTTAAATGTAAGTTTTAACTTTAACATTCGAACGGGTCCCTCAAAGTTATTGGTTTCATAATAGACCATACCTCATTATCCTTCATTGTCGGATCTGGACCTGCATCATCACACAGTAGCACAAGAAAGTAACTGTCTTAGTCATTGTGACATGGAAGATGAAAAAGACATCCCATCCATGAGGAGTAGACAGTGTTGGGTATTCTTGTTATGGAATCCCTGAAGAACAGTACGAGGAAGCAGGTGCACTGTGACAAATTAATTGTGTTCTTACACTTGCTCCTCTCACTACACCAATTTAAACATTTCCTTCTTAAACTTAATTACACTGACTCAACTACACATGTGTGGGTGGGTCATGTTGGAATGGGGGAGTAACAATTATACAAGTACCTAACTTTTCTGTGTCGTCCCTTTCTTTTCAATCTATAGTTCTTTTCCCACTGAAAGCAAGTGAATTGCACGAAGGCTATGAAGTAGGTATATCAAAGGTCAATAAGGTGACTTTTGACCCTTCTCTTCTCATACACCATTTCTAATTTTATTTTATAACAAAAACAAATTCCCCCCATTCATGTCTCCTGTCTAATAACCAAACGGGGGTAACAAATTACATGTGACCCAAACAGTACAAACATGGAATTACAGTTTTAAATAGATTAAATTAAGTCCACTACTATCATGCCACGTATGAAAATCATAGGGAACGTTTATGAAGTGTTATTAATTGAACAACGGAGTAATAGAGGGAAGTGATATTTCATATGTAAAATTAGAGTATTTGATTGCTGTAAAAGAAAATATTGACAAACCAAAATGACCACACGTGATTATAAAAGTACAGCGTAGTAATATCATTATTTTATGAAGTCCACGTTTCATGTATAAAGGTTTTGGATCACAACCTGCCAACTGTACACATTCCTAAATCATAAGGAATTAATCTGAATATAGTAAACAACATATGTCTCATTCCAATTTTACAAGATGCCACAAAAAACTATAATATGATGTCCTTACACCTTAAAATAGACAACACTCCCTGGAACTCGCTTCAGCCAACCTGTAAAGATGGAAACTTTATTTCTATATTTTGTTTTAGGTTTTAATTTAATTCAACTCCAACCTTGCTAGCATATAAAACCTAACTACTAACGTGATCAAGCAAAAGCGAAAGTGGACAACTTTTTTATGAAAAAAAATTGAATATTCTCTTAATTTTCTAAAATCTTTAGGTATGTCCAAATCAGGTTGTTAACTAGGCTTTGTCACGAAGTTATCCCACCTCCTCTCTTTTTTTTTTTCTTGGCTGTTTTCATCATCCAATGTCAAGACTCATTCCTTGTAAAAAAATCCATTTAACCAACTTTATATAATAATGCTATTGAAAGACCCGTGAACAAACATTTTTTTTTAATGTTTTTTCTTTTCTTTTGTTTATCTGGTGGAACTTCTTATCTTATCTGTTTTAATTGGAGTCTTGACCATCATTGCGTTATGAAAATATAAGATGATGCATTGAATCTTGGGACCATCTTAATGTCTAGTTTACACGCTGCCATTAGACGACAAGAACAAGTGAGACTTTTTTTTCCATGTCTGCATGTTTGAAAAACTTCTTAAAATGATCACCTACTAGAAACAAATCAGACATCATTCACACACAAACTTTTGTTCTAGTTTCCAATGACATTATAAACTTCTTTGATGGTGTCTTATTAGAAACAGAAGTTGCACCACAATTTAAGAGATGTGAAATCTAACATCTCCAACAACGTGTGACAGTGCTACAGTACCTTGTAATTTTTCATTGCTACCTTCTTTCTCAAGTCACTCTTCAATAAATGTTTGTTTTCAAGTCTAGAAGATATGTTAAACACTATCCACTTGCTTTATTACTGTTTTGTTGTGTAAAAGTCTTATATGTTAGGAATATGAGTAACAGCACACACCTCACATATATAATAAAAGATAAGATAAAAATAAAAATAATAATAATAATAATAATAATAATAAACAATTATATTTATTATTAGATAAAATTACAATACCCTATTTAAATATAAAAAAAATATTATCTCTAAGAAATAAAAGAACTCAGCCAATACCTAATACACAAGTAAAAAAGATATTTTGGATGATATATAAGGTAAATATCGTGTTTCTATTATAACAGGAAAAGTAAACATCATAATATAATTTTTCGATTAGATTTCTCTTCTAACCTTCTTCCACTTGAAGATTTTGAGTAAATTAATCAAATTTTCACCATATATTATTATATTCTGTGTTACTATTTTTCTCAGTAGACTTTCAATAAGATTGACCTATATAAATTTATCACTATTAACCGATTGTCCTAACATCTATTAGGTTCTTTTTGCTTTGTTCTGAAAATGTAAGGCAAAATTTTTTACAATGTGCACCACATTTTAACTGTCATAATACAAAAATAATCTTTTGTTGCATGTGACTGAGTCCCTCCATTAACCTTTTTAATCCAAATAACTTCCTCACATGTTGGGTGGCTACCATTTTCTCAACTTATATATTAGTCAGAACTATAATATCTTGTGTCTCTCTTACAGGTATAAACATATCAAAATCACCTATAACATCTGAACAAACATAACATCTGATAACTAGTTCTGATCCTCGAAAATATAATGCAACATCGAAGATTCTTTTGATAAGAATCCTCTTAATAATACTCATGTTCTTCACCATGATTTGTCATGAATCTACTGATCCTTCTTACTACTTATGGAATATCTGATCTTGTACTCATCATGGTATTCATAAAATTTCTCACCATTGATGCATATAGTACTCGGGACATTCTTATCATCTCTTCTTCATTGTTATAAGTCATACTCGAGAATAACTTACTTGATAGAAAGTTGAGTATAAATTAGTTTACACCCTTGCATGTTGAAGTACAACAAACTCTTAGTAATGTTGAAGTACAACAAACTCTTAGTAAGTAATTTTTCTAATAAAGTCAAACATTCTTATCTTTAATGTCTCAGTGAATTGCATCCCTAAAATCTTGTTTGTCGGTCCCTAATCCTTCATATCAAACTTTCTAGTTAATTGTGCCTTCAAAAACTAAATTCAAACCTTGTTGGGACTTACAACCAACACGTCATCCACATATAACAATAAAATCATTTTTTTCAAACTATTGTCATAAGTACAATAGTTTGAACTTAGTTTATTGTAATCAAGGTTATTCATAAAAAAATTAAATCTCTTATACTAACATCTGAACAGTGGTTTAAATCATACAAATATTTGGTTAACCCATAAATCAAGTTTCTTTTTTTTTAAAGTCTTCCAGTTGGAACATATCAATCATCTCTTCAAGTTCACCCTGGAGAAAAATAATATTTATATCCCCACTAACAATAACTTTGTGGGTAGTGGGATCGCACATGATATACCCATTCGCATTGTTAACATAGTTCACGAATTTACTCTTCCTAAACTTTAAAAACACAAGTTTCTTCTTGATGTGGTACACTCATAATCTCCTGAAATAATCATTATCACTGATATAAAATATTTGATCTCTCCTAATAAGAATAAACTAAGTCCAATATATATTTTCTTTTGATAGTCACTCTGGCAAACTTCAATTTTTGTTACTTTAAGCCAACAAATTTTCTTGACAATGTCCTCTCTTACCACAATGGTAGAAAATGAGATTCTTCCTTCCTCAAGAATTTGATCCACTATGATTTTGACTCCCACTAGAGTCTTATTTCGCCAATCTATATCTCATCATCGTTATAGTCCTTGCTTGATTCAGACTTTCCACCTTACTTTTTTGTCTGTATTCTTCTTCAAGAATAACTCTGGCAACATCCCCAAAGTGTAAATGTTCATCAATATTATTATTTGTTATATTGATAACGAGTTGATCATACGAATCTAGTAAGTTCTAAAGTAGAAGTTTTGCACACTTATTTTCAACTATGTTGAAATTTGCCACTAAAAGTTTGACAAACAATGTATTCAAATTGTTGATGTGGTTTGTCATCGATGTGGACTCACTCATTTGAAGAATATAAAGTTTTCTCTTCAAAAATATTTTTGTGTGAAGTTACTTGACCTCATACAATCTGATGAGGAACTCTCAAATCTTCTTCGTTATACCCTTCTTCGAAATACTAGACAAAATTGCATTTGTCAATGCTAAATGCAAATTTGCTATAACGTTATTGATAATTTCTTTCTACTATAAAATAGGTTAATCCGACCTCTAGCCCATAGGGTGGGTTGGCCCGCCATAATTAGGACTGGCCACAAATCTCAACTCGTGCCACTAAAGGACGAGGTTAGTGGGCCTATGGGCCCATTCACTAATTTTTTTATATAAAATTTTTTATATGTATTTTTTTAAATGTATCTTTAATTATATAAATAGTTTTTAAACTTTTATCTATTAATTAATAGTTATATTAGATAAAATAAAAAATATTATATTTATGTGTTAAAATAACTAATTATAATCAATAATTTTAAATTTATTAATTAAATTTTATAATTTAAATTATAATATTACAATATATTTACATATTTTAATACACATAACACAAAAAATATAATATTTTAAATTATAATCCTTTTATTTTTATTTAAATATATAAATATTATTTTAAAGCGGCTTAGCTTGTTCGTCTTACTCTTGACTCATCGAGTTGGTGAGCTAGGCAGAGTGAATTAAAACCACCAATCCTTTCCACCATTTTTTAGGTGGATTGACCTGTCAAACTTAATCCATTTTGTCGTCCTTGACAATATACTAATAGAAAAGAGAAAATAAAGATTTAAGGTAATATAAATATTGTAATTTTCTTATAACAAGATAAATAAGTACCCACATATAATTCTCTGTAAATTTTATCTTCTCACGTTATTACTAAAATAAAATCATGTTATCTAATATGTGTCATTTAAATAAACTAGTTCAAAAGTCACTAAACACACACTAGGGCAAGTTCATTATTAATGTATTTTTTTATTTTCTATGTAGATATTTTACCAGAGACAATCTTTTTCCAGTTAGATGAAATTATTATAATTGAAAAAAAAATCTCATCAAATATTTATCAAAATGGTATATTCAAATTTGAGACTAATTAATCTGAAGAAATCATGTACCAATTAATTCATGCGTTCAACAGTTAATGGATGATTAACTCGGTAAAACCTTAATAAAATGTGATAAGAAATTTCATTAAGCTATTTGAGTGATGAATGATTATTAGGTGAGGCTCTATAATCACATGTTGTTGTTGATAAATTGATGTCAACGGTTGTCATCACAGTTCTTACTTCTCATCAGCCTAATAATTATTTTGATTCTGTGATTATTTTAAAAGTCTAGTGAAAGCAATTTGAAGAGTGAACTTTGTTTTATGTGTGTAACACTTTTAAGAATTGTTGCTTGTTATGGGAAATACATGCTAAAACAATGCAATGCGTGACATCTAAAAAGAAAATGTTATATCAAGAGACAAAGGCTTTTCAGTGACAGATTTGGCTAAAAGTTCAACTCTGAATGAACACAATCTGGAAACAAATTTGTTCAATTAATTTTATTAGGTGAAATATCATTTTTTATTTCCAAAAAAAATAAAATAAACAAAATACGTTATAAGTATGTTTTTTGCAATTTCAAATTATTAAATGGTTGGGTACTTGATAATTTATTAAAATTTAATGCGGATAAAGAAATATCAAATTTTAAATATTTACATTTGGTTTAAAGTATAATTTATATGTTAATTTTGAGCTTGCATAAGGGGAAAATAATATCACTTAATGAAAAAAATAATAATAATAATGAAATTATAAATGTACAAGTTTCATCGAAATGGACGCTGTATGTTTTATTGAATTAATAACTTTCTTTCTGTGTGAAATGATTTCTAATAGTTTTCCAATGAAATTTTAGTTAAATAAATTGATAGGGAGTGAATTGAGAACAAAATTTTACACAAAATGTTTATAAGTTGTAGATAAAATAAAAATTATATCATCCAGAGAAATAAGAATATCTTCACGAAAATATTTCACTTCGTATACAATGTATTAAAATAAATTAGTAAATTTTCATATTCAAAATATTATTTTTTAGTACTCATCTATCACAATTTTGATTTTAAAATATATTTTTAATATTAAATAAAAAGAATAAAATCGTGATTAACGAAAATTAATATCTCTAAAATTATCCTAACGAAAATAAAATTGAAACATTCTCATTTTTAAATAGAAAAAAATTAGTTTAATTTATCATTAGGATCAATGAGATTATAATTTAATAAAAAAATTAAAATATTATATATATATATATATTAATTAGTGATAATAATAATTAAAATAAATATTAGATGCAGCAAGAATGATAATAGTAATTATAGATATGACAAGATGATAAAATATTAATAATATTTGATTACTATAACGTTAAAATAATAATATAACTACTACAAATCAACAAAGGTAGTAAAAATATAATAATTATAACATAGACAAAATGAAATAGGGAAATTAACTATCCCATTTTATTATTATAATAATAATATCTTTTATCTTAAACATTTTTTTCCTCGAATAAAGAAATACACCAATAAAAAAAATGGGATTTTAATAGAAAAAATAACAAAAAAAAAGTAAATAGTGAATTATAAAAAGTATGATTTTATTTATGTATTTTGAACCTTATATTTAATAAATTAAGAACAAAGGTTATAAAACTTATATTTTACTTCTTTTCAGAGCCTCTAAATTTCATAATTTGTTACCATTTAATTATTTTAGGATGCATTGATGTTAGATTAAAATGAGTAGCAAACTATGATTTCTAAAACATTTAAAAACTTGTTTTTTATTTTAATATTAGTTTTTTTAAGAATTATACTAAAATCCAAAGAACATAAAACTCCATCTCATTTTATGATTTTGGTCATGTATGACATGAGATGTCATAAGTAATCAAACGTTGTGGTAACAAAACACTGATTAACACTGTATAATGTAATTTCAAATAATAACAAATAATAAAATCGAGTATTATTCATAATTAAAAGCGCTAATAATTCATGCTATTTAAATTAAAAGGAAAAAAAATCCTAACAAGTAATAGGTGTTCAATAATTATTTATAATTTAAAGAATGACACAAGTTCAAATTTTAAATTATATTAAATTATTTCTATACTCATTACAAGAGATTATTTTTATATTATTTAGATAGTCATATTTGAATAAATTTATTTATAACGTGGAATAAACTTATTTATCATGTAGTTACACGACGATATTCTCGTTATAGATAATCTTTATAATAATTGTTATTATTTAGTTTATGTGAGTTAACTACAAATTAAAATATAAAAATTTGTCTATCTGTTTCCATGATTGAACTGTGTTTTTATTTTATATACAATTGTGTGTTTTTATTCTTTTCGAAACATTTTTTTACATTTAATACAATTAAATCAAATTAATTTGAATAATCAGATTGATTTAATTGAAATTTAATAATATTTAAAATAATTTAAAGTAATAATAAAATTTAGTTGATTTAGACTTTTTTTATAAATATGATTTAAACTAAATAAATCCCTTAATACCCCTATTTTTTATTATACAATACAAACACTGTATAATTTTTTTCGTCTCACAATAATGATTTGTAAATACCAATTAGTCGATTCCTACACTTTTGGAAGCACTCAAAACATAAAAAAAAAACCATAAATAAATAAGAAAATTAATATACAAGCACACTTGTTTATCAATTATATCTAAAATTTCACCTTAATATATATATATATATATATATATATATATATATATATATATATATAATTAAAGAACTTGACATACAATATTTATGATATATCTAAATTTGTTACTTAAATGAATACACTTTATCTAAAAAGGAAAGAAAAAAATATATAAAAAGTAACATTTCTAGTATAATATTCTGAGTTAAAGGTAGTTCAAGAGAAATTGAGTAGTTTCTTTATTTTTTAAAATCATAATATTAGATGTAACTTCTAATAGAATTTGGTTCTATTTTTTACATATTGTAGGATATTGAATTTTTGGAACAAAATAATATATATATTTTTTATCTTCCTGCATTATTTTGATAAAATAACACACTAACATGCTACTTTTAACATATTTTTATTGTATTTTTGTTTAATGAATAAGGTAATTTTACTTTTAAAGTTTATCGAAATCAATATGTTAATTCACCTTTAGATAATTGTTATTTTTTTTGTTTCAATATATTTTAAAAAATAATCAACCTACCTTATATTTTGGTAGCTTGTGTTAATAAGATATTCTATTATTTATAAGAAATCAAAATAAAATAAATTAAAAGTATTTTTCTTTTAAATTATTTAATTATAAAAATATTTTATTAACATAAGATAATTTAAAAGTATTGAATATAATTTTATATTAATTACTAATTAATATAAAATTAAAAATTAAAAATATTATTATCTCATAATACTAAATAAATCGATAAAAAAAATTGCATAAGCATCATAAATAAAGAATTATTGCAAAATTTCATATAAAAAAATGGTAATTGCGTAATAATCAATAAACAATTTGAAATAATATTTTTAATATAAAAATAGTTATATTGACATTAGTTATAAAAATTTGTAACATAATTTTTTATGAATTTAATTAATTGAATAAGACTTGGCGATATCAAAATATTATAGACTATCTTGGATACCTAAAATTATTATTGATATCCGTCACTAATTATAATTAGATAAGCTATCTTGTTAATTAAAAAATTTAAGACTCTTATTTTAAACATCATATTAACACAAACTTAAACGATATTATACTCCTCTAAGTCTTTTTTTTTTTTAGTCTCTTACTTCGTTCCTCAATAGATGTTAAACGTTGTAAAAAACTTAAAAACATTGTTTTAAGTCCAAAGATATAGTCGCAATCACAACTTCATGAATTACAACCACAAACTTCATGAAAAACTATAAATAAATATGTCCGAAAGATTAATGCTTTCCAGGTTAACACTACACAAATTTGTTATACTTGTAAAGTAATTTTCTTGTGAAAAAAAAAATGTTTTCATATCTTAAATATTGTATTTGGCATGCCAAAAAATACCATTTAGACGGATCAATAAACATTTCACAATAAAAAATAATAATTGTCTACATAAAAAAATTATTGACAGAGACCAAATTGAACCTAGAAAAATATTCATTAAGTAAAAAAAAAAATGAAAACTAGACTATATTTTAATCTTGATTGAAATTGAAATAATATTTAAAATTTAACCAAATAAATAATATATAAAAAAACATCGTTTAAAAAGAAAGTAAAATAATTTCTAATTCTTATTTTTAAATAAAACTTTTAATTGCTTAATTTTAAATGATCAATTACACTAATAATTTTTATAATTTTAACTTTTTAAAATTTTATCTACACAATATATTTTATTATAAAACATTTTAACATTTTTGTAAATAGATTACTCTTCACAATTATCTCTTCCCATTACAAAGTTAAAACTAATTACAATAAGTTATGTAATCCTATTTTATCATTATTCCTAGTCATTGCATTTCATAA
The DNA here is from genome assembly GCA_963425845.1 of Sphenostylis stenocarpa. NCBI lineage: Eukaryota > Viridiplantae > Streptophyta > Magnoliopsida > Fabales > Fabaceae > Sphenostylis > Sphenostylis stenocarpa. The sequence goes on along the minus strand of OY731398.1, from coordinate 38,737,168 downwards.
TTTTAACCAAATTTTTAGAAGAGTTTATAGAATCACACTTTTTTACGTTGTATATTATCTTTTCTATACATTTTTATTCTATTCATATTTTTTTATAGTCACTAACTCCACTACATAATATTTTATTTAAAACTTTTTTTCCCCTGATATAAACTCACCAATAATGCAGTCTGGTTCTGGTGTACCAAAATCTCCCTAAAACCAATCATGGCCATTACAAAAATCATTTAACTTTATGCAATTGGTTCCTTTCAGGGTGCCTTAACTAAACAACATTTAAAGCCAAGCAGCAGCAGTTCCACAAATACTTCTACTAATTTGTATTTGCGTTAACCCATTCTGTAATTTAATTAAAATAGTAATTCATTTTTTTCCGTAGAAATAATCAACTCTTAAATTTAAAATAATAAAAAAACACAAAGGATGATTTAGGCCTGTTTTAAAGGACAATCAAATGAAAAAAAAACTTAGAAAACATAATTATATAAAATTAAGTCGAATAATTTTTAGATAAAGTCTAAAAGGTGGAGATTGTTAAGGCATACAAAAAAAAGATAATTTAAAATATGTTATTTTGATTGTGTTTATTATTATTATTGTCGGATTATTTATTTATTTATTTTTTCTAAACGAACGGAAATGTAAATAAGGATGGTTAAAATTTCAACTACCTCGCCCACAACCACATAAGCAAGTTTTCATTTCATTTCAACTTCATCCTTCGTCTTCTTCTCCGTCAATCTAGCCACACTCTCCCTCTCTGTCTCTCTGTTTCTCTCTCTGAGAAATTCTCCGGTCTCGCCGAGTAATCTCATCGGATTCTCCATCTTCATCGGTGTCGAAGTCTCACTAACTCACTCACTCACTGAGTGACTCACTGACTCGCTCGCTCTTCAGATCTGATTGCTGCGCGGATCGAAATGGAGGAGGCGCTGGAACTGTCACGGGCGAAGGACACGAAGGAAAGGATGGCGGGCGTGGAGCGCCTCCACCAGCTTCTCGAAGCTTCCAGAAAGAGCCTCTCGTCTTCCGAGGTGACCTCGCTCGTCGACACTTGTATGGATCTCTTGAAGGACAACAACTTCCGCGTCTCGCAGGGCGCGCTCCAGGCGCTCGCCTCCGCCGCCGTCCTATCCGGTGACCACTTCAAGCTCCATTTTAACGCACTCCTCCCCGCCGTCGTCGACCGTCTCGGCGACGCCAAGCAGCCCGTCCGCGACGCCGCCAGGCGCCTCTTGCTCACTCTCATGGAGGTACTGTACCTGATTACTCGATACTGACAAGACAATAATCGAGTGTGGTGGTAATAACTGCTAACTGTAGGGTGCTGTTTAGGAATTATTAGGATAATAATGAACGACTTTGATGTAGCAAAGCGGAAACTGTGCAGCAACGAAATCGGAATTGTCGCTGTTTCGCATTTGCATGACCTGTGTCATGGTTCTGGAGAATGAAAATCGGAGTTACATAGCAAGATCTTTGGTCGTAGTTAACGGCTTAGCTGTAGGATCTTTTGCTGGTGTGATTGGATCGTCATGTATGTTATTAGGATATATGAACTCATGACCCTAAAGCCCTTTGGATGCCTTGTTTTAAATTGTGATGTCTTCAAGTCTAATGCATTTATCTTTCCCCGTTTTTTTTTTTTTTTTTTTAATTAACCTAGACTCGTAGGAGCATTAAGAAACATGTGGCAGAGTATCTACTAATAGTCTCTACAGAAGAGGCTCTGGGAATTTCATTTCTGATAGTCTTAATGTCCTTGAAAATTGTTTTTCTGGTTCTCATTCATTTGTGAGTCAAACCAGATTTAAGTCAGCTAGCAGTTAAATGTAACTTTTTAAGTGAATGCTTCAAAGATAACTGACTTATGCAATCTGTTAGGTTGACAATTATGCAGCCATAGGCTTTCTAGGTGGATTGTCCTTTCTAAATGGCCTGTGGATGGATGTAGATCTATGAACAGTTTAAGCTGGAAACTAATTGAGCAGTCAGCCAAGTAGATTAGTGCTATGTGATTTAGATTGTGTTCGGTTTATTGCATAATGTAAATGTTGGCACTAGCCTGTGATTTATCACTAAATATATGACCGGAGTTTCACATGGCTAATCTGTGATCGGATTTATTTATCTATATGACCTTATTATATCTGGTGTGTTTCTCTTACATTTACATTCTGTATCTTTACCCAAGGCTATATTTGGACTAGTAGAAAAGGGTGGATAAAATTGCATGATGCTAGATTTGAGATTTTGAATTGTTTGATAATGAAATGGAACATGATGCAATGCATTTCATTCCATTCTAATCAATACTCCTCTTTTCTTTCCCTCCAATCTGCGCATTATAGTATGGGACACAACTAGTTTTTTTTTTCCATCATAAAATTTATCTAAACAATAGAAAATGGTAACTGCATTCCAGTCCAGATCATTCCATCTGTACATTGTCTAAGCTTAAGTGGATGTTTCCATATGTATTTTGATGTTTATGTTATGTCCTGTCTAAAAGTGAAGTAAATATGTCATGATTATAATTTTCGGAATGACATTTTTCAAGTATCCTACATTTTGAATTTATTTTGGATTATTATTTGCAGGTTTCTTCTCCTACAATAATTGTTGAAAGAGCAGGGTCCTTTGCTTGGGCACATAAAAGCTGGAGAGTCAGAGAGGAGTTTACACGAACTGTCACAGCTGCAATTAATCTATTTGCATCTACTGAGCTCCCACTTCAGCGGGCTATCCTTCCCCCTGTATAAACTTTTACAAATAAGCAGTACATATTGGTTGTACATTTAAAAATTCTTGGGATACATTACTAATTCCTTCCAAAACTTGCATGATTGTCAGGTTTTGCATTTGCTTAATGATCCAAATCCTGCTGTTAGGGAAGCAGCTATTTTGTGCATTGAAGTAAGTATGCTTTATCTTATAATCATTTTGTATTGTATAGTTGTATATTGGCTAAAGGACTCGAATTACATTATCATGTTAGTTACATAGCTAATTTCAATTCTTAAATTTCGGAGCCAAACATAAAGAATTGCCAATATTGTATGTTATGTTTTGCTTAAAAGAATGAACGGATGACATAAATATTGATGAATATGAAAATGGAAGTGAGTATATTGTCTAGTGGAGGACATGATTTGATATTATATTTAAAAGCCTGAGGGTTGTGAACTTCATGGCTCTAAATTTGAGAATTTATCTGAAGGTCACCTATTTCTTTGAAAGTTTAAAGTTCTATATTAATGGAAAATTTTCATTTATTGCATATTCATGAATAACTGGATTATGCTGTCCCCACATAGTGGGAAAAGGCTTTGTTGTTGTTGTTGGTACAGATACTTGGATTACGTTAATCTTAATGCTGTGTTGGACAGTTTAGTAATTGATGTCATATGCTATTAACAAAGGTTGATTTATTGATGTGTTAGTCACACCCCAGGATAGTGATTGTAGATTTATGATGAGTGTTATTGTTAGTACATTTCTTTGACATTATCTTTTTTGCAGGAAATGTATACACAAGCTGGGCCTCAATTTCGTGATGAACTTCACCGCCACAATCTTCCTTCATCTTTGGTAAATATAAAAAGGAATCACTTTCCTAATTCATTGTTATTTAACACACATAAACGCACACACATATGAATTTGGACTTTCACCATTTTACATTTAATGTCATGTAGTGTGAGAGCTTATAATGCCTTGTTTATTGCATCACGATGATTTCAGGTGAAAGATATTAATGCCAGGCTTGAAGGCATTCAGCCAAAAGTTCGCACTTCAGATGGTATTCCGGGTGGATATATTACTGGGGAAATTAAGCATTTGACTGTTAATCCCAAGAAAAGTAGTCCAAAGGCTAAAAGTTCCTCAAGGGAGAGCTCTCTTTTTGGAGGTTAGTATATTTGTAATTCTTCAATCATAAATGTTTCTATTTTAGTTTAGCACTGATGCAAACATGGTATTTTGCTTTATATCTTATCTGTATAATTTCATTCTCATACTGGCACTATAATTGTCTATCTGCCTTATAATTTGTCGGTACCTAAAATTTTCTTATTTGAGATGAGCTGAGTTGTGGCAATACTGAAACGTTCTTTGAATTGTTAAATAGTGTGGCGTTATGGACAATATGGAGAATGTATGGACATGCTTATTTTCAACGCCACATTTTTTTGTTTGAGATTATATTTGTTTAAGCTCCTTATTATTACATTTAAACCAAGCTTTTATATCACAATGTTAGAATTTTTAGATTTTAATAAGAAATGTTATTTCAGTTAGCTCTGATTGTGGTGATATTTTTTTTTTCTATATCAATCTTATATTCATTTTTTTTGGACATTGTAGCTTATTTGTATCCTTGGGTAATTCCATTAATTAAACCTACTTGTCTTTGGGATTCTAACTTTAATTACATGTTAGTCCTTGGATCTAAATGCTTTTTGGCAGATATTTTCTTCTGCATTTCTTCAATGATAAAAATTTATGAGATGCTTGTACCAATTGTTGAAAAATCGATTGATTTTGATGGGGGAGGCAAAATGATTGAAGGAAGACAAAATAATATGATTCAATGAGATTTAGCTTTGCATGTTGTTTTAAAATTGTAAATTTAATTAAAAAATCATGTATACCGTGTTGTTAACACATTGTGTGAAGTTGGTCGAGAATATTGACTATTTAAATATACATTTTATTTGTTAAATCTTGAGCAGGAGAAGGTGACATCACTGAGAAACCCATAGATCCTGTGAAGGTATATTCAGATAAGGAGTTAATCAGGGAAATTGAGAAGATTGTATCTACCCTTGTGCCTGAAAAAGACTGGTCAATTCGAATTGCTGCTATGCAGAGAGTTGAAGGTCTTGTTTTAGGAGGTTGGTGGTTCCAAATTCCTTTGAGAAACTTGTTCAGAAATATATGTGCTTGTAGTTCAACATTAAGAGCTTATTACTATTTCAAGTCTAAAATGGGAAATAACATTTGACAATGTAGAATATCTTGAAGGAAGTTTGTGGCCATCTTTGATGCATATGGTATTGAATTTTTTTTTTTTTTTTTTGTTGATGTTGATTCAGCATACAAGTCATAGTTAACTGAGCTATGACATTAAAGGATCACAACAATGACTATGTTTTTATCAAATAGTAGAAAGGAAAATTAATGCTGGCAAGGATTATTAGCTGCAGCTGTTGAGAGATGCCAGTCAATCATGTACAGTTTTTAGGATCCTAGTTCCACAAAATTGTGGGCAGGGGATGACTCTAGGTTTGTTTGGATGAGCTTCTTCATAAACTTTTATAGGAGAAGAAAAAAAATGAAATAAGTTTTTCCATAAACTAAAACTAGTTTTTGTACTAGTTACTTTGTAAAAGCTCTCTTATCTAGCTTTTCCAAAATTAGATTTTTAAATTATGCATAAACTAATTTAATTTCGTAGAAATTTATTTCACCTTTTTCTTCCTCGAGAAGTGCTTAATTTAAACATTAATGCACTTTTCAAACTAAATTATTAGGACCGAAGTTTTTACTGGTCTATTATTTAACTGGAGAGTAAACTACCCCAACCTTTTCTTCTACTACATACTTCTTACACTGAATTACTTTTATTTCTAAAACCTACACAAAACCCCTCCTATTTTATAAATTTATAAATATGTTTCAACTAAACACATTTTCTTTTATATATATATATATATATATATATATATATATATATATATATATATATATATATATATATATAGAGAGAGAGAGAGAGAGAGAGAGAGAGAGAGAGAGAGGATCCACTCACTGCAAGAGTAAGAGTTAAATACTTACAATTCATTCTCACCTTTTATTTATTTGGTAATCTAATGGTTAAGATGAGTTACTATTTTAAACCATTAGATTACCAATAATAAATAATGAGGATGAATCTAGTTCTTACTCTTGGAGTGAATGGATCCCTTCTTATATGTTTATATATTTTGATTCTTTTCCATTTCTTAAAGCATTACACAAACGTATGCTATTTTATAATTACATTATCAATATATCTTCATATGATACTAAGAATTTGAAATTATTAATTGCTTATATGATAAAATTTGATGATAATATTTTAATTGAGCAAGAGAAAAAATGATAAAGAAATTATAATTTCAAATATTAGACAACAATAGTTTTTTAAACATGTCAGGGTAATAATTGTAGCAAAAACTTGATTGCATGAATCATTAATTACTAATGGGATAGAGTAAAACTATTTTCAAATCATTTTATGAAAATAATAATGAATGTATAAACATAATTTATTGTTTTATTTATGAATAATCCGTATGACTATAATTTTTATGATAACAATTTAAAAATAGTTCTTGTTATTATGGTAGAGAAATTTAGTTTTAATATATTTATTAAACTAAAAGAGAATTTTTGTGATGAGCAAAAATCTTTAGTATGAATATTTTTTAATTTTACACAAAAATAAAGGCTTTAGATTTATGTATTGTGTATTTATACAATGAGAAGAGTTTTTGTAGATTGTAGAGATAAAAAGGGATTTTATATAAAAGTTGCAATAAAGAATGGAGATTGGAGTAGTTTACCCCCTTATTTGAATTTTCTGCATTGTTTTTCTCACTGAAATATGTTTTTTGCCTATTGTTTAAGGAACTTAAGTTTAAAACAGAGAGAAAACTATATTTTGGAGGGCATAAAAACCCCTTCTTATAATCTTGTATTTATAATAATATAAAGCTGATACAATGGGAAGATGAAACATCAAGAGACTGCCTTAGGCACAGAACTAGGTACAGCTTATAGATGTTCCCAACACACTATAATTACTCTAACATATATAAACTCAATAATTATTTTAACAAAGGATAACTTGTTTTACGTATGGTTAATTGTAATTTTCACTTAGCTATTAAATTAATTGTAATACAATTTCTTTTTCTGTGGCATGACTGTTGAATATATTCTGAATACTTTCTTCATTAGGTGCTGTGGATTATCCATGTTTTCGTGGGCTCTTGAAGCAACTTGTTGGACCTTTAAGCACACAATTGTCAGACCGAAGATCAAGCATTGTGAAGCAGGTGCTCGAACATTTTTATTGTTGTATATTCTTTCATTAATTTGTAAAACAAAATATTGTCTCAAGGGACTGTTTTTGGAACTTAGGAGATTGGTGTATCTTCTCTCATGAAGCAATCCTTTATTTGATGAAATCCTTCCCTTAGTATGTTTGTTGGTTTTGCCTTATAATTTTACATTCACTAACTTGTCTATAAGTTAGGTTCTTATAGTGAACTGTTTTTTTTTTTTTTTTCTTCTAGGCTTGCCATCTATTGTGCTTTTTGTCAAAGGATCTCTTGGGTGATTTTGAAGCATGCGCTGAAATGTTTATACCAGTAAGTTAAACTAGTTATCTTGTATTTATCACATTTTTTATGCTTTTGAAATGATTAATTTTTTATCTGATAATTAGGTCCTTTTCAAGCTGGTTGTGATCACTGTGCTTGTAATTGCAGAGTCTGCAGATAACTGCATAAAAACGGTAATATAATATGCTTATTTAATTCTCTGCATCTTCTTTCTACGTGTCATTTTCACCTTTGTCCTCTACTTTGCAGATGTTGCGTAACTGCAAAGTTGCTCGTGTGCTTCCTCGTATAGCTGATTGTGCAAAAAATGACCGCAATGCAGTACTACGTGCAAGGTATATATTATCAATTACTGAAGAGACACGTTTGAGGGTTTTGATTTTTTATTAATACCGTATGACATTTGTACTGTAGATGTTGTGAATATGCTCTTTTGGTCCTGGAACATTGGCCTGATGCACCAGAAATACATCGATCAGCTGATTTATATGAGGATATGATAAAGTGTTGTGTTTCAGATGCAATGAGTGAGGTAGCTTTATAGTTTTAGGTTATTTGATTTGTGGTAAATATATTGTGCATCAGTTTTGTAAATTTTAACTATCTTTTCCATTAGGCTTCCCTTGTTTCTGTGCCATAAGTGTGTTGGTGTTGTTGGAAGTGTAAATGTTTTTCTTGTTGTTTGCTTATATTTTAGTGAAATTCCAGTTCTGAATGTACAACATGACAAATCAGTAATGATAATTAAATTGTCAAAATCCACAATCCTTTTTATTTATTGGTTGGCTTTATGTCTCAATGTGTTTTTTGTATGGTAAGGCATTATGAAGATTCTGAAACTGTGATAGAATTTATTCTTAATATGTTCAAGTACTTTCTTTTTCTGGAAAACCTTTTTATTTATCAATTTTCATTGATTTAGGACGGAAACTTATTCGCATATTCATTGGTTTTTCAAAGTATATGCATTTGAAAATGTTACAAATGAAAATTGATAGGTACGATCTACTGCAAGGATGTGCTACAGAATGTTTGCAAAAACTTGGCCAGAGCGATCTCGTCGCCTATTTGCATCCTTTGACCCTGCTATTCAACGGGTATATACTTACAATCTTGTGGATGCTATTCTTTATTTTTGTTGCTAAAGTCATCTCTTAAAGTGAATGTAAATTGCAGTTAATAAATGAAGAGGATGGAGGAATTCATCGGCGACATGCTTCACCTTCCATTCGAGATAGAGGTGTGCTAGGGTCATTATCTAGTCAAACCTCGGCTCCCTCTAATCTCCCTGGTTATGGAACTTCTGCAATTGTTGCGATGGATAGAAGTTCAAGTATATCATCAGGGACATCTATCTCCTCTGGCATACTTCTTTCACAAGCTAAGTCACTTGGTAAGGGTACAGAACGAAGTTTGGAAAGCATGTTACATGCAAGCAAACAGAAGGTTTCTGCTATTGAAAGCATGCTCAGAGGCTTGGATTTGTCTGATAAGCATAATTCATCTTTCCGGTCATCAAGTTTGGATCTAGGTACCACATAACTTTTCCTGTCAAATATTTTTAATCACTTCAATTTACAGGGCGTGATGTCATTCAATGCTTGATGTTATTTTAAACTATTTGAGCGGCAAATTTTTCTCTTGTTGCCCCTAGTGCAGGAGTTGACCCTCCATCATCTCGTGATCCACCTTTCCCTGCGGCTGTCTCTGCATCTAATCATCTGACAAGCTCTTTAACAACAGAATCAATAGCTTCTGGCATCAATAAAGGTAGTAACAGAAATGGTAGTCTTGGTTTGTCTGACATAATCACCCAAATTCAAGCTTCAAAAGATTCTGCGAAGTTGTCCTATCATAGCAATGTTGGTATTGAACCTTTATCATCAATATCATCATATTCAAGTAAAAGGGCCTCAGAAAGATTACAAGAAAGAAGTTCACTTGATGATAACAGTGATATTAGGGAGACTAGGCGATTTATGAAACCCAATCATGATAAGCAGTATTTGGATGCTCCTTATAGAGATGGAAACTTTAGGGAATCACATAATAGTTATGTGCCTAATTTCCAGAGACCACTATTAAGAAAGAACGTGACTGGACGCATGTCTGCTGGCAGGAGGAGGAGTTTTGATGATAATCAGTTATCTCTTGGCGAGATACCAAATTATGCAGATGGACCCTCATCTCTTCATGAAGCTTTGAGTGAAGGACTTAGTTCAGGTTCTGACTGGTCTGCTAGGGTTGCTGCCTTTAATTATCTTCATTCTTTGTTGCAGCAAGGGCCAAAGGGAGTTATAGAAGTTGTTCAGAATTTTGAGAAGGTAATGAAGTTGTTTTTCCAGCACTTGGATGATCCCCATCATAAAGTTGCACAGGCTGCTCTTTCAACACTATCTGACATTGTTCCAGCATGCCGAAAGCCTTTTGAGGGTTATGTGGAAAGAATATTACCCCATGTATTTTCTCGGTTAATTGACCCTAAAGAACTTGTCAGGCAGCCATGTTCAACAACTTTGGAAGTTGTGAGCAAAACTTACAGTATAGATTCTCTTTTACCGGCATTATTACGCTCACTAGATGAACAGAGGTCTCCAAAGGCTAAATTGGCTGTTATTGAATTTGCAATAAATTCCTTCAACAAACATGCTATGAATCCAGAAGGGGCTTCTAATATTGGCATCCTAAAATTATGGCTTGCTAAGTTGACCCCTTTGGTTCATGACAAAAATACAAAGCTTAAAGAAGCAGCTATTACATGCATTATATCAGTGTATTCTCACTTTGATTCCACTGCTGTTCTTAATTTCATTCTGGGTTTGTCAGTAGAAGAACAAAATTCTTTGAGACGAGCTTTAAAACAATATACCCCTCGCATTGAAGTAGACCTAATAAACTATCTGCAGAACAAGAAAGAAAGACAACGTTCTAAATCTTCCTATGATCCATCTGATGTTGTGGGAACATCCTCTGAAGATGGATATGTTGGTTACTCTAGGAAGGCTCATTACCTCGGGAGGTATTCTGCTGGATCCCTTGATGGTGATGGTGGCAGGAAGTGGAGTTCCCAGGATTCAACACTGGTGAAAGCCAGCCTTGGTCAAGCATCTTCTGGTGAAACTCAGGAACATCTGTATCAAAATTTTGAAACTGATCCTAATAGTGGCAGTCTTGCTTCAAAAACTAAAGATCTTGCTTATGCAGTCAATACAATGGGTCAAAACTTTGGCTCTCAAACTAGCCAACATGGACATGTGGACAGTAGCATAAACTTGGAGGGTCTTTCAACTCCACGTCTAGATTTAAATGGTTTGATGTCATCAGAGCATTTAAATGTTGTTGAAGGCTATGTAAATGACAAGGAGCATCCTTCTGAAGTGGAACTTAATCATCACTCAGCCGAAGATGTAAAGATTAACTCCATAACAGAAACAGGACCCAGCATTCCTCAAATTCTTCATATGGTGAGTAATGCAACTAGTATGTATAAGATGGTTTTTAAGTTTTTTGTTTGAAAAAAATAAGATTTGTTTGAAAGAGAAATGGAGTGTGGGAAAAAAATAGGAGGGTGAGAAAGCATTCTCCTAGAAGTAAAAATGCTCCAGAAAATTATAGGAATAACAAGGACCATTGGTGAAGAGATTATTGCAAAATTCTTGTTATATGACAATGTAAAAACATTGGGTGGCGTATTCATGTGGTCCTTTTGGTTCTAGCATATAGTTGTGTTTAGGTTTATTTAATAGAAGTATATCTTTAGAATTTATCACTTTGCACCTGCAAAATGTTGTTTTGTAGGTATGCAGTGGGGGTGATGGAAGCCCTATTTCAAGTAAACGGACTGCACTTCAACAATTAGTTGAAGCTTCTATAACAAATGATCATTCTATTTGGACCAAGGTATGCTTGATTTGATTAACTCTTTTCCTGTTCAGTCGTACTTGTTATATGGTTGTCAGTCGTACTTGTTTTCATGATTCAGGATCTGATAGAAAGTGAGCTAAACTGGGGAAACAGATAAATTGATCAAATAAAATACTAATGATGTGTTTTAACCCTAATGAGATACAATTACAATTCAGAACAGGTGCTGAACTAACCACTAGGTCAGTGTGATATTGCCAGGCTGACAATCTGTTACCAATTAGTTACTGTTGCAGTTATTGATATCAAGTAAAATGCTTAAGCTTACAGAAACAAAGGAAGCTTATTTTCTACTCAAATAACTCTTAAATACAGATTAAAAAAAATTTCAATAAATAAAAGAATCTGCTGCACAAACCCTTAACCCTGAATCTAAACTCTGTCTCTAGTGAGAAAATATTTTTGTTTGATCATGTGGGTAGTTTTGATCATGGTTAATGTGCAATCAATTGTTAATTATATAAATTCTGTTTGTGAGAGAATTATAATTTATCCAATTTTGTCAAATAACAATGAATCTTACTTGTTTGTGTAAACCTTTAAAAAGTGATTATAATTTATTGTTAACTGTAATGACAGTTTCATGGTGTACTTGCAGTACTTCAATCAGATTTTGACAGTTGTGCTTGAGGTGCTGGATGATTCAGATTCCTCTGTCAAAGAGCTTGCTCTTTCACTGATAGTTGAAATGCTTAAAAACCAGGTTCCCACTCCTTTTGTATGCATAAGCATTCGGCATCATTGGGACTTGAATTTAATAATATGAAAGATTTTTAAATTTAACTTATATTTATTTACAGAAAGGTGCCATGGAGAATTCTGTTGAGATTGTAATTGAGAAGCTGCTTCACGTTACAAAAGATATCATTCCTAAGGTAGCAAAAGTAGGCCAATTCGACTTTGTCTTTTCTACATTTGCTTTCTTTTCCTAGTCTAAGCTTCTTCCATCCGGTTTTTAGGTCTCAAATGAAGCAGAGCACTGCCTGACCATTGTTTTATCTCAGTATGATCCATTCAGATGTTTAAGTGTATGTGTTTCTTGATTTTTCTACGTTGTGGTCCCTTTACTCCTTGTAAATTGTTTGAGAAAAGGAATGGGGTTTTACTTATTTGACAAGCTAATGCTCAGAATTTTAACCATTTCAGGTCATTGTTCCTCTACTGGTTACTGAGGATGAGAAAACACTTGTCATTTGCATAAATTGCTTAACAAAGGTAAATGCCTCTTGAATAACCTTTTGTTCTATTTTGGAAAGAAATGCCAACGAATCAATGACATTTTATAATGGAAGAAGTAATTTAGTGTCCATATTATCCCCATGTGCTTCTGATGCCTTTAAAACATAACGCAAATGCTAACTAGTTTATTTATTAAAAATAATTAAGGTAGCAAAAATAGATATTTATTAAAAAAAATAGTTATTATGTTAAAAATAAAAATACCAAAGGCATTCAAGCATTTACAGTTTTAGGTAATTTGAAGAATTTAATGGGGGGACTATTTAATGCTCCTCAAGTAGTGTGTTCATGTCTCTTGTTTACGAGACCCTAAAACATATCTTGAGATTATCCTGCATCTCATGGCTACTCCAGCCGGTATGGTATTTCTTTTTCCCATTGGCTATTAATTCGTACGACTATATACTGTTTCATTTCTTCACCAAAAAAAGGAAATATAATAACTGACGTGAGTGTAAAATACGAAGTGTATTAATATCACTAGCTCTGTGGCACCTTGGAACAAATCTCTTTTCTTTCTCTCTTGAATGTCTTGTATTCTAGTTGTATCATGGTCCCCCTCAGCTTTAAGAAGATCTCCCACTGTCCTTGTGCTTCTCATATCATACCTGCACCATATCATACTGCTTAGTAGGAAGTGGTCCACTTTTATCATAAACTGAACATGCTTTATAAATATTTATCTTGTTTAACAATTAACATATGCTATTCCTTTCTTCAGCTTGTAGGGCGGCTTTCTCAGGAGGAACTGATGGCTCAGTTACCCTCGTTTCTGCCTGCACTTTTCGAAGCTTTTGGTAACCAGAGTGCAGATGTTCGTAAGGTACTAAGAGGTTTTTTATCTGGATTAATTTATGTTCCATAACTTCTTACATCTTATAAAGTTTCAGATGGTAAAAACCTTTTAAGTTATTAGTTGTCTGTTCTCGTAATTCTTTATAAGATTTAAATATTGAATTTTGGTGATTAACTAATAACACACTATAAAAGGGGTATTATTGGAATGTGCAGAAATTGTGGATTATTTGTTTGATTTAGTTAAAAGAAAATTTGACTGCTTCTATGATCTATAAAAACATTTTCTTTGAATGTAAGGATTGGGGTATTATTTACCACTAACAATTTTACTTTTGTCTGTCGTTTGTTCCTTTATATATCATTCAGTTTCGTAATTCTCATTTATGTAAATGGCGGATGATTACAGACCGTTGTTTTCTGCCTCGTGGATATTTATATCATGCTTGGGAAAGCATTCTTGCCATATTTGCAAGGGCTTAACAGCACACAGTTGAAGTTGGTCACCATTTATGCAAATCGAATCTCACAAGCCAGGACAGGCAAAACAATTGATGCGGTTCAAGATTAGCAGGATCATTGGGAAGAAAAATTGTGGATTATGGGTGTTGTCAATTCTTTGTTGTGTATTTTGTATATCTGCGTGCATGAATTTAGATGTGGGTCTTATTGTCTTTCCTTTCTTCTTGTTTCTCTTTAAATATATAGTTTTTTTTGTTCTTCCCTCTTTCCCTGCCAATGTTGGAATCCGGAGAGTGCTGATGGTGAAATACGCGCAAATTGTAATCTACATTGAGTAAACGTTATTGATTCTAGTAAATGGTTTTTCAAGAAAGTCTATTTGATTCAGTTTAATTTTGGATTTTGGTTAAATTTTTGCAAAGCTTGTTTTCACGCTGGTTTCTTATTACTACAAAAATGAGTTTTCTTTCCTTCACTCAACGAAACCAGAGCAATATGTGAGCTTAACACTTTGCATTGGCGTGGCTACTTATCATTAAACTTTTATATAAAAAGATCATGTTTACAAAATCATGAATCCTAAGAACTTAATTAAATTGTTTGGTTGATAAGAATACTGCTGAAAATATTTATATGAAATTTTTAAAATTAAAGAATGTGTTTTTTTATTAAAATTTTATTTTGTTATTATATTAAATGATTTAATAACTGTAATATTTTTTTCTTTTAAATTTGGAAATGTTATTTTTACCCATTTTAGATAAAATATTTCTGAATTTTTTAACAAAACTTTACTGATATTTAAAAAAAAAAAAAATATATATATATATATATATATATATATATATATATATATATATATATATGTATACTCTTCCAACTTTAAAACTTAAGAAAACTAAATTTTTCCTTTTACGAACATTTCGAGTTATTGGACTCTACGAAGAAAAACTTGTGAAGATTAAAGCTGGGCCTTGCAGTTCTGCTGGTTTAAACCATCCTTTTACATTTTACAGTGTTACTTGAAGTCATATAAAATATTTAACTACCACTATTACAACGTTTTCTTTAAGGGACTATTTCAACGTTTCTTCATGTAAGAAACTTCCAGAATTGAAGCGTGAATAATAGGCTTCCTTTTATCTTGTGTTGAATTTTATAATTTGTTTAGGGTATATTGAATCATGTTTCTATAAATTATAGGGATGTCAATTATCAAGTTTTAAATTATTATGTAAATATTGGTTTATGTTTTGAATTTATTATCCAAATTTTTTGAATTGTTTTTGGGTGTTTTAGCTAAATGGATTTAAGGTAAATGTGAGTTTTAGCTAAAATTATTTATGTTTAGTAATTTAATCACTCTGTTCATAGACCCGATATCAAATTTTAATCCAAATAAAATTTCTCTTTCTCTCTCTCTCTCTCTCTCTCTCTCTCTGTCTCTCTCTCTCTCTCTCTCTCTATATATATATATATATATATATATATATATATATATATATATATTAAATTTATTCAAAACTTTTTAAAGAGTAAACTTTATTTAGTTGAAAGTAGTTATTCTAGGATAAAGTTGTTGGTAGCTAAAAATAGCCTGAATAAGTATTTGGGCTGGGAGTATTGCTAGAAATACGTGGATGATTATGCCCACTGTTGTAACAGCACACAATGTGGTTTCCTAGGGGAAAGAAAAACAAATAGTGATCAAAACTACAGAATTAAAAGGAATCGAAATTACAATTTAATTTCTTTTATATACTAAAGATGCTTGTAATTGACACCTTATAAATCACTTTTAATCAAGTATCTAGGTAAGGAGTCCATCAAAGTTGGAGAAAGTAGTTCAAGTTTAAAAGTATAGAACTTCATTGAAAATTCTCAAATAATTTTGACACTAGAAAACTAAGTTCAATCATTCACCAGTAGAATAATTGTTTTAATCATTCTCCAAAGCGGGAAATTTCTAAATCTTCACATTCTAATCAAATTTATAAAAATGATATCAGAATTTTAATCTAATTTGTCAATATGTTATATATGATAATTCATTTAGATCTATGGTTGATTTCAGTTATGTTAATTAATTTAACTAACTAAAGTTTATATTATAAATACTTTATTTCAACGGTATTTGTATCATCAGTTGTGTATTGAATATATACTTTACTTATCTCTCAAAACATATTTTTCTCTCTTGATCTTGTTCTAGATCTTCTTTTCGTTAACAGTGATATCAAGAGTTTCAACATTCGAAAAGAAGAAAGATGGCGATGATAGGAATTATGTTGTATGATAATATGTCAGTGTTCGATAACAAGAATATGAAGGTTACGATAGTTTGTGCATGAAGATGAAGGCCATTTTTTGGTTCCAAGAAGTCTTGCATGTGGTCCTGAACAAATATGAGGGGTTACCCAAGAATCCCACTGAGGCACAACGTGCAATATTTCGAGAGGCGAAGAAACGTGATTGCAAAACTTTGTTTTATATACATCGGTGTGTCGATGAAAGCAACTTGAGAATATATCGTTGGCAAACTCAACGAAAGAAGCATGAGATACACTAGTGTAGAGTTACGTAGGTGCTGAGAGGCTGAATGTGGTACGACTTCAAACCTTGCATCATCAATGTGAGTTGTTGCATATGAGAATGCAAGAAATCATCAAAGAATACTTTGCAAGATTATTATCGATCACAAACTTGATAAAATTGTGAGGTGAAAGCTTGAAAGAATGAGCAATGGTGGATAAGGTGCTAAGAACTCTCGATGTTAAGTTCGACATAATTTTTGTTACTATCAAAGGGTCCGAGGATCTCGATTTGTTGAAGTTGGATGAACTACATGAGTTACTGGAGGCTTACGAATAATGATTATGTGAGAAGCAAAAGAAAGGTCTAGCATATAATAGACTTTGTTAATGAAACAAAACCAGAAAAATGAAACAACTTAATTATATATAATTACTAAAGTACATCAATATGTATCAAACTAAATTACAAAAAAATTTAAATATCTACTAAATACAACAAAATTATCCTAAATTACATCGGATTAACTATATTTACAAAGTTTATAAGTATCATACGTTTTGTACAAAAATTTGGCCAATTGTTCCCTTATTTATAAAATATCATGTTCGGACAATGGTGAATTTTGAAATACCTCAAACAATAATTGAAGTGTTATTAACATAAAATACTGATAAAAATAAATAAATTTAACTATTATTAAAATGAATTATCTCTATCTAAAAATCAGTAATACTTGCATAAATTATAACTCTCATCCAATACATGACATAATAGTCACATTCATACGAGTTTATTTGCTTATTACATTAAAATGAGAAATAAAACATAATGTTATTTTTAAAGTTTATATATAACAATAATTATGGCCTCATTAATTTTCTAACCTTAGGATAAGTGAAGTGCAATTTTTTTTATTTGCTTTTTCCACTTAAAATATTGCTTCCGAGAGATGACTCTAATTGAAATAAAGACAAACATTAGTTAATATATATTTATACTTTTAAAACTTAACAAACAAAAATAAAGTTACCGTTGTAATACACTTTTGATTTCTTGGTTGGATTTTTTATGCAACGAACAGAACCACACCACTGTTTAATCTCTTGGGATAATTACAATCAACTGCTAATGAGACCAACATTGTATGACAAACAAATTAGTTATATAAGAAAAATTAACAATTAAAATAACAAATTAAAACACTAACCCGTCAAGTATAGATATCTTTTAGAGCCACTCATTCATATTTGCATATACGGTTGAATTTGGACTTTCGTGTTACCAAAATTTTTAATGGATTGAGGCTCAATAAATCCATACACTTCAGATTTTTTTGCTCCGAATTTAATTTTTCAATGTACCTAACAATGAATTATAAGTTAAATATCATATATATTATAATGTTACACACAAAATATAACTATGACTTACATGGCTCATAGTTGTACTATAGAAATTTCCAACATGTAGTTTCCCCAATCATCTCTAATCTAAAAACCCTTTTGTCCCACTGTATTTGAGTTAATTTTTTCCTTAATCGTGGTAATATGGTAAAAAACATAGATATTGGATCATCGTCAGCTTCACATCCTCATTAATAACAAGTTATCTCAATACCTGTTTACCACGATGGATAAATCCTAAATAACATAAGACAAATAGTCAAACATTTATTAAATTACAAAGAATTATAAGATTAAAAAAAAAAAAAAAGAGAAGGAACACTACATATATTACTTTTTCCTGTGCTAAAAGTAACATTACCAAACATCTTGACTAAGCCAAAAATATGTCACTTGTCTGCCCTACTAGCTTAACCTTTGTATTCAGCAAAGACAATTGAGCAACAACATCAACAACTTCATTGATCACTACCTGCATCTAGTCTGCTTGTATTGGGACACCATAAATGGTTGAGTCACCCTTAAAAACTTGACCAAGTGCCATTAGACGTGGGAGGTCATCTTCAAAATATAACTCACACTAGTTATGTGCATTAGTGTGAGTATATTCCCTAGGGGAACTTGTAACAACAACACAATTCTCTTTATTACTGTCTAGAACAATATAATCTTGAACTGTATAAGGTGTTTCTTGAGTCTGTTGTTGGGAATGAGTAAGAGATTCAAGTTTCTCATCAAACTCTTGTTATAAGGACTAGCGTGTTTGATTAAATTTTTCTTCAAACTGCATCTCCATTTTCTGTAAGGTCTTCTGACTGTAAGATTTAACGTGGGTCTTCGTGATGGTGGACCAAAGTAATCACGAAGGTCTCAAGATCCACCAGCACCACGCACACGTCTTGGGTGCTCTGATTTTCCTATAGTAGTTGTCAATATGTCTTCTCGACCATGCGGTAAGTCACACTAAATTATGTAGGAAGCAGGTGTAATTAACATGTTATATATTTTTTGACTTACAATTTTCTCAGTAATGACTCATGTAGACTTAAAACTCATTTGTCCATCAGGTATTGTGCGAGTTGTCTTCCATATCTTATAGTAGGGGGTGGAGACACAAGGTCAACATACTCAAATCCTGTGACTTTGCTATGACTTTCATGAGTCGTTGCTCCAACAATGCATACCCGCCCCACAATAATAGATGGAGTGCATCATTCAATTTTTTACATTCCTGGGCAGCTACTCTTTTATCCTACAATGCAAATAAGAAAATTAGAGTAATACACTAAGTGTAATTAATGTAAGAATAACTAATAACTAATTTATCAAGAGGGGTCCAATCGACTGACACAAAACTGCAACAAATCATCCTCACTAATATGATACTTTAGGCAAAAAGATTAATCTTGATACTTTCCAAATACATACTCTCGTGTCAAGAAAGTCTTAAAGACCCTCCATCTAGTGACAATGGATGATAAAATCTTCTTTCTGACCTTAATGTTAGGAATGTCAAAATTTTGCTGTCAAATTACAAATAAATATTAAATTCAATTATTAATATATAGAGTGTTCAATAAAAGTAGAAATACCTGAATATTTTGCCACATGAGGTTCTTCTCGGTCTCTTCAACATGATCTCATGATGGAATCATAATAGAAACATGGTGTCTAGCTAGGAGTCTCAAATAATTCTTAAACTTTGCGAGCATTCGGGTTTGATGCCTTACCAGAATGTGAATCAACGTTAACTTGTGTCACCTCCTTAACATGGTTTATTATCAACCTTTTCAATCTGGTAACAGATCTATCTCTACTTCTACCACTAGCGGACATCGAATCCAACATAATCCTGAAAAAAAGAACAATGATTAATAAATTTTAACACAATGAATGCATATTCATATTTAAAAAATATATATATATATATATATATATATATATAAACAATAAAAAATGTGGGACTCAAACAAATAAAATGTAGAAATATAACAATGTAATGTTTAAATAATAGGTGTACTCAAACAAACAAACGAACATTAAATAAACAATAACAATTCAATCTTAATAACAATAAAGTGGAGACATTCGTGCAATATCACGATTCGAGATCCTAAAAATAATTACGGATTCAATTTAAACATAAAAATTAAATATATAGATTACTAATCTCAAAGATATTCAAGACGTTCTAAAACTCGAATCAAATGGGAAACACTACTAGAAAACTAGTTTTTTTCTACCAATTTTCTTGTAAAAAATTGTTTACATTTACAGAAAACTTATTTCTTGCAATTTTTATAAAAACTTTGCAAAAATATTCCCATGAAAAATAAGAATTTTTAGTAGTGAAAGAAATGTCAATCACCACAAATGGGATACAATGCAGGTGTTGTCATCGCTCACCATGGTTGAAAAATACTTTGGAGTTGCTATAGTGGTCGTTGTCGTTATCGACTCAAAAACCTTAGCGCGCGTGAAGAAGAAAAAATCCTGGATGATATAAAACACAGAATTTACATCGAACCTTAAAAGAATTGACATAAAAACTACTTTTTACATCAGGTGAGATCCTAACTAACGTAAAAAGTAATTTTTAGGTCAGTCCCTTTGAGGTCCGACATAAATTCACCTCCCCCTCCCTTTATTCTGAAAAATGTCACTGAATTTTTTTAAGTTTATTATTTTATAATCTATTTTAAGTTTATTATTTTATAATCTAACAAAAAAAAGGTGGCATAAAAAACATATTTTACACTAATAAAAAATAAGTTGTTGGTAACTAAAAAAAATAAAACATAGAATCGAAGACCAATGCATCAAAATTATATTGAACGAGAAGATAAAAAGCAAAAAGGAGCTAGATGACATCAAAAGCCTTAAAATAATATAAGGTTGGAAGAATTAAAGAAAAACTTGAATGCAAAATCGATTATTAAATTAGAGGATTATGTTAGATGATAATTCGGTAATTAAATGTAATTATTGGTTTCAATTAGAGGTTACAATTTTTGTTATAAATACCACATCTTTACAATATTTATATAATTATTAAATTTACAATTTATTTTTCATGTTTTTCTCTCTATTCTTGTCTTAGATCTCTTTCTGCTATATATGAAAGTACATGATTAAGAATTTAAGTGAATATATATATATAATTTATGACAATGAGAATTAATACGTAAATTGATTAAGAGAGTAATCATCGACACATAATTGTAAAGTTCATAAAATTGTTATTCTGTGATCAATAAGTGACTCAGCCTTAACTAGAATGTGGGAGGTATAACATTTCAGGTGTAAGAAAAACATAAATAAGAAAGGAAGGAAAATATATAAAATGGAAACAAAGTAATTTAGAAGAGATATATAATAAGTACAGAAGATGAAATAAGAATCTAATTCTATTTATAAGGAGGAGAAACTAGGTAGAATAGCAGTTGTAGAGACCACTTAACGTGTTATTCTGTACCTCCTGGTAAACAAAATTGTGTGGATATGTGTGCTTACCTCTTTTGATTCTCTTCCTTGCATTGTAAGGTACTCACACTCACACGGTGCCACCACGGCTCAATTACAATCAACTTATAACTTTGAAGTTTGGCATACTTGCTCGTTTTTCATGCCAATGAAACCAAAGGTAAATAAATACCCAAAGGACCCCAAAAATATACTTCAAAATATGATTGTCTTCTTGTCTAGTAAAAAATGGCAAAAAGGTGCCCTACGAATTTATTCAAGATAGGAATCATCTCCATTTTTAGAAAAACATCACTCTCTCTAAGATTTTTAGATTTTAAACCAAATCCAAACACACTTCTACAAATTCAATGTTGATGCTAACACACATATCCAATTTGGCATTCATCATTATTTTCCATTTCCTTTCAATCTTATATCACACCTTGCTCTCACCTATCCTATATCTATATCCACTTGAAAGGATACATATGTCTTTCTATATATTCATTTATCTCTATATATACCACCCCATTTAGCTTCCTACACTTCATCCATTTTCATCATTCTTCTCCTCCCACTCATAACTTAAGTCTCAGAATTTTGGAGAAAGATCGTTCTCATTATTCAGGTTAGTGCTAATATATGTTTATATATATAGATAATATATCCTTGTTAAAACAAACTCACTGTGTTTTTCTAAACTAGTGTTGAGGAGACTTAAAAAGGATACGGATTAGGAAAACAAAAAGTGAATGGCACGTAGAAACTTTGGCACCCAAGTAACAGCACTTGTTGTAGATGACAATGCACTGAACCAAAAGATTCACCAAAGGCTGCTGGAGAGTGTTGGAGTGAGAAATGAGGTGGTGACAAATGGGAAAGAAGCAGTGGACATTCATTGCCATGGAAAAAGATTTGACCTCATTCTCATGGACATGGACATGCCTATCATGAATGGCATTCAGGTACTTAATTCATTACGTTACATCGCATGCAAGTTTACCCTTCATTTTTTGTCTTCAAAGCCAAACATAAAATCGCATTTCTTCTAGATTTGGATTACTATATATTGTTTCTGTGCAGGCAACAAAGGAACTTCGTTCAATGGGCATTGGGAGCATGATTGTTGGTGTGTCATCACGTTGTCCCGAAACAGAAATACGAAAGTTTATGGAATCAGGGTTGAATGACTACCATGAGAAACCCTTGAACACTGCTAAGCTTAACTCAATTCTTCATAAGATGAACCCTAATTTTACCAGTAATAATAAGTGAAACTCTAACTGGGTAATGTATGAATCAATAAACAGTTTATTTGCAAATTGCCATGGATTTTTTTTCTCTTTTGGTTATCCCGTTTTAGTTTCTTTTACTGTGATGAAGTATGTGACTACGTGATCACTGTTAATGTAACACTAAATAAGGAAAAGAGTTGAGAAACAACTCTTGTTCAATCCATCATCAATGAGGTGCAGTTGGAAGAAGATTATTGGTTTTTAATGTATTTTCATTTATCTTTTTTTTAATGTATTTTGATTATTGCTACTTGATTAGGTCAAGTCTTTCCCACATCATGTTGCTTTTGTAATAGAAGATGCATGTTACTACACACTTGCGCTCATGTGTCAATTTTGTTTTTCACCCAAAAGAAAATTATTAAAATAATATGTAGGATTATTCATCAAATTAAAATTATTAGTTAAGTTTTACTCATTTGTTATGGTAAAAAGTCTATAAGAAGATTTTCAGATAAAGCATTTAATCTATGTTGTTTCCAACTTTTAATTATAGATGATATATATGTCTTGTTCACCTACTTCATTTATCTTTATGATCATGATTTCACAGTTTCCATTTTCAGGGAATCTTTCTCTCACTCTTCAATCATATAGTATGTCTTTTATAATTGTATGTCTTAAAACTAAAGGAAAGAATATTATAATATAAATACTTAAGTTAGAATTATTACTGATTTTTTTTTCAACTATTTAACATCCATCGTTTATCTTTCTCTCCCTCTCTCATTGCTTTGAATGAAGAGTGAGTTATTCAATTTTCATGACAAGAAACACAAGCAAATGTCCTAAGTTTTAGTAAGTGTTTGATCAAACACTTTTAGGTTAATTAGTTCTTCTAGGTTTTCCCTCTCTTT
This sequence comes from Sphenostylis stenocarpa, assembly GCA_963425845.1. Classification (NCBI taxonomy): domain Eukaryota; kingdom Viridiplantae; phylum Streptophyta; class Magnoliopsida; order Fabales; family Fabaceae; genus Sphenostylis; species Sphenostylis stenocarpa. The sequence continues at coordinate 38,713,802 of OY731398.1, read as the reverse complement.
GAAAGGGAAATATTTGATCAAAGACATGCTTTAAAATGATATTAAAATTAATAAGTAAATACAACCTTTAAAATCTAGCCACATTGACATCTAGATATTAATATTGATTACTAAGTGCATAAGAGAACTCACTTAAAAATTAGTTACTAAAAAAGGAAAACTAAATATTTAAACACTCCATTAAAAATCTCAGAATATTTATGTGGGGCTTAGACTACCTTAATATTCAGTCCATTAAGTTGACATACCATTTTGAAAAGGAAGTTGTTAGGGTACCTAAAGAAATTTAAGGGTAGAGTGATCTTGAAAAGTACCTAAAGAAATATACTTATAAAGAGCATCTTCAAAGTACTTGTACAGTAAACGAAAAATTCTAGATGATTGGAAAGAATTTTTGTAAGTACCACATGAAACATTCACTTTCTCTTGTTAGCAACCGTTCCTTTTTCTCAAAGTGGCCTACATTTATTGTAAAGTAACAGTTTCAACACTGCACAGTTTAGAGTGTCAATTATTTTTGTCAATATTAATTTTTTAAACCACCCTTTCCTTTTCAAAAATTTTATGTGATATTTTTAAGTCTTAAAAAGTCATTTTTGTATTATATTTTTATGTATTTTTGTTTTTAAAAAATGATTTTATTTAATTAAAACATAGTATGTATTTATTTATCATCTTGACACTGAATTACCTGAATTTGAAATTAAGATGAATGATCAAATATAAAAGAATATGAGGTGCATTGTGGGTCAAGAAAAAAACTTCTTTTAAGAGCATTTTTATATAGAATTTTTAATAAAAATTCTTTAACAATAAAATTAAATATTTTATTATAAATTTCATATTTTAGATATTTAAAATTTGGTCAGAGTTATTTATTTAAACAATTTTCTTTTAATTTTAAGTAATTTTTTTTATTTTTAAATAATAAAATTTATAGTAAAATATTCATTTTTAGTTTTAAACAACTCTTGATAGCAATTTTAATATTTAAAGTTGTTATTAGTGAGTTGAAATTAATGTATTATTTAAAGTAAATAAATTCATTACACAGAAGGCAAGGGGACCAAAATAACCATATGCAAAATCTCTTATAATTAATCACTATTATTTATAAAGGTCATCATAGACACCAGGCAGCTAGACCAAACATTATATGCAAACATGCATGTTACTGTAGCAATGTGCTGGAACATTTTCTACATGCATGCAGAGAATAAAACACAAACAAAAGACCTTGCCGGGGAGAAACTAGCAAGAAAGAACCTTCCTCTTACTCATAAATTCTGTCTAGTTGAAATTCAATCCAGCAAGACTTGCCATCAAGAGAATGCTAATATTTTTGGAATGAACTTCTAGAGAAGCTTTCAAATTATCGAATTTGATGCCTACGTGCTTCATCAATCCTTTGAGAGAATTTTTCTACAATTCTCATGGAATATACTCTTATGTTGTCAACATCAAAAACAAGCCATCATGTTTTATCCTCTCTTGACACGAATAATCGAGTTTAGCATAACTAATTGAATTCTCATTTGTTATTATTATTTTTCTCTACTTTAATGACTATTTCTGCCCAAGATCCCAATTCTGAAACCTCATTCTTGTCCTCCCAAATTGTGAACAGGCTATGGGAAAAGAATCTTTCAAAGGGGTGCTTTTGAACCAAACATATCTTGGAAAAGACAGGATTTTGTTTCCACTTCTTTCTTTTTTTCTTTTTTTTTCTTTTTTCCTATTTTCATATTTTGCTCCAAAATCCCAAACTGAATTTTGCATATATAGGAGATTTAGTCTCCCATACTTAAATTCTAGAATCCTTGTATCTCTTTTAATTGCCTCCATCTTCATTTTGCTAATTAAAGGTTCAAGTTAAATAATTTAAGATTTTCACTGTTAGAACGAACTCATTTACCCTTTGCATGTTCCACTTAAACCGAAGGAGATTTTCTTTTATCTTCACTCCTTTCATCATTCTACTGAATTGAATTCCATTGAATGAAACTGAAATTAAGGAAGGCCACCCATTATTTGTTGTTTAGGAAAGATGAAACTGGTTTTAATAAATCATTGAATTGAAAATGTTGATTTGTGAAAGTTTATTTGAGTTTAGCAATGGATTAAAAAATATGATGATATTAGGGTTTGTGGTCCAGGGAACGTCCACTTTGTCTGTCCTATATGAAATTTTGTATGATATGCAAGTTGAAGGTGAAAGATTTTTGCCCCATCTTTCCTAACTTTACACCCTTTTTAGCTTTTCTATATTTATTGCCCTATGAATTAAACAACCCACTCAACCTGAATCTTTTCAGTTGCATTTTCATTTACCAGAACTCATGGATTGTCTCAAAATACACAAAATCTAATCCAAGATTTCTGTTGTCCTAAATTGTCCCATCATGCAGTCAATATACTTGTCATCATTACACGTTATAAGATTATAAATATATTCATTTATTTTTATTTAATTAAACATCATTTCTATTCAAATAATTTTATATTATTTTTACTCTAAGTTTTGAAATAAACATATATATGTTATTTAAACACGTCAAATCTTACGATGGTGCTCTTTTACTTAATTTATTTATACAACTTTCAATACATGTACACAAATATTATAATAAGAATAAAATTAATTTGAATGGTTTTTATATTTTAAATTCTTTATAGATACGTGTGTTTTATTTATTTAGTAATTGAAACATTTTGCCTGTGTTTTAGTAAAATTAAAATTTGTGTACAGAACAATTATTTTGACTCGATTATGAATAAATAAAAACGTCAAATGAAATTTATTTAAATAAAATATTTATTTGCTAAATTAAAATAATATATGAAACTAAAACGAATCGGGACTATGAACGTGGTAAATAACTTGTAACGATTACCTCATATTTGTTTTATTTTAAAAAACCTGTAATAAAAGTACTTTATATAGTCTAATTTGAATTGAATATTCTATAATAATAGAATCAGAAAATTAATCTTAAAAGATTGATATATACAATTTTTTTTAAGGTTATGATACATTTTTTAAATCAAATTTAAAAGAGATTATTTTTCTTTTAAACCATGATCCAGTCTCTCTATTCCGCTCTTGATGACTAATTAAATATTAAAAGTTTATTATTAATAATATTAAAAGGGTTAAGTTTGGTGAAAGAATTTGCGCGTGACTGAGAGCAATGATAGAACACCACCACGTTAGCTTTAATATTCTTTCCCTCAATTATGCATCACGTTTTTCATAATCAAAATGTTTGTATTGCTAAAATTGGTATCAGTGTTAAAAACTTAAGTCATGAATTTAACACATTCCAAGAAATAAAAAACTTTTACATTTATGAACAAAATCCGAAAAGAAAATAATTTTTTTAAACTATTCAAATTTAATAATATAACCTTTCGTTTTCTTCTTTCGTCTAAAAGACGAGATTCGATTGAAAGCTAAATATCAATTAAAGGTGCAAGCTCTTTCTATGCATATTTTGGTGACATCAGAGACAAGGAAATCAAGGGGACACAGAATATACAGAGTTGTTTTTTATTACTTATTTTGTTTTGTTCAAAAAGAAATTCACTTTCTCCAAATATTATATAAACTATATAAGAATAAATGGATACTTTCTTTCTACCTCCTTCAAGACACGTAAAAATTTACATAAAACCTAAAAAGTCAAAGTTCGTACAAAAAATAGAAAACGTATTTCTTCTTTCTCCAAATAATCTTCTTTAGCATCATAAAATAGAGAGTACGGTAATTAGTTTTCTATAAACCATTTTAGATTCTGTATTTATCAAGTTTTAAACATAAAATAATCCATATATATGTCATATAGAGAAGAAAAGCTAGTTGAATAAATTATCTAACTTGTAAGAGATATACATAAATACGAAAAATCAACAAAAATGGATCACAACCAAAATTAAAAATATCTAATATTTAGGTTTATCATTAAGCTGAAAATTGATTAAAGATAAGTGTGTTTTTAATAGAAAAGTGGAAGGAAGGGGTGCATTTGTGTTGTTTTTGCATTATTGTACGATATAGATAGAATTGAATCGATGGTCTAGGGAGAGAAAAAAAAAGTTAAAAAAGGTTTAGGCTTAGTTGTTATTTGTACTAATGAAAAGGAAAGGAATTGAAATAATAATTTGAAATAATTTTGTCTTGCTGTCTTGTTAGAAATAGGAAAGATGCTTGAGAAGAAGTTGAATAAAGATGGGAATCAACCCAATTTTAGGAAAAAGGATTACAGTACTAAAGATTTTGAGATTTTGAAGAAAACCCTCTCAGATACTTTTCCGAATCCAATTCTGATGCTTTATAGCCACATGTCTTTTCTTTCTCAAATCAAACCACGTGGATGTATATACCTCAACTTGCTTGTCACTTCTCTATCTTTGTGCCTTTTGGATAATCATCACTTATTATCCATTCATCTTCGTGTCTAAACAAAGATAATTAAACAAACACTTTGAATTTTTCTTTTTTTTCATGTAAATCCAGTATGTGTTTAAAGAGAGCAAGAAAGTTAAATAGATTTATAAAAAATACACTCTAATAAAAAAATTGTAAGTCTTTATTTCTCTTGTATCTTCACATTTCTAAATTAAATAATCATACATACATGTTACATTATAAACACTTTATTGCATTTAAAAAAAAAAAAACTTTAATTTAGGGATGAGATTAATTTCGGTCAAAACTTTAAGTTAGAGCTGTGAAAAATTAGGGTGGGATGAACCTAAGGATGAGTTGAATTAATTCAAGTCAGGTTAAACACGTTTGATTATATATAAGTTAGGTTAGATTGATCATTAGTTTTAGTTGAAGTATGATATAAATTACTAATTTGATTTTATAAATAAAAAGGTAAATCAACTTTTCATTCTAAAATTTATACAATTTAATTTGTTGAACCATTCGATATAACACACTAATAAATGGGCTAAAAATAAAATATCAAATAAACTTATTTATGAAGTAATATATTATTAATAAATAATAAATATAAAAATTTTAAAAAATATATATAAGAAAATAAAATTGTAAATATATAAATAAATATATTAAATGATTATTAAATTTAAAAAATTAAAATTATAAATTATATAAAAATTTAAAAATAAAATAAAAATATAATATATATATATATATATATATATATATAAATAAATATATTAAATAACATTTACTTCACGCCTCATCAATTCTAAAAGATATAATATCTTTTAGTGTTATATTAATTATTATTACTCATCATTTTGATATCATATCATATTTATTATTAATAAAAAAATATTTATCAAGCGACTATTTTTATTGGGCCGAAAATGACACTAAGAGAAGGATTTTTTTTTTTCCTGCAACTCCATAACTTTTCTTCAACCCATAATTAATATAAATTTTATTTTATTTTCTTCATAACATGTGTATATTTTCGGAATCCATTTTTAGATGGGCTATTTCATAATGAATTTTTGGTTAGTTATTTAAGAAATACATTTTGAAATAGGTGTTCTAGAATGTATTTCTGAAATAGTCAATCCAAAAATACATTCTGAAATAACTTGAAATTCATCTCTAGAATTTCCAATTTAAAATATATTTTGGAATTGGTTCTTCTAAAAATACATTATAGATTTAGTACTCTAAAACTCACTTTAAAGTTTAAAAATGTATTTAGATTAATCAGTTTAGATCTCTATATTAATTTTTAGTCTAATTTTTATTTAATAGGTAGCAAAATATTAACAACTTTTTATGTTATAGGTTAAAAATAATTTTCAATGAAGGTGAACCACAACAAAAAGAAATTACAGGAACTATGGAGGTGTAGAGATGCGGAAAAAAAATAGATTTTTATGGTTTCAAACAAAAATCAATAAAAGAATATTTCAATCATTTTATATGAATTATGGGGTGCAGGAAGAAACTACGGAGGTGCAAAAGAAACATCATGAAAGAAATAAGCATAAGGCCTGGGAAAAGATGGAGTAGATGTCCAAAAGCAAACATTAGACTCAGTTCAAGATAGCAATATAATGAGGCCCAGTTCCAAGAGTGAACCTTCCTCAGAATAAAATAAAAAAAACACCGACGAAATAATATGTTCAGCGGCCCAGTTCCAAGATTAATTTTTATTACTATCTGTATGTTTAGCGGATTTATAAAATCCAAAATGTTTAAGAAAACCACCTTAATTTGTTGTATGAACCAACATGAGTAGATAGATGTAATCACATTAATCCCCTGTTTAAAAGTGTAATTTTTTAAGATAATTTATGACATGTTAACAAGAAGGTGGATCTTGACACTTTATTCATCAAACACAAAACAATTAAATTTATGTCTTCTAATATAATATTATAGGTAAAAAAAAGGTTTAATTATTATTGTATATCAAAAAATAAACTTTTGTTTTTCAAGAAGACGAAGCTTTGAAGTATCATTATTAATTTTTTTCTTTTTCACATTGAGAGTTATGTAAAAACAAAATTGAACCCCTTCAAGCATATATAGATACACCTTGTTTAAGTACAGATATTGATCCAAAATGATGATTCATGAAAAATGAGAAGCAGCATGAACCCATGAACCAAAGCTACAACATCTTTCTCATCTGCTGAACTAGTTAAGTTCAAACTTTCTGTTGGTTTTGTCTGCAAAATATGAACTATATATATAGTATTATTTTTCAATGACAGAGAACCTTCTTCTGTATATTTTAAGGTATAGTGTTAGAGAAGCTGAAAGATGCTCTAAATGCCTCAAAGGTACGTAGAAGAAATTAGCATACTATTGCACTGAGCATAGTTCATTGCACAGGTTTTGGACTTACATCGATCAAGGAAAATTGTGGCTTTCCTTCACTGCAAGCGATGCTACTAATTTATGCATAAAAGGATCTGGGATTCTGGCAAAGTTATATATATATATATATATATATATATATATATATATATATATATATATATATATATATATATATATATATATATATATATATATATCAATTTGACCACAAATTGGCATGTACATGCACCATGCAGATAATTCAGAATGTTCAACTCCAACGTTTCACTAGTGCAAAAAGGGGATTTTACGTCAGGTATTTAGGGCTTTTTACGTCGTATTTAAAACTGATGTTAAAACGGGAGTAGTAAATTTATGTCGGACCCTTTAGCCTGACGTAAATTTACGTCGATTATCAAGACCCGACGTAATTTTACGTTGCATATACCACTAAACAGACGTAAAAACTTTCAGAAATTAAAAAAAAAAAAAACACATTTACATCGCATATGGTATATGTGACGTAAATTTACGTCGCATATACCAATACGCGACGTAAATTTGTTGTTTTTTAATTGGGTTGATTACGTTTTACAACTAAAACACTGCAAATATATATTACAACCAGACAGTTCAGAGGTTCAATTTTCTTTAGCTAGTAAATTAAAAATATAATATTATATAATTCAAACTACATAATAAAACAATATAATACAAACATACAAACTAAAAAATCTATTACAAACTAAAAGTTAATACAAACTAAGCTACATAAACTACATAATACACACAATATAATATGAACAAGAACTTAAAAAATTATGTACTAGAATTGTTGAACGAAAAACATTGCTCATTATTCTTTAATTTGTGTGATATCATATTCTGGCAATGGAGATGAATCTTGAAATACCTGAAACATTAATTTGACTCTTGTAAACATGCAACACACATAAAGTTAAATAAACTTAACTAATGCTGAAAACAATTACCTCTGTCCAAGAATCAGTTATACCCGCATAAACTATGACTCTCATCCAATACATAACATAGTAACCACATTCAAATGAGCCTGTTTGCTTATTACACTTGAAATGATGAATAAAATATAATGTTATTTTCAAAATTTAAATACAAACAATAATTATGGTATTCACTTATTATAATAAGTTTCTAATCTTAGGATAAATGAACTGCAAAGTCTTTGTTCTGGGTTTTCCACTTAAAACATTAGTTATAGACACGATTCTAAATGAAAAAAAGCCATATATTATTCAATACCTTTTCCATTTTCACTACCAAATTTCAAAAATTTATCAACTCCCTTTTCGTACTCTTCACTAATACGACGTGCATTCATCCAACTTCGATTCATATTATGTTATAAAGTTTCGTCACTCCTAGAGATTCAAAATTTATATTTAAAAATAAATTAATATACAAATAATAAAGCACGTATATGGAGTGTGTAAACCGAAAATGCACTCAAACAAAATAATGACATTCCAATAACAATCCAGTAGAGACATTCATACAATGACGTGATTGAGATCCCCAAAAACAATCACAGATTCAATTTGAACATGTATCAGGAGACATAGAACACTAACCTCGAGTAAACACGAAAACGATTTCAAACTCGAATCCAATCGGGGAGAAATGTCAAATTCGTAAAATGAGACACAATGTTGATGTTCTTCACTGCCAAAATGATCGAAAATGGTGTGGAAAGGTAGTTATAGTTGTCGTTCTAAAAAACCCTTGCGGCGCGAGATGCGGAGCGGGTATGGAAGAGAATAAAAAGAACTTTTTACGTCGCACACTCTAGTACGTGACGTAAAACGTGATATTTTTTACGTCGTGCACCCCCCATGTGACGTAAAAAGTGATACTTTTTACGTCGCGCACCCCCCACGTGACTTAAAAAGCTCTCTTTTACGTCGCGTTGTACCAGGTGCGACGTAAAAGAAGTTTTTAACGTCACCTCCTACAATATGCGACGTAAAAGTTTCACCTCTTATTTACAAAATTGCCACCACATTTTATTTACGTCGAATATTTTGACATGCGACTACAATTGAGTGACGTAAAATGTCATTTTTGCACTAGTGTTTTTTTTTTCTCTTTTTGATTCCTTAGATCTTACAAACTGAAAACACACGTGGACTTGCTCATTTAGTCTTTTCCATGATGTAAATTTCAAGTGGTCACAATCAGTTAGCCATTTTACCAACAATGAGGATATTATCATAAGCAAGAACAGTGATTTAGAAAGTATTGATGAAGATATTTCCAAGCTAGTAAGATTTTCCACAATCTGATAAAAATGAGGTCTTATTTTTGCAACTAAGAATAATTGAAAGCTGGGGAGTGAGTGTTGTTTGACAGTGAGAATGGAAATTGAAGGGGTGGAATTAAAGAAGCAAAGCATGTGAAGAGGAATAAAGTTGAGGCATCACATGGCTCGCAGTTGCACAAAGAACCTCCGCATCTGCTTCGTGATAGGCTAGTTTTCTTTGTTTCTATCTGGGGGGTTATGCTTTCCTTTCTTTCCCACATATTTCATTTTTTCTTTTTCATTTTCACTTTAATAAAGTATAATAGTTTGAAAAATATGTATTTATATTTAGTTTAATACCAAGAATGTCCATGTTATCTCTCTACATTGTAACTTGTACTGATACAAAAGTAACAAAATTTTTAAAAAAGTTATATATTATGTTATGCATAAAAAAAGGAGATTTATGAAGAGCATCCAATGAGGTATATATACAATAATGGCAACCGACTTAAAGTGCCAATTTTATTGTTTTGGTTTTTGGTGAAGCCAATGTTATATTGTTCTTAACACATTTTATGAAACAAACTCTGATATTTCCCATGTTTCGTTGTAAAATTTATTCTGCCGTTCTTTTTGCAGGGGCATACGGACACGTATACACGACAAAAGTAGAAATTCTTGAGGCTTTTTTTTCTTCATATAATCTTGTTTATGCAGTGAAATTCTGCATTGATGACGACAACTGAAGCGTGGTTGAAGTAGAAAAAAAAAATTAAAGAAAATCCCCCAATTGCATGCATGGGAGAATTGGATCAAGAAAAATCTTCACCGGGTATTTTTATTTTTAACCAGACAGGGTTAGATTTTTTTTTTTTTTCTTTCTTTCTTCTGTTTTCCTTCTAGACACACCGCGTAGTACAAAGGTATTGCTTGAACATCGTACAAGATAAACAAAAACATGTTGGGAAATCAATGGCAAAGATTCTTTTTCCATTATTTTTATGATTGTTAGTAATTATAAGCCTTTTTCTTTTGTCCCATCAGAACCTTAATTGATATGGTCGTTGTGTCGGTTAGCCCATCCTCTGTTGCCCCCCACATTCAATTCAATTTTAATTCGTTGTTGTAGTAAAAAAAAATTATATTATCATGTAATAATAGAATATATTATGTTATTTATTATTTTTCTAACAAATATAATAGAAAGTAAATGGCATCACGATCGTATTAGTAGCATGTCACCGGTATGTTAAATTACTAAAGCTTAAATTTTTTTTATTTATTGCAGGAGGACTAAGATAAGTTTCTATTGAGAGTGTGACTTTTAAGAATCTTGTCTTTCTCCAAATACTCCTATAATTCTAATTCTGGATACTCCTATAATGTTAAAGAGTATTTCTCTCAAAAATTAGAAACTGAAGTTAATAATGATAATTATTAACTAAAGTTTTTACTTTAATCAATAGAATCAAAATAATTCATCTATTAAGTCTTATTTTTTATCATACTTTGCTTTTTATCATACTTTTATATAGTGAATCTCAATAGAAATATATTTTATTGTGCATTATCATTTTTTTCATCAATTTTTTATTTAAAAAAATGTACTAAAAACAAAAAAGTTGAAATAAACAACTAAACTAACTAAATAATGAATGTAAAATTTATGATAATATAAGTTTTTATTTTATTTAATAATTGTAGTTAATAAGTGTTTGGTTCTTCTGTTTTTTAAGATAAATCACTTGTATATAGCGTATATATGGAAAAAGTTGTGTCCATCGATTATTTCCAATGCCAAAGGCTTTGAATGCTTTCGGCATATTTTTGGTTTTGGCTTGTGGTGATGTTGATTGATTGGAAATTACAAGTGGATAAAAGTTGTTTGGAATCAAGTTTGTGGTGGTATTGGTTTGGATTGGCCAAGTATTTTCTGTAAAACTTTTTTTGTGTTCAAAGAATAATGGTTTCTAAATATAAAATTTTGTCATATATTATGATTGCTAGTGTTGAAAATATAGATTCAAACAGTGAGGACAACTATCGTAAAGAACATAAAAGTGGGATCAAGATTAAACATGTGAAATTAAGACTTATAAAAGTTATTATATTCACTATGTGTGCAAGTAGCATTGGAGAAGTCAAATTTTAACGATTCAATTTTCTTTGAAAGTGACAATCCAAATATGGGTAACCATTTGTTTTTGTTATATAAGTCTAATACCAATTATGACCTGAAAATAATTTCAGTTCCACTACACTTTCACCGATTGATAAGCAATGTGTATGATTGCAAGACCATTGAGAAAAAGAATGTGTCTAGGAAAAGTGCCAATTTACATTATTAGACCAAGAAGACTAAAAATGTTGAGGGACTAAATTAATTTTATTTATTATATCTACATGAATAATTGAGGAGTATAGACGAGTAACGTGCTTTAAAAGTGCATATTTAATCAATCACATAATATATATATTTCATGTTGGGATTGAGAAGTGAGGAGTGGCTTGGAGAGGGAGCATCGATTCGAAAAAGAAAAAGTGGGATAATGAATGGAATTGAAAATTGGAATAGAACCCTAAATGTTGGTCAATTGCCCAACATGCCATGTTTACACCCTTTCCAACCTTCACCTCTTAAAAAATATATTAATCACACCTTTCACTCATCATGATCCAATTGTAACATTTTCTAAAATGGTAAATATTACGAATTTGTGTTCCAATTTCTGACAAATTTTGTTAACTTGGATGTATTGAGAAAAAAAAGTGGAAAAAAATATATAAATATTTTTTTTAGTTAAATGAAGGAAAAAGGAAATGATTAAAAAATCATTTAATTGATAAAATAATAATAATTATTATTATTATATGTGTCAAATAGGTTTTATATATTCTTAACATGATAATTAATAGGTTAATAAATGAAAGTAGTGCTTAATTTGATAGCATATTCAACTAAAGTCTTAAGTGAGTTGCTTAATCAAAGTTGGGTAATATTGCTTAGTATTTTTTTTATTGAAGTAAATAATGTTGCATTGTATTACTTAAGAATGTTGTTATAAGTAATATTATTTTCACCCACAAATTTAATATAGTTGAACTTAAGCATGCACTAAGAATTTTAATCTTGGAGTGACTTTCTTAGAGATATTGATATATATATATATATATATATATATATATATATATATATATATATATATATAAACTTCCACATTTCCATATTACATATTATGGGAAAAAGGATAAAATAAATGAAAAAAATATGTCATGTCTTTTTCTATTCTTCTCGTAATAAGAATTATTTATTTATTTAGGATCTTACATTTTGTATATCATTTCTTGTCTTATTTACAATATTTTCTTTTCAATATGGTCCGATTATAACATAGAGATTGTCATTTCATGACCTGTTAATAGTACTAATGAAGAAGATATTATCAACCACAACACAAGAAACTGTTCTCCAATTCTATGATCTTTGTTGAAATAAATAATGGCTGACTTAGCTTATTCTTCATCCAATGGTTGAAGTGAAACCAAAGGTTCTGTTTATGACACTCATCAATATTACAATCGAGAAAATGACACAAAATGTATTCGTAATCAATTAATAATCAAACTTTTACACTGTACTATGATTTGAGTGGAAAAAGAAGAGATGGGACAATATGTTTATATATATATATATATATATATATTAGAAATGATATGTTAAAAAAATTAGATATTTTAATAAATTAATTAATTTAATTATGACTGTATTTTTATTATTTTCAAATTAATGATATTCACATTTAAAAATTTAATAAAATATTTATTGGTAAGTTAATGTAATATTATCAAAATTAGCATTTTAATATCGTATTTAACATAAATAAAATAATTATACTATTAAATCAATATATTTATTACATGTTAAATTTTAAAAACTGAAATGGTTTTAGAAGCACCACTACAATATAAATCTAATTTTCAAATATTGAAAACTTTTTTAATTCGATAAAGACCACTTACAATTTGCTTCTAAAAACAGTTTTGTTGAGGAGGTTCATTTAGTTGAGGAGAGATTAACCTAAAGGTTGATTTATCATTAAATATACTAATAATGTAATTTCAAGAGTATTTAAAAAAATGGAACTCTCTTTGTAACTTATTATAGACTTGAGTAACAAAGTGAAGATATATTTAAGAGAAAAAAATTATAAAATAATTTTTTTTAACATATAGTGAGTCTAAGAATGTCAATATCAATAATAACTTATTATTTTGATGAGTAATTTTTTTATATAAAAGAAATTATGTACACAATTATCTAAAATCTCACTTACACCAGAAATATATATCTCACCATGCATAATATTATTAAAAAAATTCGTGTATCGTAATTATTATTTTTTTTCGTAATAGTCATCCTAATTTTTTAAGACGTACACCGTTTTATGTAGTGCGACATTAAAGATACGAACATATTATTTATATATATATATATATATATATATATATATATATATATATATATATATATATATATATATATATATATATATATACATGTGTGTGTGTTTTTTTTAACATTGATCATTGCATTTAAATAATATTTTTGAAAAAAAAACTACACATATATGAATTGAAAACTACATGTATATAAAGACGAATGTAATAAGTTGTAATTATAAAACGATGAAATTAAGAATTCCTTAAGCGTGTGTGATTAAAGTTAAACATGTTTAATTTTGACTAAATAATTGTAATCTTACCCCACCTTACTGGTTGCAGTATGGATTTGGGGTGCGAACTTTGAAGCATAGTTATCGATGAAAACAGATTATTATTATAAATCATGTTTAGTAGGACAAAATATTATGAAGAAGCAGACAAGGAAGTAAAGTAACGTGGCCTAGTCTCTTTCTCTCCCCGGATCCCTTCCAATTGATAAAAGGACTTACAAATAAACACACATTTACTAAACTCCCATGCACACACAGAAGAACCTTCAGCACTAGAACAGATTATAATAATTAGTGATGTCAAAGTGAAGGAGTTAAAAGGTAATAAAAGACTTAGGTGGTATAGAAGAGTATAAGGAAGAAAGTAGTTTTGATAAGGATAGGGGAGAAGTCCTTTGGAAAGAAAATTGATGAGAATAGAAATAGTTGTTTGTGAAGTAAAAAGGGGGAGAAAAAGAAAAGTTAAAAGAAAAAGGAGGAGAAGTGAATATGGTGCAAACAGTCAAAAATCTCTTTCGTCCTTTAGCTTCGCATTATTCGGAGGGAGACATCTTATCTGTAGTGTGGGATGAATTTGTTAAGTGTGTGTGAGTGTGTGGATACCCTCTTGCTCCAAAACGCACACAGAGAACACCAGCTAGCAGCCAACACACACACACACACACACGTTCGTTCTCCTTCTCAAACCAACCCTAATAACTAAAATATCACAACCACTTGGCTCACCATTCACCATGCTCAACCTCGACTAGCTACAACTGTAAGTTATTTTTTGTCCTCTTTCACCTTCACCGACTTCCCTTCATTCCTTATATTTTCCCCCTTATCTTCTCATCCTTACCACTCTCACTCTTCAATATGACCAATCACAATCACTGTGTTCCAGATTTCGATTTCCAAATGGAAGACGACCAGCAATACCCCATTCTCACGCCTTCGGGATTGCCTCGCCAAAACAAACCCTCCATGTATGTAACTTCTCTCTTCACCACTTTTTATTTCCATTTTTTCTTTTATTAGTTAATAGATTAATTAATTCACCCGGAGTGATCAAAATTGAAACAGTGCAGACGACGACGTCATGGAGCTGCTATGGCAAAACGGCCAGGTCGTGATGCAGAGTCAGAACCACCGTTCTTTCCGAAAACCGACGCCGCCTAGAGACTCCAACGATGCTTCTGCCGCCGGTCCTTCCACGGCCAGGGAGATTCGACCGCAGCTCGATAATTTCAATCAACATCTCTTCATGCAAGAAGGCGAAATGGCTTCGTGGCTTCACTATCCAATCGACGACGACGTCGTACCTCCGTTGGATCAGACTTTCTGCGCCGATTTCCTCTACTCGCCGCCCACCATTAACAACAGCAGCGCCATCCAAACCCTCGCCCGTACGTCTCAACTGACGGAGCTCCGCCCGATGTCCGCACCGCCTCGACCTCCGGTTCCACCACCGAGGCGATCGGAACCGAAGACGCCGAACTTCGCGTACTTTGCAAGGCACAACACGAGAGCCGCCGAGCAGAGCGTGAAGCCCGCCGTGAGGGAATCCACAGTGGTGGATTCGTGCGACACGGCTCCGGCGGTTTCGAGAGTTTCGGAAACTGAGAGGAACGCGGCGGAACCGACGGAAGGAGACGCCGGTCCTCCGGTGCCTTCGACGAGTGCCGGTGGCGGAAGGAGCACTATGATGTGCGAAGTGACTATGGCGTCGTCCCCGGGCTGTTCTACTAGCAGCGGTGAGCCGGTTCACGTGGCAGCGACGGCGGAGGATAGGAAGCGGAAGGGTCGGGATGCGGAGGAATGGGAGTGTCAGAGCGAGGTGAGTGAATTGATTTCAATTGACTCAGCGTTGTTTCTTTGTCTATCACGTCACATCACATCCTTGTTCAATTTACAAATTCCGTGTACGTTGGCATCCGCTATCGTGCGCAGGGGGAGTGACGTAGGTTTACGTGAGCACTCCTCATCCCGCTGCATTCATTTCTGTGCTGTGTGCTCATTTGATGCCGTCAGTTTCACCGTCGCGGCTGCTCACGTCCACGACACGTGTATTGATGACATTGAATGTCAAACTGTTTTTGTTCATGGAAATGATGGAAGATATTTTAAAATAGGATTTTACTTAAATAGATAATCCTTTAACACTCACATCTAATCATAAATTTCTTTTTATTGATAATAATTTTAAAGTTTAAATTTAGAGTAATCTCTATTAATGTAATTTGTAACACTAATATTGTATACAAATTAAACTCTTTACAATAATTACGATCCACTATATCATATTATTCTTTTAATTATATTCTTTAAGTTTAATTTTGACACATAAATTCTCTACATCGATAACTAATAATGATAGTATTTTTAGTATGAGTTTCGAAGGAAATTATAAAGAAAATCAGCAATTTTATATAACAATTTATGATTGGTAGAGTAAACAAAGATTTCAATTTAATTATATTATTTTCTCGACATAAATTTTCAATAAGATTTTTTTTTCTCCACATTAATTAACTGATACTTTAGTCAAAGATGCTGAAGTATAATATTTCAAGTGATACACTAATTCAAACATAAATAATGATTTGCTTTTGAAACCTCATTCTTTTCTGTTTTCGTTTTGGGGGGATATTGGAAGGTTAAGCATGCAGATGGAGAAGGAGAAAAAGGTATCAACTCTACACATTAAATCACATTTCTAGATTATGATGACGATTGGAGTGGCTCGTCATGCATTTGGTCTTAGTTTTCGGAGAAATTACGATGGGTGATAAGTACTGAAGTTAGGGAGCACTTTTTTTTATGTAAAGTTAGGGAGTGATTTGATGCAGAATCACACTAACTAACTCAATTGTGTGCTTAAAGTTAGAATTAAAAAATTCTAGCTTTTAAAGTTGTCCTTCTCAAAGGCAAATTCTATTAATAATGTGTTCAATGATTTAACATAGTGTACACGTAGGGATCGAAGTCAAGTTTTTATTGGCTTTTTTTATCTTTTGGTTAGATTTGAGGGTTTTTTTTTATATTGCTTTTAAAAATTGTTATGCAGAACACAACTACATGTTTACCACGATGTAAAGTATTCTTATTAAACAACCCATGGGATTGGCTTACGGTATGTCTGGATTATAATCTACAAATTATGATTTGACTCATGGAAAAATGGTCATATTGTGGACGGAATATAATTTGAATGCTTTAAACTGAGGTTTGAAGTGTGGTAAACTATTATTATCCAGATATTTACTGTGCTACTAACAAGTAAAAAGGCGTGCTGCTAGTCTTGAAATTGACTAGCGATATTTGTAGCACCAATTGCCGGCGTCCCAGCAGTTGATAACATTTGTCGTTCTTTAATCTTTTAATTGTTATTTTTTGTTAAAATTTATCTTCTTTAAAATGAAATCTTTGTTTGGTTTAGTTTAAGATTGAGTAGAAATGGAAGGCTTTATTTCCTGCTCAGATTTCGGGAATGAAGTATCAGATTTAAAAAAAAAAAAATACAAAAATGAGCATTTACTTCGAACTTAATATTCACCCACTTGAAGACTTTACTTTACCACTTGGGTATATGACTAGTGCGAAATTTGAGTAGATGTCAAAGGTTTAATTTCTAGTAAGTAAGAAAAGTCTGCTAGGCTTGAATCAGACTAGAATTTTGGTCTTGGCACAGAGCTATGGTGAATTTTGAATTTGTAGATTGGAGAAGGGTTCTAACCACAGGAATTGTCTCTGATGTGGTTTACTTGGCTGTTTGATGGCAAGACCATTAAGAATCCTGCATAAGCTTGCTTCTCAAAATAAGCAAAGTAATTAACCTGCTATGATATTGAGTGTGAACTATTTATATGCTGGTCTAAAGTTCTCTGCATGCATAATATTTACATGGTAAAGTTATGCAAAATAAAAATAGGGTATTTGGAGATGTTATTTTTATACATGGTTTGTGCTGGAGAGACATTTTCACACCCTTTCTCTTATTTGATTTCGTAGAAGTTAGTAGTTCAACCAGGCATAAATGATCAAACCTATGCATGGATTTTTTTATTTTTTTTTAATCGAAATATGTAAGTTTGATTAGAGGAATCCAAATATGTCAGATGCAGCTATTACTATATTACCCAAGTTTATATACATGTCCTATTATCCATTCGAAGTTTCATGTTCTGATGGTGTGAGATGATTACTCATTTATTACCTATGACTTACATGTGTAAAACCGTCGTTAAAAAGTGTGAAATTGTTAAACCTTTCCCTTTTCAATTTTATTGTCTTCTCAAACTAGAACCGAGTTCTGATACCCAAAAAATATAGCCTGTGTCAACAAATAGGGTATGAGGCAGCTTAATAGCAGTTTTTTGGTTCTCTCTAACTGATATTCTGCGATTTATTTAAATGTTCAATCTTTGCTTCTAGCATATTCTTATTTCTTTATATCCTGCTGGAAACAAGGATGTTGATTTTGAATCGGAAGCAAAGAAACAAGTTCGAGGATCAACGTCGACAAAGAGATCACGTGCTGCGGAGGTCCATAATCTCTCTGAGAGGGTCTGTACTTTCATTTCTTTTTTGAGTTCATATCTTTTTATACACTTTTCTTTCTTAGAACATAAAAGCTTTCACTTGCCATTTGCACACAGAGGCGTCGTGATCGGATTAATGAAAAGATGAGAGCTCTGCAAGAACTTATACCTCGATGTAACAAGGTAAACGGACTTTTAAATTTCCAACGTCTTTACTTCTAACAATGGGCAGAATTTAGATTTTATAATTTCTATTTAATTTTTGTCCCTATTCTGAATTCATAGTCGGACAAAGCTTCAATGTTGGATGAAGCAATTTCGTACTTGAAGTCATTGCAGTTACAAGTGCAGGTAAATTCTTCTTCTTCTTCTTCTTTTTCCTTTTTTTTTAACAGATTCCTCATTTTTTTTAGATAGAGTTTGTTTTATAATTCATTTCCATGTCCACTGTATTCTGTATTCTGTGTGTTAATAAATTTCTTAGGCAGATTAATCTATACTCATTTCATGTAATACATTGCTTTTCAAGCGACATATTTTGCTAAGCATGCGCCATCTTCCAGTGCTAGGATATTACAGAGCAATTCACATTCGGATAGTTTATCAGAATCCACAATTTCCTTACTTTTGATCTTCAACAAGATTTTAGGAGGAAGAGTAAAAGAGACTTCGGAAATGTAAGGATGGAAAGACAATGTAATAAGCTGTTGCATTCTTAAAATAAGTTTTCATAGGAATGAAACTTTACATCTTTCAATTGTGGAAAGACATATGCTGTATGTATATTATGTTATTTAGATTATGGACTGTAAAATTATTTTTGAAGTGTACACAAGTATCAGAATATTCATATTCTATATAGGGTATCAAGTTATTCACCTTCCATGGTTATATACTTTCATTTCTTACACAGATTGCAACTTATGCAGATGATGTCCATGGGATGTGGCATGGTACCTATGATGTTTCCTGGAATCCAACAGTACATTCCAGCAATGGGAATGGGGGTTGGAATGGGTATGGGCATGGGTATGGAAATGGGAATGAACAGACCTGTAATGCCATTTCCCAATATGTTACCTGCTTCTGCTTTGCCAGGAGCAACTGCAGCTGCTCATTTGGGACCAAGGCTTCCAATGCCTCCTTTCCACATGCCGCGTTTTCCTGCTCCTGATTCATCTACAATGCAAGCACAAAATCAGACAGATAATACTATGGTCGCTGCTGGTCAACCTGATCCGAATCACTCACGTCTCCCAAACTTTACGGATCCTTATCAACAATATCTTGGTCCCCACCAGATGCAGTTTCAAGTAATCCAGGTATTTTGTCCTCTAATGTTATTTTAGATTTGGATTTTCTTAAATAATGCGTGAAGTAATTTGTTGTACTGAGGTCCATTAGATTTCCTGCCATCATGTTCTACCCATCTCATGTTTTATGTACTTGATAACCCATACCTCAGATATTGAATTCTGATTTTACTTATTACTCCGTCTTGATTAGAAAGAAAAAACCTCTCAGAACTATAAGGAAAACTTAAGTTGCTTGTATTTCTTTTATTGTTTAATAGAGCATAGAGTATGAACTTTTATGAACTTAGGTCTATTTCCGTGTGCAGAATCAGGCAATGAACCAACCAAATGTTAACAAGCCCGGTACCAGTAGGGGCCATGAGAATCCGGAAAACCGTTAGCCAGGTGAGTAACTTTCTCTAAAGACTTTCATTTGGTTATAAATGATAATATTAGTTGGTAAAATGGGAAAACGCTTTGTAGTATACTCTTTGGGAAAAAAGTTTATTATTTACCAAAATTTATAAAAAATCACAAATTTTTATAAGTGACTTATCTTTCTCTGAATTTTTTAGTTTTAATAAATTTTAGAAAATGTAAACTTGAAAATATTTCTTCTTCCTGTGAATTTGTCTTGTATTGAAGAGAAAGTGTCGCAAAGAATGTTCTTAACACTATTTGTAAAAGTATAGTTTGTTAAGCAATCTGGTTCTTAACGATTTTAAGTTTTTATTAGTGTGTTCTTGCGTCATAAGCTCCTGCAGCATGCTAATTGCCAGCAGCTTGTTACGTATAAAATTTCTGAGTATGTGTGGCTACTTCTAAATATGTCAATGTTTTTATGACATTCAGGACAAAAGATTATTCTTCAGTTACAATTAGAGCTGACTATTGACTACCACTCACAATGGTAGTGTGAATTGTAAGTCCTGATTACTTGATATTGCAAAAAACAAGGATAACCATCATTAACAATCCACTGTGTGCATTGCAGGTTAGATTTTCCGACACCTAAATTACAGGTGCAAAGTTTTGTAGAGTGAAGAGAACGAACTTTTTAGCTGTTCTCAGTAGCAAGCTAATCTAGACACAGCTAACATGTAAATTATTGTAACCAAGTTTTCCCTCTCCTTTTTTAACCTGTTTTCTCCGTCTTCAAATTTCACTTTTCGAGACCTTTTTATATGAGAAGAGGAACTCTATAGATGGCACAATAGATGAACGTGCATATACTCCTAACGTGGAGGCCCATGTGGATAGCTTCGTACGTTAGACCTTTTCCTCTCTCAGATTCTTGTTCTGTTCTTCATGTTTTCTCCTATTGGGTAACATCATCAAGTGAAATTCGTTACTATTACTTATGAAGTGAAA
The DNA here is from genome assembly GCA_963425845.1 of Sphenostylis stenocarpa. Classification (NCBI taxonomy): domain Eukaryota; kingdom Viridiplantae; phylum Streptophyta; class Magnoliopsida; order Fabales; family Fabaceae; genus Sphenostylis; species Sphenostylis stenocarpa. The sequence continues at coordinate 38,692,794 of OY731398.1, read as the reverse complement.
TTGAAGTAGTTCTTGATCTACATGACCTATGACGATTCTCTTGTTATGGTGTACGATGTATTTAGTCAAAGTACGGAAATTTTAATAAAATTTGAAATTTAGTACATGGGATTAAGAGATCTTCATTATGTTAAAAGGTATAGCTATTAATGTGTAGCTCTTGTGGTAGTGCATACTTCCGTATTTCGTGTGCCTCAGGGACCATGAAATCTAGTAAGATCGGTTGTCAAAAACTTTTGATTCACACCCATAACTACGAGGTTACGAAAAAGCGGTTCCTTTGAAAAACTAAAATATTTTTAGAACTTAACCCTAATTCATATATCATTGGTTAAATTATTTGTTGATTTGTAATTTATTGATCTTGAAATTACATTATGATATACCAGTATTAGATAGAAACTTATTTGATGATAAGAAAAACTAAAAAAATGGTAATAACAAGGTGCTTAAGAGGCATGCGAGCTTTAGTGGTCGTCATAAAGAATAAGAGTTGATTTGCAATTGTTTAAAGTTTAAGGGGAAAGATTAGGGGATTTGCAAATACTGGAAATTTTGGGGTCTAAGGTCAACTTATACATGTGGCCTTCATGAGCTTAATTAAAAATTATAATTAAAAAATTGTTTTTTATAATTAAATATTTTAATTTTAATTTAAATAATATATGTTTAAATTTGTTCCATAAAATTTATTTTTGAATTTTTTTCAAAAGCATTTGAAAAAATAATTTCAATGGATAAAAACTATTAATGTATGGATTGGATTTGTTGTTGGGTTTTGAGGATTTAGCAAGATGTGTAAGTTATTGGTAGATGATCTTTTAACATATGTCTTCAACTTAATACAATTTAAGATATTGAATTTAAGAGAAGAAATAAGATAATACTTCGTGTATATATATATATATATATATATATATATATATATATATATATATATATATATATATATATATATATATATATATATATATATATATATATATATATATAAACTTTGAATAAATTCTCTAATTATTTTTGTAAGATATTTTGTTATCCTAAACATGTATGAGATCATAACTGACTTAGTGCAGTTAAATCCAAATTGATCTTCTGACTCATCCGAGTATAGATGAATTATAATCGAAGTAACAAGTGCAATGAGAATGACAGCAAACACCATAAATAGAAAGATCGAATGAGAAGAGAGAGTATAAGAGATTTCGTAAGCGTTAAAATAATCATTAATATTATTTTAAAGAGTTCAGATTCTGTTCACTCATTTTCTAAAAGAATTTTATCTAAACAAAATTCTAAAAGAATGTAATGCCATGAGATGGATTACAACTACAAGGAAGAGATACATTAACACAAGATATTTAATATTTTGCATACCTATGGCTTCTGCAGATAGTGAAATACTTGCTTTCACTGTCCCAAATGAGTCCAGAAGTTTAACAGCTATTGGGGCACATTCGAGTGCTTATAAAGTTTATGTTTCTTGTTAATAGCTCAAGTGTATATTCTTACCGTTCTGGGATTTTAAACTGTTTGTTAGTTTTCTGTTTTTATGCTTTTGCTCTCTTTATATTTCTTGGTTGCTCCTTGCTCAATAACCATAGTGTACAACTGTGATCGTGTTATGTATTAGAGTTCTTTTTTTGAAGAGGTATGTTGTATTACTCTGGTTCATTTCCCTTTTTCTTTTCTTTCTTCCGCTTTTAGTTTCTTTGTTTTCCTTTGTGTTTTCTTGCTTACTTTGGCAAAAGAAAGTTTAGCACAAAGCTACCTTTACTCTCATCCCAATGAAAATCCTACCACAACTCTTCTTTCAACTGTTCTTAGCACCACAAATTATCATTCTTGGAGACATTTTATGTTTATGCTAGCACAAAGAACAAAATAGAGATTGTTCTTGATATTGCTAAGCAACCTAAGAAAGATAAACCATATTATCCAGGAAATAACATGAATGTTTCATGATTAGTCCATTCAATTTCCATTTCCATCATACAAAACATCATTTGGATAGATAAAGCCTATGGTATCTAGACTAACCTCAAGAAGAAATTCTCTCATGGAGGCCTTTCTCTCATCTTCAGTTGAAAGTCGCAACCCTCAACTATGGTAATCTTAATATTTATGAGTATTTCACGAAATTACAAGTACTTTGAGATAAAATTGATAGTTTTAGACTATCCTATGTGTTTGTGAACCTAAATGCAACTACCTTGTTTGGAGTACTACAAGTCAAAGAAAGAAAGAGGATCATGTACTTTGAGATTATTGTCCTCTTTTTGCTAGAGATGCAACATTTGATATGAATGAAAAATTAAGTTGTAGAGCTTCAATAAATAAAAATAAAAAATAAAATAAATCAGATGAGTACAGTTATATAAGAAATACTATAAAAACTACCATTTTTAATATTCTTTTTTTCATTTTATCTCCTGCGGATGATCTAAATTGCATACTCAAGCTGTTTTAGCAGATTCTTATCCCCCAGTATGCACTTCATAATTAATCAAATCCGTCACGAGGATTGCTGTGTAGCACATGATTGGATGTTCGTTCATCACATGTTATTCCCAATTCCCCAAGGAACACGCTCTAACCAGGAGCTTCATATTGTTACTCGACTGGATTGAGCAATTACTAAGTAAGCTGGCATCACCCGCTGCAGAGGCAGCATACAAATAATAATAATAATAATAATAATAGCAGAGAAAACATGCATTAACGAGGAAGAAATGGCAGGAAATGTTCCATTCTTTTAAAATAAAAGAACCATACGTAACTATAGCTCAGTGAGATTAAATCCCATTGGTAAATTTCGACCCATAATCGACCGAAAGTCGAAAAAAAAAATCTGTTAACAGCACAAAAGACCATAATAAAGAAGGCCGGGATGTATGGTGAGGATGCTTCACATATACAGTCCTTCTGGTACCCCTTCTTTCTTCTTAAACATAACTTTATCTTTAGCCTTCTTAAAGTCGGCATGCGTCACCTGCCGAGCAAGGTAAAAAAATTATTGGTCATGCGGGTAAATAAAAGTAGTTAAAAAAACAAAGCATATACAAAACTGAATATAAATTAGCAGAAAACCTAAACATGTAAATAGGAAACACTTCAAAATACAGTACAATTAGGTCCAAACAAATGCTCAAGTTAAAAATAAGGCGCAAAGTAAGGTCGTGCATACAAGCAAGTACGCTGGGAGCCTCAAAAACAGAGTTACGAATTTTATTCACCGCATGATTCTAAATCAAAACTTAAAAAATAAAAAGTTGATGACTTGTACTAATTAAATTGTATCTTGCATTTATTAGCACATTTCTTCTGCTCAAGTATTAAACGCAAATTTCAGATTCAATTCAGTGAAACCTTGTTATTGTAAGTAAAACATGAGCAAATGTGCGTCACCAACTGAATGGTGTCTTCCATCTGTTTCTTTCCAATGATGAATCTCAACAAAGAAAAACGGGAGAAATCTAACATCTACAGTCTCTTTGATTTAATTTTGATTTTTAGCTTTTAAAAAACAGTTTCAAAAACAAATTTTGAGAACAAGTTAAAAAAAACTGTTTGAAAATATTATTTAAAATTGTTTTGAGGAGTTGCAACAGAAATAAAAGGACCGACTTCTCGGTGACAAAAACAGGGGACGTAGCGCTATCCAAATGCAAATTACATTAATTAAAACACAACACATTTTCAGAAAATAGTTATCAAATAAGTTTTTTTAATTTTCAAAACTAAAAACTATTTTCAAAAACAGTTACAAGACCCTAGTCCTCTTTCTCAATTACGAGAAATTACAGTGATCTCCCTCCATCCTCTTGGCTTGAGAACAAGCAATCTCCCTAAATTACAAGAAATAGATTTAGGGAAGATTATTTTCCAGTTCCATCCTCTCAAAATTTCCATCTCAACTCCTTCCAAAATTACGGGAACAAGGCTGAGAAAATTGGTTGTCTCTAAAAGAACAATTTCCAACCAACCTATGCCGTATTTTCTTATCTTAATATATGAATTTGAGTCATAAAATGTGCTTATCCACACTAATAACTTTGTAATTCCTAACAGTAACATATTGTCATAATACATTTCCACAGGATCACATTGTTTAGGCCATAACTGTACATACATAAAGATAACTCTAACCTTCATTCGCCGTTCCCGTAATGCAAGTAAGCCAGCTTCAGTACAGATTGCTTTTATATCAGCTCCAGAGAACTCATCCTTAGTCATGACAAATTCTTCTAAGTTGACATCATCGGCTAATGTCATCCTTGACGTGTGTATCTAAATTTCAGAGGTATTAGAACTTTTATTCATTAAGTAAAATATGCATATTAAGATATAACAGTGAAAACTGAAAATATATTTCACAATAATAGTCACATCTACCTGGAAAATGCGTCTTCTTGTTTTGATATCAGGGAGAGGAAATTCAATCTTCCTGTCTATTCGACCAGGTCTTAGCAGGGCAGGATCAAGGCTTTCAATTCTGTTGGTTGCAAGAATCACTTTCACATCTCCTCTTGAATCGAAACCATCTAGCTGGTTCAGCAACTCCAACATAGTCCTCTGAATCTCACGTTCTCCACCTGAGTGGGCATCATACCTGCAAAGCATACAAGAGACATACTAAGAATTGATTCATGTCTCTTCTACCTGTCCCACACCATACGCCCCCTCCGCAAATTAAAAAAAATTGAATATAGAGGATAGAAAATGCAACAGCACAGTGATTCATGAAGCTGATGTTCAATAACTTACCTCTTCGTACCAACAGCATCAATTTCATCAATAAAAACAATAGATGGGGAAAGATCATCGGCAACTCGAAAAAGTTCCCTTACAAGTTTTGGACCATCTCCCAAGTATTTTTGTATTAATTCACTACCAACAACACGTAAGAAGGTTGCTGATGTTGAGTTTGCCACTGCCTGAAAGTAAAAATAAAATAAAATTGTGTTAGACCAAACTTATGTGTTCTGTACGCACACAATAATAACGTCAATGTTACAGTGAGACATGGATCGACAAATGTATCATAATTGCATACTGATAAAACTGTAATATTAGTAAAGATTATGCACAACATCAATTATGAGTTTTGACAGATAATATTTATTTCAGGTCTTGTTATTAGCTGTTTCCATATGCAAACTGCAGGCTGCTGCTACTTACTAACTTCAGATAATTAACGCAAGCAAGAATGTGAACAAATTGACAAGGGATTTTTTTAAAATTCTTACACAAAATCAATTCAATAGCCTAATTAAAAAGCTTTGAAAAATCAATTATTTTTTAATTGAAGAAAACCTTTTAAAAAACGATCTTATATCTTCTAGGATTAATTTCCATATTCCCTAATTAGATTTATCTCAGTATTTATTTCCTCATTTATCTAGGATTGTGATCTAAAAATAGTATAAATACATACCATTGTGCTTCATATCTTGTAACATAGTACCTCAAAATGCTCGGGGAAATATTATTCAATCCCTATTTTCTCAATTTCCTGCCTTAGTTCTTAAATTCTTATAATTTAAGTTCTATCAAGTTCATGATACACATGTTAATACTAAAACAATTAAAATATATATATATATATATATATATATATATATATATATATATATTCTGCACACTGATTATGAAAAGCTGAAGGTCTCAAGCAAGAAATTTACACAATGTCCTCCAGTATCCATAAAGCCACTAATTAATAAATAACAAAATTTCAGAAAACTGAGAAATGTAACAGATAAATCAATTTTGCGGACAAACATTATAAAACACTTTATAATCCACAAACCATTTAAGCCAGATAATCATAAAACCCCATTTTGAGCACGTATACATCAAAAGAATTTCAAATTCAGAGTTATTAAACAGAGAAAATGAGAAATGGAAAAGAGGTTGAGAGAGAAACACCAAAAATGCTTACCTTAGCAAGTAATGTCTTCCCAGTTCCAGGTTCTCCATATAAAATGACTCCCTTAGGAGGCTTGATACCAATGTCTTCGTACAGCTCAGGATGTGTCAGGGGAAGCTCAACTGCTTCTTTAATTTCCTGTATCTGGGCATCCAAACCACCAATGTCAGCATATGATTCCAAAGGTGCCTTCTCAACCTTCATGACAGAGACCATAGGATCAACTTCGTCTTGAAGAAGCCCAACAACAGAGAGAACCTGGTAAGAACCATACATGATAAGATCATAAGAAGCATTACATTTCTTGCATCTAATTAAATATCAAATATGCAAGACTAGATGACTGATTGAAAAGTAAAAACATTCAGGCAAAAATACATGTCCATTTGTTCCTAAAAGACATACGGTTGAACAAAAATAATTTTTCACAACTTTTCTCACCCTCTTTCCTGGTTTCGGTGTCATGGATTACTAGACAACTGACATGACAAACATTCCTAGATTATACCAGACAACAGTAAAATGTGGTCCACAAGGTCAGAAAAACCATGAAGAGTGATAGAATAAATATTCAACAGCTCTTAACAGCATAGCGTGCCCACTAACCATTTCAACAAGAACTAGTATCTATTAAACTTTAGATTTTCGCCAAAAACATAATCAAATTCAAACATACACCTAACAAGTTTAGAGGCCAGAGGTGAAATGTAACAATTCTCTCCCAATTAAAGATGCAATTATATGTTTAGAACTTCGAACTTTCCCAATCTAACCAATAAACCCTATCCCCCAAATCCATCACAAACCAAAGAACACTCTATCAATACTCTGCAAAACTTTAACCAAAATCAAGAGCAGAACAAACAAAACCCTATCACACCGTAACCCTACCTTGTTATGCATCAGAATAGCGCATCCAGGCTCAAGCTGATCCTTATCGACGAAAGACAAGATACCAACGTAGTACTCGGGGCCCACCGAGGAAGAAACAATGGCATGATTCTCGTCGATGAGTTCCTCCAGGTTACCAACGCTCATAGGGGAACCCCTGAGATCATCGACCTTGGATCTGTCTTCCTCAGCCTTCTCTTCCTGCGGCTTCAGCCTCTCCTGGTTCGCCACGAACTCCTCCTCCATCAACAGGTAGTCCTTTATGCGCTCCAGCTTCAACAGCCGCAGCTTACACTTCGAGAGTGGCGTAACCGTCGGCAACCGGGCCGCCGCTTCTGGCCCCTTCTGCTTTCGCTGCTTCCGCCCTACGCGAGCCGGTGGCGCCGCTGGCTCAAACTTCTTCTCCTTCTTATCGCCACCGTCCGGCTTCCGGTCCCCCGGAAGACCTTGCCGGTTCAAACCGCCTGGTGTTCCCTGACCCATGTCTTTCCTATTTCTCAATACGCGAAAGTAAGAGAATAAGTTAGAATGAAATATATACGTATACTCGCTACTTGCCTTTGTGCACAAGTTAAAGCTAGTGATTGGGCCTTTCGGCCCATTCGTTCGTCATAGCACAACAAGTGAAAGAAAGTGGCATGGGCCTAAATGGACTTACGCATTTTATTTCCAGAGCTCGAGGTAAGTGTCTTAAAGGGCATTGCATTATACGCAACTCTTATTTCTATTTTCATTTTCTCGAACATCTTAGCCAACAACTTCTAAAATCTTACCTAAAAATTCAATTTTATAGTCTAACTTTTAATTAATTTTTTACAAATATTTTAAATTATTTTTCTTTATGCTAATTAAATGTTAATTAACTTTGTTAATTGTATTGGTCTTTGCTTTTAATATTTCTATTCTATATTATTCAATAACTTTTATAATTGTACGACGTAGCCGCTTTTTATATTTATGTTCTACATCATTACTTGTGTAAAATATTTTACGAAAGACTTGTTATGTCTTCTAATTCTTTTTTGATCTAAACATAATCGATTAAAAAAAAAGTTGTTGTAGTTTTATAAAGATTGGGTGGAACTTTTACTATGACTCATAAAAGGATGACATAAAAGTCACGTTTTATTTTATTTTTGCACTATTTCTGTATCTCGTGTAATAAGGGTTTTTTAGGATGATGACAAGAATAACGACAACAACAATGATGACTAGAGCTCCTCTTAAGGTATATTTTGACCATAGTGAATGACGGAAATACTTTCATTGTGTCCTATTTGTGGTGGTTGACATTTCTCTTCAATTGAATTCAAGTTTTACATCATTTTTTGTATATTTGATGTTGGTATTTTATGTGTCTCATCTCCTCTTTTATGTTGAAATTAAATGTTTCTATTGAATTGTTATTGATATTGAACTGTTGTAGTTAGTGTTCTATGTATTTGAATCCTACTTTGTTGTTGTTGTTGTAATTTGTATATTAGGGATTTAGTTAGTTGTTGTTGTTTTGTATATTAAGGTTTTAGGATGAAAAGAAAACGGAAAATATTCAAAGTAAGATAATTTTTTACTCATATGTCATATTTGGACGCACAGTATATCAAAATGAAGAAAAAAAAATATGAAGGAGATTTGTCCTAATGGTTTTTCCAAAATATGCTCTTAAACACATGTAATACACAAACGTTTATGCGGGTATAACCAGAAGTAATTGCATTTAACATTTGTTAAGTTCATTTACTTTTGTATGTATTGCATGTTAACTAGAGTCAAATTAATGTTTTAGGTATTTCAATATTCATCCATCTTCATATCAGGACATGATATTACAAAATAATAAGGTTTTTCATTTAACATTTCTAATTTGTATTGTATTATGTAATTTAACATTTACATAGTTTAGTTGTTGTCTTTGTGTTATATTATATGTTTGAATTATTGTCTATTAAAATATGATATTTTGACTGCAAGAAAAAAAAGACAAAATTGACGTCAATTACCCCTAGGTCTAATGTAAAGTTATGTCTCCCGTATTAATATCGGACTTATTACTTACATAAAAAAAGTCAAAATAACAAACGTAAAAGTCTAATTTTATACCCGTATTTGTAAAATATACGAAGATTTATTAAAATATATAAAACTTCCAATATAAATTGTTACATATAAGTTATTGCTATCATTGTGCAAAATATGAAGTAAAAATCATTTAAGATATATTATAATTTATAAGGAACAAATCTTTAACCATTTTCTTGTCAACATGAAAGATTTAATATAAAAAAATTTAAAGTTAAAACTAACATTTTATTTTATAGTGAATTCATTCATTATTGGTGTTAGTGACATATAATAAAAATAAATAAATGCAATGAAAAAAAAGACTAATATTATTTTTTTAAACTAATTTATGAATGTTTATTTTTGTAAGGATTGAAAAACTAAAAATATACTTAAATCTAAATGTGACGATAAAATTAATAATAGAAAATAAAGTTATATTTTTATGGAAAATGATGTTTAAATGAATTAAAAAAAAACAATTTCAGAAAAAAATACCTTATATTTTTCAACCAAGTTTATGAAATTGATTTTATTTGACCTTGTTTTTATTTAAAAAAAAACTTTTATCTATAAGAAAAAGAAAAGAAAAAATAAACATAAAGTTACAAATATAAGATTCAACGTCTAGCAACTTAAAAAATATAATGTTCACGTGTCAAAAAGGTCTATTACAAAAAATAGATAGTAAAAAAAATATAAAAAAAAATAGGGACTGCAGTACCTAATTAATTGTTAACAACGTCATGTGTGCACTCTTTCGTTGCAAATGAAAATAATCAGATGTCTAGTCTTTCGAAAAAACACAATCATTTTTTTTACTAGAAAGAAGACAAAAATATATACAAAAAAAAATGAAAAGAAAAAATAAAAGAAAAGAAAATACAAATAAGAAAAACAGATAAAAATAACTTATTACAAATTCACAATAATGCAAAGTTGGAAACAAATTTCAAATCATGATTTAATGGTAAGAAATATAGTTAAATTTGTAAGTATTTTACATACAACGCATAATGAAAGAAAGAAATCAACTAATAATCCAACAGTTCTGTTAATAGATACATCTAATACATATTAAATCGAACTAAATAATAAATATAGATAAATTATTAAATTCAAAATAATTTCATAAATATATTAAGTGAATTTTGAAACATAATATAAAAAGATATATGATTAATGTTAAATAAATCAATATGTGAAAAAAATAACTCTATAGGACAAATGTGTAATGAGCATAAATCAAAATATTAGACTATTATAAAAATATATTATACATTGCCATAGGAATAAAATAAAAAATAAAAATTTACAATCAAAATATTTATAATTTATCTAAAATATGAAAAAAAAAATCTAACTATCATCTTTACATAAAAAGACACACGATATATTACATGTACTACAACATAAACTAAGCAAAAGATAATAAATTATAAGAAATGTTTTTTAAGTTAGACAATCGAAGAATTAATATAAAAATATAACAAAAACAATAATATCAAAAAAAAAATATCAATCAAGAATTATTTCTAATAATATTAAGAATTCGGATTTTAATAAACACATTTTGAAATAGATAAAAAAAGACTTTAATGATTGAAGAATATATTACAACACAAATCTATAAACTTATTATTTTATCACAATTATGATTTTTTTCTGTTAAAAATGTTAAAAAAGAATAATAATATTATATATACTCCTTCAAATGAAACAAAACCTTAATCATAAGAATATATTATTTATTTTCCATGTAAAAGTTTTTATAATGATTATATTATTTTAATTTAACAATATTTTTTAGTTAAAGATAATAATAAATAATACTAATATTCTTAATATTAGTCAAAGATTAGGGCTGATAGATATAAAATAAGTTATTGGGGCTGATAGATATAAAATAATTTATTGTACTTTTATATACTTTAAAATATTTGTTATGATTGAAAATGGTTTGATGTATTCCTCTTTAACCAAAAGTCACTTAATATGATATTATTGATTTCAATAATCTTTAAATGTTCTTGAAGAAGATTTAACATAACCTTCAGATAAATTAATATATATATATATATATATATATATATATATATAATAATAATATGTTATCTCTTTATTTAATTAGTTTTCGTATTTTATTTATTATTTATTTAAAAAATATATTTTTAATTATTAAAATATTATTCTTAAGATATTTAAAAAAACTTTATTTATCCCTTTTTCTATAATTAATACGAATTTTTACAAAATACCACTAAACATCTTTCATCAACTTATTTCACAGCTATATAATCATATTTTCACATCATACTTAGGGATGACAATTAAATCCGTATCCGTGGGGACTGATCCATCCCTACCCCAAGTTTGACGGGGAAACCCGAGTTGACCGGGACGGGGCGAGTTCGGGTTTTCCGCTTTAAAAATCGGGACGGGCGGGGATGGGTAATGCAATCCCCACCCCGACTCCGACCCCGCGCCGACTTTATATTTAAATTTAAATTTTAAAATATTAATATTTTAAAAGTATTTCCTTTTCTTTTTCTATTACATACAAGGTCATTTTTTTATATTTTACCAATTTTTTTTTCTTCTACCAACTTTTTAATTTTTTTGTCTTTTTTAATCTTTTATATCAATTAATTTATTACATTATTATTTCTCTTACCTTTCAGTTTTTCACATTTCCTTAATCTCTTCCATCAATTTGTTATTTTTTTTCAATCTTTTCAACTAATTTGATGAACACAAAGTTATTTTTTTTTATTCTTTATCTTTTTTAAAATATTTTACATAAATCTTAGTAGTAACTAATATTATTTTATTTATAATTTATATTTATTAGGTTTTATTATGTCATATTTTTTTTATCTTATTATTCTTATTTATCATATATCAAAATTTATCTTAACAAAATAATTGTATTTTAAAAGATTAAAAGAATTGATAATTTAAACTTTTATTACTTCAAACTAATTGAGTAAGAATTAACTTATTAAATATTTCCTTATAAACTATATATTTCATATTTTTAAATGACAACTTAAAAATGAATTAACTTATATATAATCAAATGTTTGAATACAAGTATTATAATAATAATGTTATAAATATTCAAATATTTGAATACAATGTTATAATAATAATAATGTTATAAATAAAAAATGATTAAATATTTCTTTTACATACATATTTTAATATAAATATAATAAATTAAAATATATATTTAATTAATAATAATTATAAATTATAAATATTTATTTATATATAAAAAATAGATAAAAAAATAATTTATTATAAATTTAATTATCTTTTTAAAAATAATATAGATCGGGAACGGGAAGAAGCGGGGTGGGGAACCCGAAACCCAACAAGAACGGGGATGGGGACTTAATTTCTAACCCGATGGGGATCAAAGACGAGCAAGTGGCGGATCTTGGCCATTGATCATGGGGGGCCAAATAATATATTATTAATAAATAATAAATAAATATAAAATAATATATTATTAATAAATAATAAATAAATATAAAAGGAAGAAAGAAGATGAAAGGGTAAAAGGATAAAATTGTAGATATATATATTTAAATATATTAAATGATCATTAAGTTTGAGGGGGACAAAGTTATAAATTACATGGGGGTTACAAAATTGAGGAGGGGCTGAGAGGATAAAATTGTAAATATATTAAATGTTTATTAAGTTTGGAGAGCTAAAATCATAAATTACATGGGAGTTATAAAACTTTGAGAGCTACGACCCCTCAACTCCAAGAAGATCCGCCACTGAAGACGAGGATGGTTAAAAAAGTCGGGCCGGATCCCTGCCCCGCCCCGCTTACGTCTTTGAATTTTTTTCTCTGGTCATCATCAACCAACTTCTAAAATTACCATTAATATTAGCCCATAAAAAATTAAAAGAAAAATGAAAAAAAAAGTTAATTTAATAATTTGTTTGGAAGATATTTTAATTATTAAAGAAACGAAAGGAAAAATATTAGAATACGAATTTATGTTATGGTAAAAATTGACTGACAGAAAGAGAAATATATATTAGCATAAATAAGAATGGAATTGGTTTTGAAAACCCAGATACTTGAAATTTTTTGTATGAGTTTTAATGGCAAAGTTTTAAATGTCTAATATACAGAATTATTAACTCTAAAAAATGTAATCTGATAAACTATATGCTTTTTGGCTACAGATAGGTTAAGTGCTGTACAACTTTTACTAAAGAAAATTAATCAACATGAATCCTTATATTTTAAAATATATAACATTTAATATACTTTAAAATTATATTTTATCATTTTTAATAAATTTGTTATATCCTTTCTGTAATAAAATATAATTAAAAATAAGTGTATTCAACAAAACTATATATATGTCTTTAAAGAAAGGAAGTATACTTTATTATTAATAGTTAGTGATGAACTTTTCGAAACCATTACCTTAGTTTTAGCTTATATGGTGAATTTAAACTTACAAATTCTTGCTTCTCCATGAACAGTGATTGTGTCTATGAAAGCATGAACACTCTCTAACGTCATTTTTTTTTTCACCCAGTTATTGCCATATTAAATCATTTATTGTACCTCCATGCTATGCTCATGTACAAGGACCGTGTCATGAGTATCTACATGCATCACATTGGTTTGACGGTGGAGAGTAACAACAAGCATAGTAATACAAACATGGTTTTGTTACATATTATAAATGTGTAATGGAGAAGGTAGGTGATGGATATTTACTACAGTTGATGCCCCAGCAGAATTTATTCAATTGGATCATTCAATTGACGTGCAACTATTAGTAGCTGCACGCTACCAGTGCTGGAACTACTTGTTCTGCATCTAACAAGGAGCTGGTGCCATCTGCACAGTTTTTAACTGGCCCTGCCCAACTTCTTCTATTCCATTCAAAACTTCACCAAACTCTGACATTACTATTTAATGGTTAAAGCAGTGATAGCACGTGAAATTATATATATATAATTCTTTTATGAGAGAATATGTAATTTGATACTAAGTTCAAAATCATATCTTACAACAAACTGGGAAATCGAGATAATAATCATGGATTTACTGGTAATATGAAATTATGATTAATTAATGAGCTTTTAAGCCTCCATTAATTGCAAGAGATTAGGTTAGTAAGTGTTCATGTTTTCACGTTATACATGCAATTTCAAAATGCGCAAAATAGAAAATAAGATATATCTTCGGTCATTGTTACTTTTGTAGATTCAGAAGATTTTTTATGATTTAAAACTCTCACTCTTGCACGCTTAATGATATAATATACTATAAAAGAAAGCATAACCTAAAATACAAAACACATGTTTATATTTATAAAATCACAGCATATAATTTAAAAAAATAGATATAACTGAAGGCTTCCCATTTAAAATTATTTATTTTAAAAAAATTGGACCCCTTTCATAAAAAAACAAAAAAGGCTTCCCCGCGAGGATTTATTTGAAATGACTGGAGGTTTCAAATCGATTTGTAAGTTTCAAGAAAATTTCAAAAAATTAGGTAAAAAGTATCCTATCAAAACGAGTTTTCTTGCATGAAACTGTGAATAAAATTCTTGTATTCCCAAAAAAACGTTTGAATACGAATTTTTTAGCTAACTTTCTTCATAAATGTTTATAAGAAAAAGTAAAATAACTTAACTTTTCATAAGCTAATAAAATGCTTTGAATTTATTATTATATAGGTAGGTACAAAGATTTCTCCAATTTAATGGTTTTATACTGTTCCTATTATATTTCGTGATGAACTGAATTATGTTGGACCACCCTATATACATAGGAAGAAAGAGGAGAACATTCCCTCCTTGAAATCCCAATAGTGATAATTAATTCAGTATTTTGAACCACAATTCGCTTGCAATGCCTCGATTGATAGTAAGTTATAGTAATGTTAACTAGTTTTTCTATATATTTTAGGGCACCTTCAAATGTTTTACCCTAATGTATATACTTGATTGTGGTCCAAGCCATGACATGTACGTATAGATTCATAAATAATAAATAGTAAATCCCTAATTAATTCTTGCAGAAAAAAAGTTTCAGTACTGCATTCGATAGTCAACACCATTTTCTGTTCTCTTTTAAGGGACACCAATGAAAACATTTTTTTTTGTCTGATGTCTCTATATATGAAATACATGTATATGTACAATAAAAACATGTGGCTACAAAGCTAATGTATGACCCCCTTTTAATTTTGTGCAGGAAAGGAAAAGAAAAAGGAAATTTCATAGGTATACGGGACATAAGAACAAGGATGTTCGTGCACATGCATATGCAGTATTTTTACCTCTTTTATCTTTTTATGACATTTAAATCCGTGCATGTGAGATTAATTGTTATTATATTGATTTTGATGGAACAAATTAACTTACCTACGATTTTAAGTTTGGATTTTTATTTTTTGGTTTAGAAAGTAGGGAGAAGAAAGGACAAGCAATATTTTTTTTACACGATTTTATATTTAAATTTAAAAATTTAATATTAATTTTTTTTAAAATATTTTATATTATTTTTTATATTATAAATAAGATTATTTATTTTATTTTTCACTGTTATTTTTTTATCCATTTTTTATTTTTTTTTCAATTAGTGTATTATATTTAACTTTTTCTCTATTTTTCCTTTTTATATTTTCTTAAATTTTTTCAATTATTTTAAATCCCTTTAACTAATTTTTTTCAATTATTTTATTATTTTTAATCTCTTCTGATAAACAAATTTTTTTATATATTTTTTTAAATATTTTACATCAATATTAATATTATATAGTATTATTTTATTTTTATTATTTTTTGTTAAATTCTATATATATTTTTATTTTTTATATATATCAAATTTTATCTTAATAAAATAATTATATAATTAAATCATTAAAAAAATTAATAATTAAAACTTTTATTAATTTATAATAATTAAATAAAAATTAATTTATTAAATATTTTCTGATCAATTATATATTTTATATTTATTAATATCATAAATAACAACTTAAAAAATAATTAACAATATAATGATATTTTTCATATTCTTATAAAAAAAATTAAATATTTTTTATATATTTATTAATATAAATATAATAAATTAAAATATATATTTAATTAATAATAATAAATAAATAAATATAACATTATAAATATATTTTTAATGTATGAGAAATAATATATTAAAATAAATTTATTATAAATATAATTATTTGTTAAGAAATAATATAAAATAGGAATCGGTTGGAAATTAAGAAAATCTCGCTCACGTAGTTATCATGCTTATTGTTAATGAGTAAAATATAAGTGTAGTTCTTTAGTTTATTTATTTATTTATTTAACTAATATAAAATAAAAAATTACATTAAAGTTAAATACTTTTAATAAAATAATATACCCAAGAAAAAATAATACTTAAAAATTACATCTCATTTTTTTTTTCACTTTTCTTTCCCTTTCAATGCTTTTTTTAATTTATTTATTCTTATCTTGTTTTTTCAGCATTTAGATAGATAATATAAGAAAAATAATAATATTATACGTTGAGAAATATATAATAGAAAATAAAAAAAACTAAGAAAGTATAATAATTTAATCATTTGAATATGATATATGCTAAATTTTAAATAACTTAAATATTCATAATTGTTTGTTTATATTTGTTTGTATATTTTAAAACATTTTTATATTAAAATAAAATTGATTCACAAGATAATATGTAATAATGTTTTAAAGAAAATGAAATTAAGGAGGAAAAAGTCTCCTGCTATAAAATATATTGGATGGAATTGTTCTAAAGACTAGGATTTTGTGTTTAATATATGTTGTTGTAAATGTTATAAATTTTACCTGCTTGATTGTTGCTAATTTCGGCCATGTGATACAATATATATAATTTTGCGATAATTAATTAGAGTATTCATTAATGTTAGTAAAAATTAACATTTATTTCATTTTTTAAAATATTAGTTGTTCTAGTGGTTGTTAGACAAATGTCATCTAGAGGGGGTGAATAGATGCACAAATTAAAATAGATGTCAAATTAAAAATTTATTTGTGAGTCAATAATTTGTTAAAGCGGAAACAATAATATAATCAGGAAAAGAAAAAGAGATAAGGGAAAGAGAAGAGCACACAATGAGTTATACTGGTTCGGGTATAGCTAACCCTACATCCAGTTCCCAATCAACTCTTAACACAAGAGTGACTCCCCATTCACTATCTTTCAAATTCAGTTTACAAATTACAATCAACTAAGCAGAAGAACCAGTAAAAAGTAAACTAATTAAAAAGACAATCACTTCCTTAGAAACCCACTAAGGATGAACACCTCCCTAGAATCCCACTAGGGATGAACATAGGGATGACAATTAAACCCGTACCCGTGGGGACCGACCCGTCCCCGCCCCGAGTTTGACGGGGAAACCCCGAGTTGACCGGGGGCGGGGTCGGGTTCGGATTTCCCGCTTTAAAAGTCGGGGCGGGGCGGGATGGGTAATGCAATCCCCACCCCGCCCGTCCCGCTCCGACTTTATATTTAAATTTAAATTTTAAAATATTAATATTTTAAAAGTATTTCATTTTCTTTTTCTATTACATATAAAGTTATTTTTTTATATTTCACCAATTTTTATTTTTCTTCTACCCACTTTTTAATTTTTTTTATCTTTCTCAATCTTTTATATCAATTAATTTATTATATTATTCTCTCCCTTATCTTTCAATTTTTCACATTTTCTTAGTATCTCCCATCAATTTGTTTTTTTTTCAATCTTTTCAACCAATTTGATGAACACAAAGTTAATCTTTTTTCTTTATCTTTTTCTAAATATTGTACATCAATCTTAGTAGTAACTAATATTAGTTTATTTATAATTTATATTTATTATGCCATATTTTTTTATCTTATTATGCTTATTTATCATATATCAAATTTTATCTTAATAAAATAATTGCATTTTAAAGGATTAAAAGAAATTAATAATTTAAACTTTTATTACTTCAAACTAATTAAATAAGAATTAACTTATTAAATATTTTCTTATAAACTATATATTGACAACTTAAAAATGAATTAACTTATATGTATAATTAAATATTTGAATACAGTATTATAATAATAATGTTATAAATATTCAAATATTTGAATACAGATATTATAATAATAATAATAATAATAATAATAATAATAATGTTATAAATATTATATATATATATATATAAATAAAAAATAATTAAATATTTCTTTTACATATATATTTTAATATAAATATAATAAATTAAAATGTATATTTAATTAATAATAACTATAAATTATAAATATTTATTTATATATAAAAATACATAGTAAAATTAATTTATTATAAATATAATTATCTTTTTAAAAATAATATAAATTGGGGACGAGGCGGGGCGGGAACCGAAACCCAGCGGGGACCGGGATGGGAACTTAATTCCTAACCCAGCGGGATCGGGGCGGGGACGGGGGATGGTTAAAAAAGTCGAGGGCGGGGACGGGGGAGGCAAAACCCGCCCCCGCCCCGCCCCGTTGCCATGCCTAGATGAACACCTTCTCTAAACAAATCAAAGGATGAAAAACACCTCCTACTAAGGATGAACCCCTCCCTAGAATCACACTAGGGATGAAAAACACCTCCTTTTCCACCAATGCAAAAAGGATGAATGTAATAAAAATAAGAACAGACACACCTGGGTAATGGAGACAACAAATTGTAGAAGCCTGTAGAATGTCAATCTCCAAGAACAAGTGTGATTAACAATGAAAGCACAGAAGACAGGAAGTAGAGAAGAAAGTTTTCTCAAAAGGTGTAAAATATATCTGTTGTCTTGCTCAGAATTCTTTTCTCAAAACTGATTGAATGTAAATTGTATTTTCGAATTCTGTAATTGTGTGTTTTTTATTTTTCATCAAAACTTAATTAAATAGAAAAATAGCATCGAGAAAATGGCCGTTGGACATTAATTATATCATAGAGAAAATCAGGATGTATTCAAAAACATTTATTCTTTAAAACAAATATATTTTTCAAATTTGAATTGCCATAATTAATTATATTACCAAGTATAATTAATTATGATAGAGAAAATCATTTTTTCATTTATGGTGCATCATAATTAATTATGATAGTGAAAAATATCATGTTATGAATTTTATCACACTTGTGCTTTGGAGGCTTATGCATAATATTACTTTATCAACTTGTACCTCCATATCCAAGTATTCTAAGACTTTATCTAGTATTCGGGAATCATCTTGGGTTTGCTTTAATCATCATCTTTATCACATACGTCATATATTCAGCTTGTCCTTAAATTCATCTTGAATGGTGTTGACTTGAATGTAGTTGACTTGAATCATCATCAAAATCATCTCTTGGGAATGCAGGAACATTTCCATCAATCTCCCCCTCATTGCTTTCAATCTCCCCCTTTTTGATGATGACCAAGGAAACACCTGAAATGAATTAAAATGCTTGACTCTATATAGCCAGTTCAAGATTAGCACAAATTTGTATCAAGTGTCAGAGTCTCTTAATCTCCGCCTGGATATATTAATAACAAGACTCCCTCTAACTCATATGAGCAAATATTTCTCTTAACCCCCCTTGTTTAATTTAGATAGGAAAGAATTTCACACAGATTTTAATTCATCAAAAAATCTTCCCCTGTTTCATTGATAATCATAAAAAAAATATTATAAGAAAAAATCTTCCCCTATTTCACACATATTAATATCATTAAAATATCTCCTTGTTTCATTGATAATTAAAAAAATATTATAAGAAAAAAAATCTCCCCCTGTTTCAGACATGCATTAATATCATCAAAATATTTCCATGTTTCATTGATAATTATGAAAAATATTATAAGAGAAAAAAAAATCTCCCCCTGTTTCACACAAATTAATATCATCAAAATATCTTCTTGTTTCATTGATAATTATGAAAAATATTGCAATAGAAGCTGAGAAATTTGTACCTATTAGTATATAAATCAAGGTAGAGAAGATAATGCATTAAAAAGTGTCATAGAGAAGAATATCATATTAAGGAAACAATATCTAGGATACCCAAGACAAATGAAGAGAGAGAAAGATAGGAGAATAAAATGATTATAGAGATAATGAAATTAAATGCAGTAGTTTCCTCCATTGCAGTCTTCTTGTTTAGGCAACTTTCAAATTCAAATGCACTCATATTCCAGATTTCAAATTTCAAACTCAAATTGCAACAAATTTCAAATTTTAAATTCAAATTCCAACCAATTCCAAATTTCAAATTCAAAATTTTAATCCCAAATTTCAAATTGCAATTCAAATTCAATTTCAAAAATCTCAAACTGCAAAAATTTCAAATTTCAAAATCTCAAACTACAAAATTTCAAATTTCAAAAATCTCAAATTGCAAAATTTCAAATTTCAAATTTCAAAAATCTCATATTGCATAAAAAAATCTCAAACTGTAAGATTTCAAATTTCAAAAATCTCAAATTGCAAAATTTCAAATTTCAAAAATCTCAAATTGCAAAATTTCAAATTTCAAAAATCTCATACTGCAAATTTAAAAAAAAAATCTCAAACTGCAAAATTTCAAATTTCAAGAATCTCAAATTACAAGATTTCAAACTTTATAATTTCAAAATTTCATAAATTCAAATTTTCAAAATTCAAACTTTCAAATTTCAAAGTTGGTCAATTAGATGCTCAAATTATCATCGAGACATGTATAAATGCTTTGTTCCTTTAGACACCCATTCATATTTGCCATTAGATATGTCAAAATGTTTTATGTAACATCTATTTGATGTATGACCTAATTTCATGCAATAAAAACATGTTGGTTTTCTTTAAAAAGGTCTAAATGCGTTTCTTAAAGTTTTTGAAACTGGTTTCACATATGTTTTCCTTGACTCTTTCACAAAAATAGTTTTATGAGGTTCTAGACTTTTTTGGGTTTGTAACCAAGTCTAGCTTTGCTAGAATTTTCTCTTTGATAACCTAATATCGAATCAAGATTTTCAGAAGATTTTGAAAAATTGCTTATTATTTTCTCTAACTTGAAAATCTCATTTTCCAAAAGATTACAATTTTCACAAGGTTTAACAATTTCTTTATTTTTAGACAAAGTTTTATATTTCTCAACATCTTTCTTTAAGCACTCATTTTCTTTTTCAAGAATACCAACAGTATTTTCTAATGCATTAAACTTTTGCCTAAGTGCATTGTATTTCTTAGATAACTTGGTAAAACCTTCATACATATCTTGATATTCTTTAAATAACTCATCATATTCATTTAAGGAATTTGTACTACTTACCTGTGATGAGGCTTCATCATCACTTTTTGTCATCAAGCAAAAATTTGCTTCTTCTTCTCTATCACTGCTTTCGGAAGAACTTTCTTGTGCTGTGGAAGAATCATTATCCTCCCAAACAATATAAGTTTTGCGTTTTCTCTTATAGGTATCGTTCTTCTCTTTCTTCTTCTCTTTCACATCTTTCTTCTCTTTCTTAAGTTTCGAACAGTCTGATTTGATATGACCAGGTTTTTCACATTCATAGCAATGAAATTTATTTGTTTTCTCATTTCTTTACTGTCTCTTTTTCCTGTTCTTCATAAAGCGAGAAAATTGTTTAACAAAAAGAGACATATCGGAATCCGAAAACTTACCTTCATTTTCGCTTTCATCTTGTGAAGATTTTTCTACTTTTAGAACTATCATCTTGGTTTGATTCTATTCACCGTTCTTTAACCTTTGTAACTCCATCTCATGTTCTTGCAGCTTTCCAAATAGAGTAGCAATATTCATCTTTGTGAGATCCTTTGATTCTGTAATAGCAGTGACCTTTGGTTACTAACTCCTGTCTAAGGATTTCAAGATCTTTGTGTTCAACTCCTCATTGTCAAAACTCTTTCCTAATGTTTTCAAGTGATTTACTATATGTGTGAAGCGTGTTTGGAAATTCGTGATGCTTTCATTTTGCTGCATTTGAAATAATTCATACTCTTGGATGAGTGTATTTTTACGTGCTCGCTTTACTTTATTTGTTCATTCATGTGTTACTTCAAGAGTGTCCCATATTTCTTTTGTCGTCTTGCATTGTGAGACCCTGAAAAATTCATTACGAGTTAAGGCAGAAACAATAGCATTTCGGGTTCTTACATCATAATGGGCACGCTTATTTTCACCAGGCGTCCATTGATCAAAAGTATTTGGAACAACTCCAGACTCCGTCGTTCTCATCGAAATGTAGGGACCATTGAGTACAGCATCCCAAACACCATAATCTAGTGTTTGTAAAAATATTTTCATTCTCACCTTCCAAAACTGATAGTCTTCTCCTTCAAATAATGGTGGTCTGGTTATTGAAGCTTCTTCCCTGTAAACCTGATTCTGCATAGACATCTTGACAAATTGTTTAGAAATATCTTATCTAACCAAGCTCTGATACCACTTGTTAGACAAATGGCATCTAGAGGGGGGTGAATAGATGCACAAATTAAAATAGATGTCAAATTAAAAATTTATTTGTGAGTCAATAATTTGTTAAAGCGGAAGTAATAATATAATCAGGAAAAGAGAAAGAGATAAGGGAAAGAGAAGAGCACACAGAGAGTTATACTGGTTCGGGTATTGCCAACCCTGCATCCAGTTCTCAGTCAACTCTTAACACAAGAGTGACTCCCCATTCACTATCTTTCAAATTCAGTTTACAAATTACAATCAACTCAGCAGAAGAACCAGTAAAAAGTAAACTAATTAAAAAGACAATCACCTCCTTAGAAACTCACTAAGGATGAACATCTCCCTAGAATCCCACTAGGGATGAACACCTCCTCTAAACAAATCAAAGGATGAAAAACACCTCCTTAGAATCCCACTAAGGATGAACCCCTCCTTAGAATCTCACTAGGGATGAAAAACACCTCCTTTTCCACCAATACAAAAAGGATGAAGGTAATAAAAATAAGAACAGACACACTTGGGTAATGGAGACAACAAATTGTAGAAGTCTGTAGAATGTCAATCTCCAAGAACAAGTGTGATTTACAATGAAAGCACAGAAGGCAGTAGAGAAGAGAGTTTTCTCAAAAGGTGTAAAATATATTTGTTGCCTTGCTGAAAATTCTTTTGTCAAAACTGATTGAATGTAAATTGTATTTTCGAATTCTGTAATTGTGTGTTTTTTATTTTTCATCAAAACTTAATTAAATAGAAAAATAGCATCAGAAAATGGCCGTTGGACATTAATAATATCATAGAGAAAATTAGGATGTGTTCAAAAACATTTATTCTTTAAAACTGATATATTTTTCAAATTTGAATTGCTATAATTAATTATATTACCAAGTATAATTAATTATGATAGAGAAAATCATTTTTCCATTTCTGGTGCATCATAATTAATTATGATAGTGAAAAATATCATGTTATGAATTTTATCACACTTGTGCTTTGGAGGCTTATCCATAATATTACTTCATCAACTTGTACCTTCATATCTAGTATTCTAAGACTCTATCTAGTCTTCAGGAATCATCTTGGGCTTGCTTGAATCATCATCTTTATCACCTACGTCATAAATTCAGTTTGTCCTTAAATTCATCTTGAATGTTGTTGACTTGAATGTAGTTGAATTGAATCATCATCAAAATCATCTCTTGGGAATGCAGGAACATTTCCATCAATCTCCCCCTCATTGCTTTCAGTGGTTTGTATACACTGTTTTTCAAAGTGAAAACAATTCATAACATGAATTTTGAGAAAAAACCATCTTACTTTTCGGTGAGACTAACAAAAGAATTTAAGATGAACAAATGATGTGAGAGTTGAAGCCACCGACATAGAGACTCAGAGAGTGGCTAGTAAATTGAACTCATATATATTGATTACATCACTTAATGGAAGGTTCACAGTCTTTCACTACACAACCCTTTTTAGGCACTACACAACCTTTTTTAGGCAAAAATTATAAAACAGCTCTGATAGCTGTTGAACAAATTATAAATTTCCCTCTGGTGGGATACAAAAGTCTATACTAGATATAGACAGTATAAATACTTTTCTAGAAGAGATTTCTAGAAAACTAAAAAGTTTGATAAAACTATGTGACAACATAGAGTATATGGGATACTTTAAGTCACGTAGAAAAATCCTTGGGGTTATTTAGCTAACCCAGCTACAGATAGGGACTACCAACAAGCTTTAAATACCTTGTTAGTATAACACAGAGAACTACAAGAATGATTCTCAAAAATCCTATCAAACATAGACCTATAACAAGATAAGCTAGTGGAAAATAGGCATAACACTTCTGCTATTCCTGACAATGAAAACATTTCTATGATGAATATTGTAGAATGTGAAGAAGATGAAGATGATGACATGACTGATGAGGAATGGAATCATCATCAGGCTATCATAGCCATGTTCAGACAAGGAACTTCAAATTCTTTGTCCCATACAAATAAAAATGTCCAAATTAATGAAGAAGATGATATCATTAATGAGATGGACAACATTATAAATGCATTCTTAGATGAATATTTTCCAGATAAGGAAAATGATACATTAGATAATGCATCTAAAGTCTCAGAACTCTTACCCATATTAGGGTTAGAAGACACCAATGATGAAGATACACTGGATAATGTATCTTTAAACGAAGAATCATTGTCTAAGTTAGACAACACAAATAGTGATACATTAAATAATATATCCATAGTTTCAGAACTCTTATCAACATTAGAGTTAGTAAATACAAATGAGGGATCAAATAGTTTTTAACCTCATAGCTATCAGTTAGAACCTGATGGTATACACAGTTACTCTATAGGTTTTCCACCTAGAGTATCACCACAAATGTTGTCTTTAGTGACAACCAATACACAACATTAGGCAAAAGACTTTCGATAGAGCCAAATTTCCAAATGCCTAATCTTCTTCTAAACATAGGAGGAATAGATCCTCAATTATTGCCAACATACATTGAGCAATGGACTGCAGTTGTAATCCGTGATTATGGCATAAATCATGAGAAAGAGGTTCACTCTTCCCAAGAAATGATTGCTAAAACTGAAACCTATTTATGTGATATAGCTAGAGCCTGCTGGGAATCTTTTAAGAAAAATTACCCAGCTGACTTAAATATGTTTGTGATCAAACTAGGTCCTAACATATACAATTTTTGTTCTTTGTTACAAAAAATTACTTACTTCCAAGTCTGCTAATGATGGGAACACACTCAGACAACATATTTATCTGGGTCATTTGAAAAGACTTTCCATAACATATTTTGGAAAGATCGAAGAATTTTTACAAGATTATCTTATGTACGCATCTATAGTTGAATATTTTCCCCCTCTTTCTTTGGTAAAGGCTAGTCCTTTCTGAGCTTAACCAACCGATATTGTATAATTGTCTAGGATTCAAGGAATTTATCTTTATATTTGATCCTATCTCAATATTTTGTTGTATATATATTAAGTATTCCATCCGTATGATATTAGTAAATCTTTGTCTATTTAATAATTTATGTAAGATATTCGAAGTTGTATTAGGTTTTGACTAAAAGCCACCGACATAGAGACGCAGAGAGAGTGGCTAGTAAATTGAACTCATATATATTGATTACATCACTTCCATGCTAAATATGAATATTTCATAAAAGAACACGTATATAAACATGAGTACTAAGGTTGACACTTGATACTGGACAAAAACCCTAAGCAGAGACATAGTGACGTCGATTATAAGATATTCTACTATTTCCTGAAGGAAGACCAACGACTAGGATAATCCAAAGAAAAAGGAAGAAGCCATATGCAGGTTTATCTCAAGGATGAGCCCACCGCTGCCACCACCAACGGTCCCACCAACACCACGGCTGCCACCACCAACGCTCCCTCCAACACCACCGCTGCCACCACCAACACCCCCGCTGCCACCACAAATGCTCCCACCAACACCACCGCTGCCACCACCGCCTACCTGTACCAACGATTCCACCTATCCCCGTAGTGCCACCACCTAGCCCACCGCCACCTATTCCTCCGAAAGGTAGTCCATTGCTCCCAATTCCCGAATAACCACCATTGCCACCATAGGTGATGAAGTTCTTATGATCCTTAAGACCAGCATCGCGTGGTGCCTTTCTGGCATTTGTGGCCACAGCCACAGCCAGAGCAAGAACCAACACCACGATACACCACTTAGCCATGTCTCTCTCTATTTGTCTCACTCCCACACAGTATGAATATACACCATGTAATTGCACTCCTTTGGTTATTCTCGTTGACTGTGTCGTGTGTCGAAGTGTTTGGAGAATGTGCTTTTATAGAAGGACAACAAACTAACCAGTGGGGAGCAGTTGAGCATGGTAAATGAAAATTTAATGTCATTGCAGAGTCTTCCTGTGCTTCTGTGATTGAATCAAGATCTTCAACAGTTATTTTTATAAATCTCAAGGGTATTTATGATGATATCTTTAGGTAAATGTTGCTTTTCAATCTCTTACTCCGTCACATATCTTTGATATCTTAAGATAAAAGATTTATATAATTATCCATTATCAAGACTTTTAAGTAAAATGAGACTTACTAAAATAATTATTATTTTTAATTATTAATTACTCTATGTATCATCATATAATATTATCAAACAGATAAAAATAACAAATAACAATTATAATCTAATATCGTTTATCTAATTGTAATGATTTTTTGGGCTGGGATGATTTAGTGGAGTCAATTACAATTTTTTTTTTCTATTTAATCAAATATCATTTTCTTTATGATAGTATAGTTCAGATCTATTATCATGTTTTAAATTTAATTTATCATTTTTCAAATTTAAAAGACATTATGAAGACATTTATGAGAATTAAGAGTTAAGAGCAAAGACTCTATCTAAGAGTTAAGATCAAAGACTGTGTCTATTAAAATTTATTATTACTTTCTCAAGTATTATTCTTTTAGAATTTTAATCCATGAATTAAAAAATATATATTGATAAATTAAGAGAAAAAATATATATTAACTATTCTTATTCTCGAGAATTAGACTTGTAAATGTGAAACTGAAACAATCTTTGAGTGACTGACTCTCTTATCATTATTTAGTTTAAAAAAAATTGTTGAATAATGAAATTGTATATGGAAAAATGTATTAGAGAGTTTATTACTAACATTTCTTATCCCAACAATTCGAAAGGTGTAAAGAAACTGAAACAAGTTAATGATGTGAAACAGTATTTCTTTTTTTTTTTAAGAAAAATGATATTTAAAAACTCAAATTCATACAACTCCTATAAACAACTCTTTTTTCATATTATAATAATAATTTTATAATTTATAAATTATTATATTAATAAAAATGAGCTGAATTGAATGTTTTCTAATTGTCAAAATATCACTACTCATTTTTTTTATTTTATTTAATCAATATAGTTTACACCTTACTCAATTATATTAACATTTTTATCATTTTTAAGATTTTCTCTTTTCTCCCTTGTTTATTAAGTGGTGGTTTCGAGAAGAATATTCAATTATATGTGATTAGTAAGTATAGTATTCAGAAGGAAAGACTCAGTTATTTGTAATTACTAAGGAATGATATTTCAAACTAACAGTATAGTTTACAAAAAGAAAAAAATACATAATTTTTTTAAGTATATCGTATTTTCCTTTTTGTATTAGACACTTCTCTCTTCCCTCTTAGGCATATATACGCATATTTGAAATATAAGTCACTCTAACAATAATTTAAAACAAATTTTCTTCTTATCATTCTTTATTTTATTTATTTTTCACATAGTTATAGTAAGTAATTTTTTTTAATGATGAAGAAAAAATAAATAGTGAGGGGTTTGAAATTATTTTTAAAATGAAATTAGTTATTTTTAAATATTCATTAGCACTGTAATCCTAAACATTTGAAAGTAGAGAGAGTAGAAAAAGCAAGTAGTAAATTGATAACACATGTATTGATTAGATTACTTTCAAGATAAAATGAAATATTCCATATATAAAAGAACCACGTATATATGAGTGCTATGGTTGACACAAAACCTAAAACAAATGAAAGACGAAATGACACATTACATGATCAACTACTATTTTTTACTTTCTGCAGACATGAAAAACTTGAGTGCTTCACGATTAACACTACATAAACAACATTATTTCCTGAACGAAAAAGAAAGACTAGGGTAATCCAAAGAAACGTGAAGAAGCTACACCCCATGCATGCATGCATTACTTTCAACCATCTCAAGGGAAAGGAACAACACCACTGCCTCCACCAAGGCCGGTTCCAACGCCTCCACCAACACCGCCACCAACTCCACCACCGGTACCACCGAATCCTCCAATTCCACCGATGCCGGTAGTGCCGCCGAGGCCGCCACCAAGTCCACCACCAAGTCCACCGCCAAAACCTCCACCTATTCCGGCACCAGCTCCTCCAAAAGGTAGTCCATTGCTCCCAATTCCAGAATAGCCACCAACTCCACCATAGGTGATGAAGTTCTTCTGGTCCTTGAGACCAGCATCCTTGGGTGCGTTTCTGGCACTTGTGGCCACTCCAACCAGAGCAAGAACCAAGACCAAGACACACCACTTAGCCATCTCTCTCTCTCTCTCTCACTCCCACACAATAGGAATACTTTGCACTCTCCTTTTGGTCACTCTAAGTCTGTGTGGCGAAGTGTTGGGAGAACATGTTTTTTTATAGGGGAGAAGGTAATCTATCAGGTGAGGGGCAGTTGAACGTGGTAAATGAAACATTAATGTCTGGTCACAGAGCCTTGCTGTCATCAGACACCTTGTCCCGGATACACTTTAAGACCATTTTCGTACCCTGCCACATACGTTTATGTATGTATGTATGTATACATTTTTCCTACTGAACACGGAATCCTATATTCTAGTTTGTATTCCAAATTCACTCACTTCCCAAATGTGATGAAAGAGTTAACTTGCTAGATGTATATGTATACACCTCAAATCACTTTTTTTTTTTTTTTTTTCATACATGTTAATAATAATTTAATTATTTAAAGTTAATTTAATAATACAAAATATTTAATTCAATCTTACAAATCTAATTTAATAAAGAGAGAATTACACTCGTCATTTAACGTCGGTTATAGCTGAGACACCACGTCGGTTCCCAGATGAAAGTTGAATATTGCTTTTAGTCAACCGACGTAGAAAGTACTTTTCACGTTGGTTCCCATATGAACGGATGTGGAAAGTCTTTTTTTTTTTTTTTTTCACCAAAAAATATCGTCATTTAACGTCGGTTATAACTGAGACATCACGTTCCCAGATGAAAGTTGAATATTGCTTTTAGTCAACCGACGTAGAAAGTACTTTCCACGTCGGTTCCCATATGAACGGATGTGGAAAGTCTTTTTTTTTTTTCACCCAAAAATTCACTTCAATTTGAAAATTGTCACTGGCAGGATTCGAACTCAAGATTTTAGAATTGACAACTATTACTCTATTACTCTAACCACTAATATATTTTCTGGAAAGTATTTTTATTTTTTTTTTCAGCCAAAAATTCACTTAAGCTAATGAATTGTCACTTATAGCATTTGAACCCAGTATTTTAAAGTTGAAAGTTAATACCTCAACCACTAAACTACTACAATTTTTTGATAATAACTTACAAATAAATTATATTGGTATTTTTCGATCGAGGGTAAAAGTGAGATTGACTCTTGCTTGAGTGAAAATATGTTAAAGCTCACGGAAATTCACTCACTCAAGCCTCGCTTGAGTGAAAATTGGTATTTTTCGCTTGAGAGTGAATGACACATTTCCCAAATTTATTTTATATCATTATATAAATAAAATTATAAAGATTATATTCTGTCATTAAATTACAAACTCATATAAAGATATCTGCTCACAAATTTAGCATCAAATTTTGAAAACCCACTCGACACACACTTTCACTTTCGAGTGTGCCCTCACATCCAACATATAAATATATAACTATATAAATATATTAAAATATATAAATATATTTGTATTTATATATTTATATATTTACACGAATATATATTTATTTGTATATAAATATAATTTATTTGTAAGTTATTATCGAGAAAATTCTAGTAGTTTAGTGGTTGGAGTATCAGTCTCCAACTCTAAGATATTGGGTTTGAATCTTGCCAATGACAATTCTCTTAAAAAATTAATAAACTTCTAGATAAATAATGGAGGAAATTTGTTGTAAATAAATAAAAAATATTAATTTAAAAAAAAAAAGCATACTTTCAACGTCGGTTTATTAGAAGTAGTGATTTTTTCTTTATGCGTCACTTAATATTTAGGAGTTCATGATTTATTTTTCTTTCTATACTTATCTTATTTTTAACTTATTTCCCAAAAAAAAAAATATTCACTGGTTGGTAGGAAGAATAAAATATGTATTGAAGAAAAAAAAATCGAGTTCATTTTTTATGAAATTAAGTTAAACATTAATTTTAACTTAAACAATAAAATCTAGTCACTTTTCTATCATTTTAAAAGAAATATTTAAATATCTTGATGTGATTTTTATAAATGATATATTTGGAAGAAAGAATGTGTGAGGTCATATTTAGAATGTTCAACTTACCCGTTTGAAATTTCAACTACTGATATCACACATCATATGTTATGTACTCATTTGGTACAATTTAAACACAAGATAATACTTGTAAAGTTGAAATATTTGAAATAAAAGTGAAATTAATTCTAAAAAAACTACTTTGCTAACAAATATAAAAATAAATGGGAATTTCGTTCGCTTATACTATTTTTAGGTTAAGTGGAAATATCACTTTTACAAGAATATTCAAATGTTTGCGCATTTTTTTAAAAGACATTTATTAAAAACTAACCCAATTATAGGTTACTTTTATATATTTATGAAAAAATTATTTATTTAGCATATGGAATACTATTCAACAAAAATAAGTTTCCATGAGTAACAAGGACTGTGAAATTATTTAAACAATGAAATATTTTATTTATGTTATGTATAAATACTGTGCATTTATACTGTGAAGGGGTGCGAGTAATAATTTTGTTTGAAAAAATAACTAATAAAATAGCCCAAAGTGGTGGCCCAAATCTACCAAATCCCAAGGCTTCAGTTTTAGCCCAACATCAAATTGTAACCATGACTTGTACCCAAAAAGGAAAAAGACTTGCGCAAACGAAGACCAGGTAGGTAAGATAAGGAATATCAAATTGTTATTGACATTTTCATTTCAATTTAAATAATGTATTTTGTTTAAAAGGAAAAAATAAAAATAACATATTAATATTTTTCTTAAAAAAATTTAAGTTTAGGTGGACATTAATTCAATTTAAAGGTTTTAGGTTTTTCCATCTCCAAAAATTGGAAACATTGTAAATAATGCTAACGAAAGCAATCATTGTATTATTAGAATAATTAAACGTTAAAAGATATTTTTTTAATATTTATAGAACAATATTAAGGATACTGTTAACATAAATATTTAAAAGCTACCTTTTGGATTTTATTTCGGGTCATCTATACTACATGTCTTGTGACCAAGAGTTATCATAAAGTAAAATATAAAACTTAGAAACTACTCAATCGTTTTTTTTTAATAACTTTACAGTTCATAAAAAAAAATAGAATACAAATTTGTTATATCATATTAAAACTAACATATAGAATTATGTAGAGCATGCTTTAGATATTTCTATTTTCAATCAAAATTCTTTCCTCAAAAAAAAAATATTATTTTAAGTTTCAAGGTAATGTACATTAAGATTGTTGGTTTGAAAAAAAAAGATAAGATTATTATAAAAAAAACAATACAAATAAAATATTTATTTATTCATAATAAGGAAAGTAATAAAAAATAATATTTCTTTCTATTTTAATTTACAAGTAACTTTTTACTAAAAATAAGTGAAGAGAGGAAATAAAATATTATTTTATAAAATTATTATATTTTCAGTAAAGATTATTATTCTTTTGATACATGTTTATAAAATATTTTTTATAAAAAAATTATTTTTTAATATTTAAATTTAAATTAATAAAATGATATAACATTAAAAGAATATTACATATAATAATTTATTTTTTTATTTGAATAATAACTTTTGAATAGCATAATTAAAAGTTAATATATTGAAATTTTTTATATAAGAATAAATATTCATTTATTAAAAAATAATTTTGTATAAAAATAATTTTGGTATATTTTTTTTCTTTTGTATGAGTAAAAAGTAAAACACATAACTATATATGTATATATATATATATATATATATATATATATATATATATAGTTTTATTTGCAAAAGTACCTAAAAAGAAATTTTATCTTCACATATTTTGGGATATATTTTCTTGTGTGAATATAGTTTAGATAGGGTGTAGTACCATTATCTTAACTATTTAAGGCAACTTAATATTACCAAATTTATTATGTTAATGATTAATTTTACTTCAATTTAAATATATTAAAATCCTTATAAATGTATTACTTTATCTATTCTTAGTTAATTACAATTGGTCCAACATTAAAAAGGGGATGTAGCATTAACTGATTATAATTCTTTGTTTGATAATAGCTCCATTCCCTTCCATAATATCCAACAATTCCATTTCTCATGTTGTTCCTGATGAGCCCACCATAAACATACTATCTTCCTCCACCTTCATGCATTGAATGATTCAACCCATCCCTCCAGATTCTGGTTCGGTTCATTGATGACATTTTCGAATAAATCCTTCGCTAAAACAACCTCATTACCTTTGATCATGCGGTGATCCAGCATTCTTTGTTCAGAGACTACATTAATTTTATTCCTTCATATGAAATAAACTAATTGATATCTTTTCTTAAATTCGGTTAATCTAATATTAGTATAAGGTAAGTTTTTCGTTAAAACAATGTAACAACAAATATGATTAGTGCAACAATGTAACGTAACATTTATCTCAAAAAGAATAATTAAAATTAATAAAACATAAATTTTAGCATAATAATTGTAATATCATATCAATTAAAATCTCAACACAAAACAATCGATCGGATCAGACACTAAATAATTGAGTATCCTCAATCTAAATAAATAGACAACATAACAATTCAAACAAACAACGTTCATATCCAGATGGAAAAAATGACTACTATCCCATCAAACAAAAATATGCCGTTAAAGTCCAACAACAAAAAACCATTAATCAAGTTCTTCAGCAAAATAAAAAACAGTTATGGAGGAAAGCAACAACTAATATTTAGTCCACTTCCTCAATCTTGGGACCTGCGCCACTTCCACCAGAAGGAGTATAATCATCTTCTGCAGCACTAGCACCAGCACCAACACCACCCATGTCTGGACCAGCACCACCCTGGTACATTTTAGCAATGATAGGATTGCAGATGCTTTCCAATTCCTTCATTTTGTCTTCAAACTCGTCTGCCTCTGCAAGCTGGTTGCTGTCTAGCCATTGAATTGATTGCTCAATTGCATCCTCAATCTTCTTCTTGTCGGCAGGATCCAGCTTGCCCCCAATCTTGTCATCCTTCACAGTGTTCCTCATATTGTATGCATAGTTTTCCAAGGCATTCTTGGCCTCAACCTTCTTTTTATGCTCTTCGTCCTCAGATTTGTACTTCTCAGCCTCTTGAACCATCTTCTCAATATCTTCTTTTGATAATCTACCCTTGTCATTGGTGATGGTGATCTTATTTTTCTGTCCAGTGGTTTTATCTTCAGCAGAGACATTCAAGATACCATTGGCATCAATGTCAAAGCAGACTGTAATCTGAGGAACACCCCTGGGAGCAGGAGGAATGCCAGAAAGTTCAAATTTGCCCAACAAATTGTTATCTCTGGTCCTTGCTCTCTCACCCTCAAAGACCTGGATCAACACACCTGGCTGGTTATCAGAATATGTTGAGAAAACCTGTTCCTTCTTTGTTGGAATTGTAGTGTTCCTAGGAATCAGAACAGTCATCACACCACCAGCAGTCTCCAATCCAAGTGATAGAGGAGTGACATCAAGGAGGAGAAGATCCTGAACCTTCTCATTGCCCTCACCACTTAAGATTGCAGCCTGAACAGCCGCACCATAAGCAACAGCCTCATCAGGGTTAATGCTCTTGCACAGCTCCTTTCCATTAAAGAAGTCCTGGAGTAGTTGCTGAACCTTGGGAATTCTGGTAGAACCACCAACAAGTACAACGTCATCAACACTTCTTTTGTCCATCTTAGCATCTCTTAGACATTTCTCCACAGGTTCCATACATTTTCTAAAGAGATCCATATTGAGCTCCTCAAATCTGGCACGGGTAATGGTGGAGTAGAAATCGATTCCTTCGTACAGCGAATCAATTTCAATGGTAGTCTGAGCAGTAGATGATAAGGTTCTCTTTGCCCTCTCACATGCGGTCCTCAACCTTCTAAGTGCTCGGGGGTTTCCACTTATGTCTTTCTTGTTCTTTCTCTTAAACTCTTGCACAAAGTGGTTCACCATCCTGTTATCAAAATCCTCTCCTCCAAGATGGGTGTCACCAGCTGTGGCTTTCACCTCAAAAATACCCTCCTCAATCGTAAGTAAAGAAACATCGAAGGTCCCACCGCCTAGATCAAAGATCAAGACATTCTTCTCGCCTACACTTGATGCCTTCTTGTCAAGACCATATGCAATGGCAGCTGCAGTAGGCTCATTGATAATACGCATGACATTAAGACCAGCAATAACACCAGCGTCCTTAGTTGCTTGACGCTGAGAATCATTGAAGTATGCAGGGACAGTAACAACAGCATTCTTTACTGTATACCCTAAGTAAGCCTCAGCAATCTCACGCATCTTCATGAGCACCATAGAAGAAATTTCTTCAGCAGCAAATTGTTTCTCCTCACCCTTGTAGTTAACTACAATAGTTGGCTTATCAGCAGGACCAGCAATGACCTTAAAAGGCCACAATTTGATATCACTCTGAACTGGGGCATCACTAAATCTACGACCAATCAACCTCTTGGCATCTGTGATACAAAAGAACATCTACAAATAAGCCATCCCATATTTCATAATAAATACACAATTTCAAAATCATTTCCGAGAACTTCAACCCATTTGAAGTATTGATGATAAACGTATATATAATAACTAATAAAAATTTATAGGTTAAACTATTCAGTTCTCTATAATGGTCTCTACTCTAAATTTTAGTTCATGTAGATCTCCTCATTTTGTGTAAAAATCTCCGCAATGGTTCTCATATTAAGTTTTAGTCCCTCTAGTTGCTCACATGTTAAGTAATAGTTTCAATACTAGAAACTGTCCAGCTAGTTAGACAAATCTTATGTCACAAAAAATTATTCATTGGTATTATTGACGACAAAAAACTTAAACTTTACAATTAATAAAATAGGCGAACAATGTAATCATATTTCTACACCACCGTAGATCTAAAAACAGGACATATTTTACACACATTGTTATCAAATAAAAAAAGAAGATAAAACAGATATACAAGGCTATTTATCCGCACAGTGGAAATACAGAATAAAAAAGGTGTGGTCAAGAAATGTTACCGAAAACAGTGTTGATGGGATTCATGGCGACTTGGTTCTTGGCGGCGTCACCAATGAGACGCTCGGTGTCAGTGAATCCGACGTAAGACGGCGTCGTTCTGTTGCCTTGGTCGTTGGCAATGATTTCAACGCGGTCATGTTGCCAGACGCCGACACAAGAGTATGTGGTCCCGAGATCGATTCCGATAGCAGGACCCTCTCCTTTTCCTGCCATTGTGTTTCGGAGTGTGCGGCGGATACCAAAAGAGAGATCTAAAAGGAAGGAAGATGAGAAACCACAGCGACGACACCACTGTGATTCAAGAGAGGATTATAAACAGCGTAATGGTTGGCTTATATAGATAGGGTTTGGAGTCCTTCCAGAATCTTCTTCTAGTCCTAGGAGTCGTTGCCAGTTGGCTACGCATAATTTTCACGTTCAGATCTAACTTTTTCAAATCGTGGGCCCTTAGCGGGCCTGACTCTCTTTCACCCAACCCAATACATCACTAACAGGTTTTCGTTGTTTACCACACCTATGCTTTGTGATAATTTTTTTCCCTAATGTTATTCCATCATTTGATATATATATATATATATATATTTAAACTCTTTGTCTAATGATAAGAATATATATACTTGACCATGGTTTAAATCATTATTTATATCATTTCAAAATTTTATAAATAATTACTTTATGTTTAACTCATTTTATATATTTTTATTTATATTGAATATATATTTAATTTATTATATAACTTAATTAATATAATTTTTATTTCTTTAAATCAGTCGAGTTCATTATAAACTTTATATTTATTTATTTTTCTTAAATTTCAATAATCTAAGTTTTTATGGTATTTTTATTTTTTTAATTGATTTCCCTTTTTCACTTTCTAATCCGTGCAAGTAAGTATAAAGGGATTAAAATGTAAAATCATATTTTAAGATCGGTTCATATTATAACTTTATAAAGGATACCATGCGATTTTTATTATTATTATAAGCAAATTTTATGATACATTGTAGGATTCTTGTTGTATGAATATATATATATATATATATATATATATATATATATATATATATATATATAATACTAAACATAAAAACACATAATTATATTTAAAAATAATTGACAAAAATGAGTAAAATTAATTTTTAATTTAGTCTCTAACACTCATCTTTAATTTAAAGTTGTATTTACATTTATAATATCAATTGACTTTCTTAAATTCCTAAATCATTTAGCCTCTAGAACTTTAGTAAAGAGGTATGTTAGTTATACTTCATATTTTTAGCACTCTATATCAAGTTTTTCACAATTGAATTGCTCATACAAAAAGTGAAACATTGTCTCAATGTGACTCCTTCCATGAGAAGATGAATGTCTAGCCAAATTAATTATTAATTTGTTGTTCACTAGAAGTTGTGTCTTGTTCATTAGTTTCACCTCTAGTTCATGCATTAAATAACCTAACTAGAAGTTCTGTTTGACATACTCCTTTAGAGGCTGCAATGTATTCAACCTCACATGATGATAGAGCGATCACAAGTTCTTTTGTAAAGCTTAATAAAATTGGTGCTCCTTCACAGAAGAAAATGTACCTTACAGTACTTTTTATATCACTTTTATCTCACCGATCTGAATGAATATGCAATTATTTCCAATCTTGCATATGATATTTCTTTTGGAAACAAAATTCTAAAACCAATTGTGCCTTGTAGATATCTTAGTATCCTTTTAGCATTATTCATGGGACTGTCTTGGGTCCTGCATATATTTGTTAATCAAACCACCACTATAACTTAAATATGGTCTCGTATTGCACAAATACCTCAACACATTCAACAATCTTCTGGTAGATAGTAGGATCCATTGATTCTTCATCTATTTTCTTCTCTAATCTCAGTCTAACTTCAGCTGGTGTGCTTGTTGGATTACTTTGGTGCATATTCAATTTGTTCAACAAATCTTGTGCATACTTGGAATGATGCATGACAGTATCATACATTGTCTTTGTAAACTCAATTCCCAAAAAATAATCTAGCTTTCCTAGATCACTCATTTTAATTCCCAAATAATAAAGGTAACTACTGAATCCTAAACAACTCATAATCCCTTACACGAGATGGCAACTGAGTTGTTCTAAATGATCTTCTCACACACACTACTTACTTGATCATCAAATTTTGTTTGCACAACTGCAGACTTTCTATCCAACAAAATTTTTAGATTGTATTGATTCTTGTGAGGTTGGTTTCCAGTTTCAGCTTGATGTTTCATCAACTATCACATCTTTGTTGATTGAGACCTGACTTGTCTTATATCTTCCTATTGAATTGAGTGATAGCCAATCAACATTAATGGAATCCCCTTGTAATCCAATTTTCTTATCAACTTTACTAGAAACATGTTTATAACGTTGAGAACCAAATATATCCTCAAGTGAGTGACATCTAGTTTGACTTCAGTCCATGCTTCCTCAGGTTTGATATCATCCAGCCTTTTAGTGAGAGACCTATTTTAAGACATATGTGGCTATTAAGACAGTCTATCTCCATAGGTAGTTTGGTATACCTTTACTCTTCAACATACACCCTACCATATTAAGAGAGTTTTATTTCTCCTCTTAGTTGTGTCGTTGTGTTGGGGTGTATAATGAGGTGTGACTTCATGTAATAAACCTTCGTCCTCATATAATTTATCAAATTTTGTTGATATATATTCACCTCCATCATCAGTTCTTAAGATCTTAATTTGTTTTTCACTTTGCTTTTTAACCATGCATTTTAACTTCTTGAAGACATATAACACCTCATTTTTTTTCTTTTCAACAAGCATATTCACATTTTTTAATCAAATCATCAATGAATGAAATGAAATATTTGTTACCTTTAGGGATTTCAATATATATAAGTCCACAAATATTTGAATGTATCACTCCCAATTTTTCTTTTGCCTTTTGAGATAGGAATTTACTAGATGTTCCTTTGGTTTGCTTGCATTGAACACACTCCTTGCACACTTCATTTGGAATTTCTACCTGAGGCAATCCTATAACCATATTTTGCTCGCCAAGTTAATACAAATCTCTGAAATTTAGATGTGCATATCGAAGATGCCACAACCATTTTGTTATGCTCTCTAATGTGGCAAAACATTGATACTTCAATATACTCATTCCAACCTAAAAAAGTTATGTTTTATGACAGATTAGCTTGTATAACCAACTTCTTGTTTTTATAAAAAATATTGAGGCAATTATTCTCTATTGTCATAGTAAACCCTTTATGCAGTAATTGGCCGAAGCTTAAGAAATTTGTCTTCAACCCAAGTACATATACTACCTCTTTAATCACAATTTCTCTATCATCATGATCTCTTAGTACCACTCTTCCAGTGTCCTTTGTTGTCAAACTACTATCATCTACAAATCTTATCTTACCATGAGTTACTTCATTGATCTTTACAAACCAATCTTTTTCTGTTAGTCATATGAGTCGAGCAGCCTTAGTCAAGGTACCATGATATGTCATCTGATAAATCTGTATTAGTATTTTTCATTAGCATAACTTTCTTCTTATCAAATTTTTACTCCTTATCTTCATTGGAGTTAGCACTTACCTTTTGGTTCTTGCATTTGATAGAGTCTTCAAAATTACTAGATTTTTTATCTTGTGATTTTTGCTTGTTGTTAAACTTGTCTCCTTTCTTCAGTCCTTTATTCTTTCCTTTGTAATGAGACCTTGCTTGAAGTGTTTATTCTTGACTATATTTTCTCTCATTAATTTTGTACTCATGTGCTATGTGCTTCAAGTGAATGTTACAATTCTTCAATCTTCATTGTATCCAGGTCTGTTGTCTATTCAATTATTACTATCACATGATCATATATTGGAGATAATGTCCTCAAAATTTTATCCACAACATGTTGATTTGAGATACTATCCTTGCAGGCTCTCATGGCATTGACATGTTCCTAAATCTTGTCAAAGTAATATGCTATTGTTTCATTCTCCTCCATACTAAAAAAACTCAAATTGTCTTCTTAAGATTTGTAACTTCACCTTCTTGCTTTCAACACCATCACCGAACGTCTTTGTCAAGATATCCCATGCAATGGATGTCTTAGAGATTTTATTGAAAATCTTAGAGCCTACACACCAGTATATGAGAAATCGAGTTTTACTATCTAGCTTTTGTTGCAATTTGAAATCCTTCTCTTCTACACTGTCATTTTGTTTAGGTTTC
The DNA here is from genome assembly GCA_963425845.1 of Sphenostylis stenocarpa. Lineage (NCBI taxonomy): Eukaryota > Viridiplantae > Streptophyta > Magnoliopsida > Fabales > Fabaceae > Sphenostylis > Sphenostylis stenocarpa. Next base: position 38,653,046 of record OY731398.1, on the reverse strand, counting down.
ATCTACTACCATTTCAACCACATCTTGAAAAGAAAAAGTTATGAAAATTTTGATTTTCCAATCATCAAACAGTTTCGCATAGAAAATCGATAATGGTATTTGTATCATGCTCCGAACTCCAACCATACTTGTACATCTTATCTCTTCTTGATATAATATTCAACTTAAGATTCTTCTTTTTTTTATAAAAAAATTCACATTCTCAACGAAGAAATAGTCTCACATATACACTTCTCATTCAACAAGAATAAAAAAGACAAGAAGAAATTATTAACAACACTTCTCACCTCTCCTAATTTTTGGATAAAAAACATTATTATATCATATAAGAACAATATACCAATAACATAAAAAAAACTCACCAACTTCTTATTAAGCTTATTATTATTATTATTATTATTATTATTATTATATATATATATATATATATATATATTTAATGCAAGAAATGAGGGTACCGTAACATTTTTAGGATAAAATATATTTTTTGTTAGGTAAAATCTTAAATATATTTGCAACAAATTTGTATGTTATTTTTATCCTCTAAATTTAATCATACTTTTTAAGTTTAGTTAACAATGACAACATACAGAAATTAACGTTGATAACAATTATTGCACGTAAATTTTATAATTATAAGTTATTTTAATGGGGTGTATAAAGAGTACGTTAAAAAAACATTCTCATATATCGTCATTGCTAACAAAAATGTATAAATTATATTTAAATTTTTGAGAAACCCAAGAAATATGTTTAAATTTTAGATTAATGAGAATAATACTAAAGTTTTTGAATGCGTATTTAATATTTTAATATTTAACAGAGATATAAAATATATTTTATTCGTGTTTTTTAAAAACAAAATAAATTATTTAAAAAGAAAACTAAAATCTCAATATAACTTGAGAAAAATATTAGATAAAATCAGTAGAATTTGGTCTAAATTTAAATATTCATGTATTTGATGAAAATTCAAGTGATGATATAAGGTATCACTAACGTTAACATGGGATATATTTACATTATTTTTATATTTTCGAATCAATATTATTTATTTTTCCTTACAATAAATACTAACAATAAAAGATAGTGATTTGAGAATTTCAACAATAACCAAAAACTTAAATTAGTAAATCTTATGAAAATCAAAGTTATTAATTTTATTTTTATTTTTTTTAAATGAAATGACGTGACGTGACCGAGAAATGTGTTTTATAACATACATATATTATATTATTTTTTCTGTAATTATGTGATTTTGGGTCATGTTCTAACTTTAATATTATTTTATTTGTTAATTTATGAGTAGTAAGTGTTATTAATCCATTAACATTATTCTGTATCACTATTGTTAACTATAATATTATGAGTGTCCAATAAATATGCATTAACTTATATTATCAATATTAATTTGGATTTATCAGTATATAATTATTGATTTACATTTACCAATAATATTTTATTAAAATTAATTTCAATATATTTGTCAATATATATTATTAATAAAATTATTATTAATAGTACTAATATATGTAATTTTGATTCTGTTTAAGTTATAGATAGTATGATTCTCATTTATATAAAACTTTTTTTTCTTTGTAATAATATGATTCTCAAATTTAATATATATATTTTTCTTTAGTTCTGATGAAAAAAATAAGTCTATATTAATCGTTTATTAAAATTATGACTAAGAATATGTATCATTCAACAAATTCAACTATCAAATCAGTAAAATGTTATATATCTTCTGGTAGTGCGATGTGACCATATACATCATTTTCGTCATTACTTTTTCTTAGCATCATTTACTAACTATCAAGTTGAAATCTTGGAACACTTCTAAGATTTATATTGTAGACGCCAGAGAAAGATTTTTCTATGATTCTATTTTGTTGTAAATATTTTTTTATTATATTATGTAGTACTAATACCAAAATTATCTCTATATTTTTTTAAAGCCTATAAGGCCATGGTTGGTTGGAGTGATTTGAGAGAGTAGAAATGAGAGTGTGGAAAAAGGAGGAATTTAAAGAAAAATGAAGGTAAAATTAAAGTTGTTTGGATTAATGGAAAGTGAAAGAAAAATTTATGGAAAATTGTGAGTGATTTGATTTATATGAGATATAAAAGTTATAATTTTAATAGATTATTTAAGAAAATTACTATTTTACCCTTGTGTATAAAATAAGGTTAAAATTATTATAAATATAATTTTTTAATTAATTATCCATATTTTAACATTGATTATATATTTAAAAGAAAAAACAAATTTAAAAGTGTTTGTAAGTGGAAACAAATTTAAAAAATTAATTTTTTTTAAATAGTTATTAAAAATTATATAAATAAACAATTACAAAATTATTTACATTGCATATCCATAAAAAAATAATTTTGACATATTAAATAAATTATTTGACTAATAATTAAATAATTATAAAATATAAAATAATAATTAATATTGACTAATAATAACAAATAATTATGAAAACTAATAATATAATTGTAAATTATTATTTTAAATAGATATAAAATATAGTGAAAATAGAATAATAACTAAATGAAAAATTCATGTAAACTTAATAGTAAAAATATTTTATTATTTAGTTAAAAATTATATTAATATATATTTTTGTCATATTTTTATATTTTCAACATAAAATTTAAAAAAAAATATATATATATATATTAGAATTACATGTCATAAATTTTAATTATCAAATAATATTAATTAATACGAGACATTAGATATTTGACAAACATTACTAAAATTATAAACCTATGCACACTAATGCTCTTCAAACAAATAATTATAATGTTATCAATCATTTGCAGTCAAGTCCTCGAGTTCAGAAGTTCCCTCGTCAGAATGTACTCCAATAGCAGTATCTCGTCGAAAAGTTTGCCGAGTAGGTCTGCCAAATTCATTGTCATCGAAGAGCTCCTGAATGAATCTTAAAGTATTTTGAGATCTTTATAGCAGATCATTCAATCACTTCCACCCAAGAACATGAACAACTGGGAGAGACGAAGATGTGAGGGCAAGCCAAAAAGTCGTCTAACATGTGATTCGTGAGTACACAAATGATTATAACACTGAAGCATAAGTTGTTCATCATTTAGGTTCATGTCGACTAACATGTCCCATATATCTGACTCAGAATGTTGAAATGTTGATGATCGTCTCATCACATTAACTTGCTCATTAATTAAATCATTTATGCGTTCAATGGCGACCACCTATCTTTCAGCTATGTCAGATAATCGTTGGGTCAATGTATTACCTTGCCCAAGGTAATCTGTAAATGTGTTCAGCCTCATTGTTAGTTTGTCAAATTGACCTTCCATCACATCAACCATAGGCATTTTTCTTTTTGTGCCCCGAGATGAAGAGGTTCCACCTGAACCAGTAGACGCAAAGATGACAATGACTGAGCACCCTCAGCAGGACTATCAGAACCCATGCGTGCAGGTGATCGATAAGTTGTATCAAATCCTGCATCAAAGCCAAAGTGAAATGGCTGCTCCTTTGGTGTGGGGTCCACATCAACGTTCAAGTCGACTGTTGCCCTTCGAGAACTGATATTCACTCGGGACTGACGCGAAGTTCTTGCCATATGTCCAGTGGCTCGATCAGCATCCCACAATTCTTCCATCAAATCATAATACCTTACAGTTGACAGTTTCCATTTAGTTGCAGAAGGCTTCGCCTACAAATTAATGAAAATGGTTAACACTCGTAATTATTATGTTTTGCTATATCAACAAATGATAATTCATATAATAGTACCTTGATTAGGTCATCCCATACTTCTTGCTCAGCCATAAACCGTTTTGTGATATCATCCCAAGCGAATCCACTACGTCCATGAAACAAATCGTGGACCTCCCGCCATCTATCCTTAAGACTTTTTTGTCGATTTTTAGTTATACCAATTAATCCAGACTGTCTTAGGGATTCAACTATATTATTATATGCTTGGGTTGTCCAACTACCATCAACCCGATTACCCAACCTTGCCTCATGAAGCATAGCAGTCAACAACCGAAAGTTCATGTCATCAGTCCATTTTGTAAACTCGCGCACTACAGTTGACGAATTCGGTGCAATATCCTTTCCTCTGTTCATTTTAAACCTATTGGAAAGATAATATATGTAATTACGATACCAACATATAATTATTATAAATAGATAATCGTAATGTAATCGTATTTCAACAATAACAATAGTACATCTCATTAAATATATTGTTACATACAAAATCTAATGACTTTGATAATCTATCCACATTTGATTTGCTATAGTATCTCTTAAGTTTGACCCTTCCCTATAATCCTCTTCCCGAACTTGAGTCGACATATTATCCACATCTTGTTCCATCAACTCTCGATCCACTTCAGCTAACAGTGATTCATCGTTGTCTATCCCTCGAAGAAAATTGTGTAGAATGCAACATGCTAGGACTATATTTGTCATTGTATCAAATGAATAATGAGGCTCTGTTCCACTAGCTATTATAGGAAATCTTTTCTTCAAAACTCCAAATGTTCTTTCAATTACATTTCTAAGAGACGAATGTCGATGGTTAAACAATTCTCGGGGGTTTTGTGGAGCTCGTCGAGAATACTCTTTAAGGTGGTATCTAATGCCTCAATAAGGGGTCATTATGTTTGCTTTTAACATAAATCCAGCATCCCCCAAGTAGTATTTACCTATTTAAAATCATTGAAGTTATACTAATTAGAATATTTAAACTAGTTGACTATACACAAAATCCCCACGTTATAAATAATAAACCTTGTGGTATGATAAGGCGATCCTCTCTCGTAAGAACATCCTTTAATATTCTTGAATCAGATGTTGTTCCTTCCCACCCTGCTAGAACATATGTGAATTTCATGTTGAAATCACAAGCTGCAAATACGTTTTGTGTTGGCCAATCTTTTCTTCCACGAAAACGAAGGGCATCAGATCTTGCGACTTTAACTCGAACATGAGTTCCATCTATTGCCCCTAAACAATCCTAATTGGTAAAAAAAATTATTGTCATTAAAGTTTAGACAATCTATGTGTATGTTATATAGACACAAAGTTGGTAAGTAGATTACCTTAAAGTATGGGTAAAATCGGTTGTTGTTTAATATATACGGACACACATCCCTTCCTGATGGTTGAACAATTAATTGTTCGTCCAACATTATTATCGCATTCAACACGTTATGAAAGTGTCGACTAACGGTTTCACCTGATCGATGGAAAAAAAATGAAACATTTCGATTTTTAACGTTATGTCCGATAAATATGGAGAAATTTAGCCACTTGTTCTTCCACTGTTGATTGTAACCCATCGTTTACTAATCCAGTTGTCCTTACTCGTTGACACAAGTTAATGAACGCCTTCGGTCCCATGCGAATAATGTCACGAGATTGTTCAGTATGAATAAGGTATGACATCAACTCGTGCCGACGACGTTCTTTTTCAGAAATAAAGTCCCTAATGTTACCGCTACTACAAGTTACCATAGACAACATATTTAATCCATAAGCTATCAAATAAAGAATTGTCATCGCTCCTACTTCGCTTCGCTTTTTTATCTCACTTTGTATATGTGAAATTATGTTTATATCCAGATCAGTATCTATATCGTCATTGTCTAAACCAATGACCTCGATGTTTTTGTCTGTCATTTGCAAAATATATATATATATATATATATATATATATATATATATATAATTAATTAATTAATGTTTAATGGAAGTAATTCAAAATTACCATCTGCAAAACCAAGATCACAAAACCAAAAATTATTTACATAACTACTAATCATTTTTTTCCTCTAATATTTTTACTTCTTTTTTAACAAATTCTCATTTTTATAAATTTTTTTCTTTTCTCAATTTTACATACTCCATTTATTATAAAAATAATAAATTTATTTTTTAAATATAACTATATTTAACTTTTTTTTCCTTCTTTAATTATGCATTAATATTGTTTGTCCTAATTTTTACTAAATTTGTTTCACGTATCTCTCAATTATTTTTTTCTTTTCAGTATATATAAAAAAAATTCAAAATTTCCATATAATAATTATAATTGCAAAAACAGGGATTTTGGTTCCAGTTTTCGTTCCAATTTTTGCTTCCATCATTCCCAATTTTTGCTTCCAAGATGCATATGCAGTAGCTACCAATTTTTACCTCAACCATATGCATGGAGTACAATACCAGTAGAACCAGTTTCAGGTTGCAACCATGGAAAACAACATATGAACCATACCTGTGGGAGAAGATATGAACGATATATGAACGAAGCTCTTTGTAGGACAAGCTGACGGCGAACTTGACGGTGCCCCTAAGATACAGCTTGCAACAACAACATAACCAATGCACAAGTCAGAAACCATGGTCGTATGGTGCCCATTTTTTGTTGGAATGGAGGAGGTTTGGCCATGTTTTATACCTCAAATCTGAATGGTCACACACACTCTTATGCATGCACACAGACTCCAAAAACAAACGTACCAACCAAGTTTGAGGTTCCAACCATGACAGAGAAGACACAGAACCATACCTGGGGTGTTCCTCCGACAAGATACCAAGCAAGCTGTTGGTGGGACAAGGTCACACCGAAGTTGATGGTCGCCGGCGAAGATCCAACCTACAACACAAATACAAACATATGGAATATAGTCTTTTAGCTAGTCTTATGAGACTAGCTTTGCTTTATATAATACAATAACTTTCCCTATCAGCTGTAACTAGAGAAGAAAGAATAAGTCCTATAACTACGGGCTTTGATTCAAGTTCTATCAGCTGTGAACACGTGAAGTTGGCTCTACAGTCCGTGACCTCTGCATGTACAGCCCGTGAACAAGTGAAGCTGTGAACACGTGAAACTATGATTAAATTTTTTTAATTTTATACTTTATTTGATATTGTAATATTTTTTTAGAAATTAATAATAAATTACGAGGAAAATACATATAAAAAGAAATAATATTTTTATGTAAAATTAAAATAAATTATATTTTAGAATATATATATATATATTAGTTAGTTTTTCTTTCTTATCAAAATAAAAAAAAATCTATTTAGGATTAGATAGCGGTTAACGTGAAACCGCTATTATATGTTCACTTGAAAGAGCGGTTAACGTGGAACCACTATCATATATCAATGTCCAACGCCCATTATGATCGATTAAATTTTCAAATAATCGATTATATTCGATAATTTTTTCAAATAATTAATTATAATCGATTGGTTTTTTAAATAATTGATTAGAATTGATTAGTTTTTCAAATAATAGATTATAATTGATTAATTTCTCAAATATATATTAAAAAATTATAAATAAAAATATACATTAAATAAAATTAAAAAAAATATTTTTCAATTATATATTATAAAAATTATAATTATATAATAAAAAATATATATCTATATAAATTTATAATGTTTTATATAAAATTTATAGTTTTAAATATAGTTTTAAAAAGAATTATGTATTTATTAGATTAATAATATATTTAGAATTATGGTTGAAAGTAGTAAAATATAATTTTTATTTGTATGATTAAATTTTTTTTAATTTTTTACTTTATTTGATATTGTAATATTTTTTTATAAGTGACACATATATGAATAATTAATTAGAATAAATTAGAATAAATGTTAACCACTCTTATAAATTAATTATATATATATATTTTTATTTTTTTTGCGTAAATTAGAATAATAATTATCAACTTGAAAATAATTTATATTTAATATATATATATATATATATATATATATATATTCTAAAATATAATTTTATTTAATTTCTATAATATATATATATATATAAATGAAAATAAGTTATATTTTGGAATATATATTTTATATTATAGTAATTAATATAAATTATATTTTAGAATATATATATATATATATATATATATATATATATATATATATATATATATATATATATAATTTTACATCAAACTATTTTCAAATAATCGAGATTTTAGATAGTGGTTCTTGATTAAACCACTATCTAAAACATATTTTAGATAGCGGTTGTAGATTTAACCGCTATCTAAAACATATTTAGATAGCAGTTAACGTGGAACCACTATGATATATCAATGTCCAACGCCCATTCAGATCGATTATTTTCAAATGATCGATTATATTCGAAATTTTTTTCAAATAATTAATTATAATCGATTAGTTTTTTAAATAATTGATTAGAATTGATTAGTTTTTCAAATAATAGATTATAATTGATTAATTTCTCAAATATATATTAAAAAATTATAAATAAAAATATATATTAAATTAAATTTAAAAAAATTATTTTTCAATTATATATTATAAAAATTATAATTATATAATAAAAAATATATATCTATATAATTTTATAATGTTTTATATAAAATTTATAGTTTTAAATATAGTTTTAAAAAGAATTATGTATTTATTAGATTAATAATATATTTAGAATTATGGTTGAAAGTAGTAAAATATAGTTTTTATTTGTATGATTAAATTTTTTTAATTTTTAATTTTATTTGATATTGTAATATTTTTTTATAAGTGACCCATATATGAATAATTAATTAGAATAAATTAGAATAAATGTTAACCGCTCTTATAAATTAATTATATATATATATATATATATATATATATATATATATATTCGTAAATTAGAATAATAATTATCAATTTGAAAATAATTTATATTTAATATATATATATATATATATATATTCTAAAATATAATTTAATTTAATTTCTATAATATATATATAAATGAAAATAAGTTATATTTTGGAATATATATTTTATATTATAGTAATTAATATAAATTATATTTTAGAATATATATATATATATATATATATAAAATTTTACATCAAAATATTTTCAAATAATCGACATTTTAGATAGCGGTTCTAGATTTAACCGCTATCTAAAACATATTTTAGATAGCGGTTAACGTGGAACCGCTATCTAATATATATTTTTAATAGCGGTTACTTCTATAACCGTTATCTAAAATCTGATTATTTGCAAAAGTAATCGATTATTTGAAAAATTATATATTCTAAAATATAATTTATTTTAATTTCTATAATATATATAAATGAAAATAAGTTATATTTTGGAATATATATTTTATATTATAGTAATTAATATAAATTATATTTTCTCAACTTTTTGCGAGAGATTCTTAAGAATCTCTCTGCATGCACGCACGAGTGAATCTTGCAGAGTGAGGGTAAGTTGGACATTTCAATTTGTCCAGGGGCTTTCATCTCCTTTTTTCGTGCATCAGCGAAGAACCTCTTTCTCCTATCTCCCGCTTTTCCTCGCTTTCATTTCGTCGTATTTTTGTTGAACCAAACGTGTGTCATCCTCGTGCTTCTATCTTACAGTATACCAAGTGGAAACAAACAGAGGCTACAACTGCGACATGAGGCTATTAACAAAAAGAAAAAAAAAATTGTTTGAAATTGTATAATTGTCACATCTATTCATAACATTCCAATAACAAAAAAAAATTGAGTTCGTGTTTTAAGTTTTTTTAGTTAGCATATATTGACGTTATATTATAATACTATTCTAATGATTATTTAATTTACAATGTTTAATTCATAAACAATTAACTTGTGTTATATAATTCTAGAAGTTAATTTTGTAATTTTTTTATTTTTAGAGTCACAAAAGAAAAAATATATTAATAAAGATTAAAATTCATTTATTTAATATGTATTCAAAATATATTTAAGTAATTTGATAATATTCAATATCAACATCAAAATAAATTATGTGAATATATAAATATATTTCATTCAAATATTTATATCACAAATCTTAATATTAAAAAAAAAAACATTTCAAATATATAATAAAATATCTAAGAAATAAAATTTCTCTTAAGCTCTTTTTTTTTTAAGAATCTACTGTGAGAGCTAATCATTTAAAATATTATAGGTTTACATGTAAAAAGAGTTAAAATCAAACTCATCATATAAATAACAATAAGGTAAAAATTTTAAATTATATACGTATTCCTTATATATTATATATTTTTCTTTCTTTCAAACATAGGTAAATTTTTTTAATCATATACGTATTCCTTATATTATATATATATATATATATATATATATATATATATATATATATATATATACATATATATTTCATATATAATTTTATCATGTAAAACAAGTAAATAAAAAATAAAGTATTTAACCTTTAAAATATAAACTATATCTGATATCATCATATATAACACATATCATAAATATTCAACTATATTTTGAAAAGATTCACATAATTAAATTAGACTTGAAATTATGATTTTATCAGAATATTTCATAAGTGAATATTTTTAATATAAATATATAATTAATTGAATATATTCTCTCATGGTAAATTCTTATGATTTGTCAGACATAATTTATTTTCATAATATAAACTAAGTTATAAATATTTTTCTCAAACTCTTATTACCTAATTCTTAATTCTTTTTTTTATATGAATCTAATATCAATATAATTAAGAATCTTAAATTTAATATGTCATGTATATCTTAACATAGTATTTTTTTCCTTTAAAAATATTATATTAACTTTCATTAATATATTATAGATATAACATTAATATAAGGATAATATTTTTTACATTATAATAAAATATTTTTAAACATGCATAATAATAATCAATTTACTTTATTTCATTTCATTTCATATATTTTAACATCATAAGTCATATACTTATTTAATACATCAAATAAATTATTTTATATTTTCAATTTTCAATATTTTTAAAGCTTGTAAAATAAAGAATTTTCGTTTCAACAAAATACTCCAAAAAAAACAATATTCTTCTGTAGTTTTAATTTTGTTTCCTTTCAACACTTCTCAGTACCTAATTTTATCCAGTAACTAATAAAATGTGGGAAAAATAAATAGTAAAATTAACCTTTAAAAAATGAATAAAAGAAATTTAATAATTCTTTTATTAACATTAAAAAAAGGAAAAAAATAAAAAAATGGTTCATTTTCATTAGCATTTTACATTTTTTAAGAAAGAAAAAACAATCCATTGATGGGAGAGTTTACCCTAATTTTTAGTTTTAAAAAGGAGTTGCACAACACAAGAAAGGGGAGGAGGGTTTGGCATGAGTAGTCAGGCACACAGCCCTGGTCTCATCTCCCTTCTCCACCCTCCTTCACCTCATTCACAGCCACCTCCCGCGTCTCTCACTTGCCAGACACCCCGCGCCTCACCTAGAATCCCCCTCTCCAGCCTTCATCTCATGCGGCTCCCGTCCCCCCTCCACCGTTGTCGCACCACTCGAGTACCCCATTCCTTAGCTCATCTCCACCAGCCACCTTCATCCCCATTTCCTCACCTTCTCACTCATCCCCTCGCGCCTCCATCTTCTCCTCCACCGCAACCCCACAGAAAATCACCACACTCGACCTTAACCAGCCTTCACTCACCCACTCTCCTTCTCATCTCCTTGCTCCCAGTCCACTTTCTCCTTAACCTTCACTCCCCGTGACCCTCTTCTCTCCCTCTCATCATCAAACCTTCACTTGCTCCCTCCTGCGCTAACCCTATCTCCAGCTCTCACCTCGCGACCGGTCACCCTTCACTTCCTCTTCACCCCAGCATCTCCAACAACCTCAGCCAAACCACCACATTTTCACCTTCAACCTGTAGCCAACCACCATCCTTGCGCCTCCACCGCGACCGCCCATCTGTCCACCATGAGCTATCTCACCTCACCCCCGCATTTTCACCTCCTCACATTCGAACCACCACTCTCCCTGTCACAGTCGAACCTATAGTCTAACCTATCGTGAGCCAAATCACAAACCACCACCACAGCTAACAGTGGTGGATCTTAAAGGTGTGAGATAACAAAAGTGTACTATACAAATAAACAATTATTAAGTCTGGAGTAAAAAATAGAAATATTATAAAAGTTAAAAGGTTTTGGGTGACATGACCCTGGCCAACAAAATAATTTTTATTTTTTTTTCTGTCTTTTTCTTTCACAGTTTTTTTAGTTATTACTTGGACAAAATAAGTTACTTCCAATGGTACTAAATTCGATTTTATCTATATATTTTTGATTTAATTTTATATTTTATATTTTTAACTCATGTGATATTTATTTATTATTTTTGTCATAATTTTTAGTAAATATTATTTTTAATTGATCTAACTCGCATTGAATTTTATATCTCGTGTTAAAAATAATAAATTATTTGTTGAATTTGGATTCTCTGTTTTTTTTAGAAGTTAAAACAAATTTTTTAAAATAATTTATCTAAATTAAACTTTCTTTATATAAGGTTAATTTTTGTAATTGTAGTTATGAATCTTAGATTTGTGTTCATATTTTTTAAGTATATATTTAATTTAAGAAATATTTTTATATATTTTTTCTTCTCGTTCTCATTTTGACTATTCATCTTTTCTACAGTGGTTTAAAATTCTCAATAATGAATAATTAAATCTTAGATAATCAATTTACAAAATAAATATGAAGTAATATGCATTGAGTGTATCATTAATGGATTATTTTTGTATTTTTTCTTCTTTTTGCTAATTTCAGTTTTGTTCTTTTTTTATTATAATTTCTAAATTTTTATTTTAGAAATCAATTAAATCTTAATTTAATAATTAAATATAGATTAAATTGAATAATATATTGATTTAATTTATATAATTGATTTAGTTTATTAATTTAATCAAGTTGAACCTTAAATTAAAATCTTTAAAAAATTATGACAAGATTATTTAGTATACATGTATACGTGGATTAATTGATTTATTTTTTAATTATTGATTTTAATTTGCTTATTCTTTTTTATTTTCAACTCTTGTTTTCCATTTTCTAAATCCTAAATTTAACTGGTAGAAAGGAAAATTACAAATTGAATATACATAATATGTGTTATTAAAAATAATGATTTAAGATTGTATTTTGTATTGCAAAATCTTTAAAGAAAGTTAAAAATCTTTTATTTAATGAACCATTATGAAAATTATTAATGATAAAATTTCGCTTTGAGAAAAATTTCTTTGTTTTAGCAAAAATACATAAAAAACAAGCTTTATTTTATTGAAATTTTTCATTTGAACAAAATATAAGGGTGAAGCAAATCTCTAACCTCTAGAATCCATTTATCATTGAGTGGAAATAGTCTTGAGATTATTTATTGTCTCTGTTTCATAATTCAATTAAGTAACAAATTGTTGTTTGAGCCAAATATATATATAATAATAAACATATAAAAATATACCTCAAACCACTTTTCAGACACTAAATACAATCTTAATTCTATTACACAATTTTTTCATAAAATTTATTATACCTAATCCAAATATAGTTACCCAATTATAACATTTTACACATTATTAAAAATATGTAATCATAATTTCAAATATAATATTAATAATTAATTTTATATATTTCAAATAATATAATCAAGTCATTGTCACAGTCTAATTCATATATTTTATTCGTATATCTTAATGTATTAAGAAATTTATTATCCGTTTTTCTTACCTAAATTTCATACTTTTTTATTTAAATACTCCAAAAACTCGTAAACTCACAAAAAATTTAAATCATGCTTACTAATACCCATAATCAACAAATTGAGCATACAATCATGTTTCTAAACTAGTAAACATTATTTTCATCGCACAAAGTTTACCCACGTATAAACCCTAATCTTAATTTTTGTATAAATACTATAAATTTAGGTAAAAAACAAAACTTACTTAATCCAAAATTCTTTCATTTTTGTTTTTTTTATATGTAAAATTATTTAAATATAAAATATTTATATTTCAAATTTTACTTATAAAAAATAATCATTTCTCTAAATTCTAAATTTTTATTTTTTTTAATTCATCGTTAATTTATTTATTTTTTATAATTAAGCATGTGATTTCAGCTTCCAGGAAACATTTTTATCCAAACAGCTAATACTAATATTTAATGAAACTTTTTTTTCATATCCCATTTATGATCAAGTTAACTATATTTAATTTTTTAAATTAATAGCTAAGATTACACTACAAGAAATATTAAAATTACCGACGGTCAAAATCCGTCGGTAAATGTGTTACTGAAATTATCGACGGATTTATCCGTCGGTAATAATTTTATTATTTATTAAATATATTACTTATTTATAACATATTTTATTTATAGAATCCTTATATTCTTATTATTTATTATTTCACCATATTATATTTTTATAACTTTGAATTATTGTCAGATTAAGAGAAATGTTATTAACAGGATTGAACCCAAGTACCTTAGAATGTAGATCGATACTCCAACCACTAAGTTACTAGAATTTCTTGATAACAATTTACAAATAAATTATATTTATATACAAATATACAAATACATTTATATATATTTATATATATTTATATATATATTTATATATATTTATATATTTATATATTTATATATTTATATATTTATATATTTATATATTTATATATTTATATATTTATATATTTACATATTTATATATTTACATATTTATATATTTACATATTTATATATTTATATATTTATATATTTATATATTTATATATTTATATATTTATATATTTATATATTTACATATTTATATATTTACATATTTATATATTTACATATTTACATATTTTTATATTTTTATATATTTATATTTTTATATATTTATATATTTATATATATATATATATTTATATATAATTAAATATTTATTTTTTAAAATTATTTAATTTAATAAATTATTATAAATTAAGCTAATTATGATTAAATTAAATTATTAAATAAAAAATATTTTATTTTTTAATTAGGTGAATAATTAAATTATATTATATAATTTTACCGACGGATTTATCCGATCGGTAAATAATTGTTAATTTACATATGAATTTACCGACGGATATATCCGTCGGTAAATTCATCTATAATGTAGGGTTTAGGGTTTAGGGTTTAGGATAAATAATTGTTAATTTACATATGAATTTACCGATGGATATATCCGTCGGTAAATTCATCTATAATTTATCGACGGATTTACCGACGGATATATCCGTCGATAAATTCATCTATAAATTACCGACGGATATATCCGTCGGTAACTAATTATTATTTTACCGACGGATATATCCGTCGGTAACATCAAATTCCACAAATATTTTATATCCGTCGGTAATTTCTGTCGGTAATGATTATTTTCCGACGACTACAAATCCGTCGGTAATACGCGATTTTCTTGTAGTGTTACTTTACCCTTAAGTTAGACCATCAAACGTCTACTGTGCTGGTTAAAACGTCCCATTTTTTTGTTCATCTTTTAAATTAGTGTATTTTTTATTGAGACATTCACTAGTTTTTATGCTAATGATATATTTCATCATATATTAAGAATATAAACCACATTTATTATTGGTAACAAAAATTAGTTTTAATTGAATTAATTAGCGTCACACCACTTAAATTATCTGATTAAATTTGTATTTTTAGAATTAAAAAATAATTTATGATATTATAAAATTAACTAGTTTAACTATTATTATTAGTTTTTGATGAATTAGCTAATCAATTATTTAAGGTGTTATATTTTTAAAAAAATGTCATCATAAAGTTATAATATTAAATGGGATTTGGTTTAAATTTTATATTTGATGGGATGGTAGAGGTTCTCTTCTGAATATGGGGATATTTTTAGAGATAATTAGGATTGTGAATTTTCATACACTGGTGTTCATATATTTGAGGTATGGGATATTACAATTGATTTTGCTTTAACCTGTCAACATAGTTGAGATAACAAACAATATAATGATGTCTTAATACTTTTATTTAAATGAAAAAAAAATACTAAAATATACAACCAATAATATTTCATTTGAAATATATATATTTTTTATGTTTTCTTTTAGAGAGTATCTCAAATTACAACATATATCTACCACAGATCTTGCTTTTTCTTTCTGTATTTTTTTTTAATAATTTTCGAGTTCGGCTTTGGGTGGTCGAATCATCTCTTTGTAACACAAAGTAAAAAGCCTAACTGTTACTAAAGCTAAAATACTAGTTAAAGTAGTAGTAATGTTACTTTGTACTCACTTTAATAATTTATGGGTCCACAGATTTGATTGCTTAGTTAGTTTCGGTGCCAAACATATTTATATGATTATTAGTATGTTATGTGACTTTTTAAATAGCAAGATATTATATTATTTTCTTATAAAAATTTTATTTAATTTTTTTATTACTCGTTAAGCCGTGAGACCATATAAAGTCAAAGTGAACCAAAATTATGGTTAATTAGTTAAATTGGACCTCCAAAATTTTTATTTAAATCAAGCGAGACTATATTATATATTTTGTGTTCGCAAAAATTGGGTCATGTATATATATGATACATAATTTAAATGTGTTGGGATAATTATTTATTAAGCCAAATAATAAAGTAATATGACTAAATTAAAGTTTTGGCTAAAGACATATGTCATGAAAATAAAATTGTAGTATCATTGACAAGATGCTTGTTTTAGTCCATAAATAGATTTTGTCAGTTTGCAAACCATATTCTTTGAATCTCCCTGCACAAACTTTGTTTCATCCCTAGTGTGATTTTAGAGACATGTTTATCCTTTATGTGTTGATGGAAAATGAGGTGTTTTTCATCATTTAATTTATTCAAAGGAAGTTTTAATCTCTAATGAGATTCTAGGGAGGTGTTCATCCTTAATGGAATTCTAATGAGGTGATTATCTTTTGAATTAGTTTGCAAATATTAATATTTGGCCGAATTGCATACACACTTGTAATGATAAACATGTGACAATTATAAGGATTTATTTTGTCGATGATAAATCAATCCAAAGACTGGTTTGTTGTTGGACGTGTTTTATTGTCAATGTTTGATTATTACAACAAGATACCTCTAGCAGTTAATATTATTGTCCAAATACTTGATATTAATGGTGCATTGGGTGTCTTGAGGGTTAAACCATTATTTGATTATATATTTATAATTATTTATTTTGTATATAATGTGAGCATAATTAGTTTATTTCCCGTGTTCTAAATTCAACTACAATTGCTTTTGTATCTACCAATTTAAATTTTGTTCCAATCCTTAAAAGTATGTTTCCTACTTTGGTCTGTTCTGAAGTCAATTTAGCGTCAGTACCTAGTAATACTTGGTGGTTAGACTCAGGTGCAACTACTAACATCAATGTTTCTATGAAGGGTTGCCTAAGCTACCAGAAGCCAATTGATTCTTAAAAAAAAATGGATATATGTTGGAGATGGCAAATCGGTAGAGGTGGAAGCTATAGGACATTTTAAATTGTTATTAAGTACTGTGTTTTATTTGGATTTGAAAGACACTTTTGTTGTGCCGTCATTTAGATGGAATTTTGTTTCAGTTTCTTATTTGGACAAATTAGGTTATTTGTGTTCATTTGGAAACAATAAGTTCAGTTTGTCTTTTAATTCAGATATTGTTGGAACTGATTCACTTTTGGCTTATGATAATCAGTATTTACTTGATATTGTGGCCACCTATAATGAAACCCTTAATATAGAATCACGTGGTACTACACGTAAAATTGAAAATACTCACCCAGGTGCATTATGGCACAAGTGCTCAGGTCACAATCAAATCGTGGTGCTTGAGTTTGTATTATACTCTTAAAGATATGATAAAGAGTATGATTTGTCATTCCACCTTACCGGAGTCACTCTAGGGAGAGACACTAAAGACGGCAACTTATATTCTAAATAGAGTACCAACTAAATCAGCTACCAAAACACCTTATGAGCTTTGGATTGGGCGACAACCTAGTCTGAACCATTTCCATGTGTGGGGATGTCCAGCTGAGACAATGTCTTATAAGCCAAATGAAAAGAAATTGGACTCCCGAACAGTAAGTAGTTATTTGATTGGTTATGTTGAAAGATCCAGGGGATATAAATTTTATGATCCCACATTAAAGACAATTTTTGAGGCGGGAACTGCTACGTTTTTTTAGGATATTGAGTTTGGGGGGAAGAATAAAATCAGGAACTTTGTCTTGGAGGAAGAATCGATAACAATTCCAGAACCGATTCAAACAGTTACTTTTGATAAAGTAAGTTCGGAACCTCCACAAGGCATTGTTAATGTACCCCTTACTCAAGATGATTTGGTTGTTCATGAAGAACAAACTCAAGATCCTCAAGAACCTGTGTATCATGAGCCAATAACTTTGCGGAGATCCACTAGAGAAAGAAAAAGTGTTATTTCGGATGATTACATGGTATTTCTTCAGGAACATGAGGAAAACAATGATATAATGGAAGATGACCCAGTTAACTTCTGTCAAGCTATGCAAGATTCTAACTCTCAAAACTGGATTGAAGCAATGAAGGAAAAGTATAAGTTCATGCAAGACAATAAGGTTTAGGAACTTGTCCCATTACCAGAAGGTATGAAACTCATTGGTTGCAAGTGGATGTTTAAGACCAAACATGATTCTAAAGGTAATGTGAAAAGGTATAAGGTTCGTCTGGTAGCTAAGAGCTATATCATAAAGGAAGGGTTTGACTTTAAAGTCTCGTTCTCTCCAGTTTCATCAAAAGACTCTTTTAGGACAATCATGACTTTTGTAACACATTATGATTTGGAGCTTCATCAAATGGATGTCAAGACGACGTTTCTCAATGACAACATTATTGAGACGATTTATATGGTACAACCATAAAAATTTGTGTAGGGAGATTCAAAGAATATGGTTTGCAAACTAAAAAAAATCCATTTATGGACTAAAACAAACATCTCGTCAATGGTACTACAAATTTCATCAAGTAGATGAATATTGTTGATGATTGTATGTATCATAATTTTAAAGGGGAACAAGTTTAGTCTCAATTAGTGCCCAAAGGGGAATTTAGAAATTGAGAAAATGCAAAAGATTCCCTATGCATCAGTTGTAGGGAGTTTGATCTATGTCCAAGTATGTAGCATCCAGACATAGCATACATAGTTAGAGTTCTAGGCAGATATTTTAGCAATCCAGGAATAGACCATTGGAAAGCATCAAAAAGGGTCATAAGATATTTAAAGAGAACAAAAGATTATATGCTCACTTACAGGAGGTCAGACCAGTTGGAGATCGCTGGGTTTTCTGACTTAGATTTTGCAGGATGTCAAGAATTTGTAGCATGCTATGAGACATCAAATCATGGAATATGACTGAGAAATTTTGTCATAGGGCTGCAAATTGTGAAAGGCATTGAAAGACCACTTAAGTTATATTGTGACAACAAATCAGTTGTATTATTAAGGAAATAGTACAAAGTGGACAGATTTTCATAGAACACTTAAGGACAAACTCCATGGTAGCAGATCCTCTAACTAAAGGACTTTCGTCCAAGGTCTTTCATGAGCATGTTGCTCACATGAGTGTTTTACAATTTAAGAATTTGTGGTTTAATGGGAGTTAGTCACTTTCATATATTTTATGTTCTATGTTTAATTTCATATATGTATACATTGATTTTTGGACATATTTGGTTATCTATATATATGCGGTTTTTTCGTTCATTCATTACACTTTGTACATTAAAGATATTATATCGATCTCGATAAGTTAAAGTTTGGACCAGTTGAAAATAGACATGTACAGATCACCTTCACATAATTTTTCATGTTACACATTTCATGATGAATCCATGTTATTTGGTTATGTTAGGATGAATAATCATTGTTGGTTTTAGTTGCGATGATGCAATAAAAAGCTGGTTTGGTTCTATATCCTGATATGATCAATGGACATGACTTTTGAAATATGCTAAAGGAATATAATGGCAATTTTGAGCTCATAAAGTCTAACACATTTGTAAGGTTGCAAGGACATATGTATTTGTGACTAGTGGGAGATTGTTGACAAAATTTGGGTCATGTATATATATGATACATAATTTAAATGTGTTAGGGTCATTATTTATTAAGCCAAATAATAAAGTGATTTAACTAAATTAAAGTTTTGGCTAAAGGCATATGTCATGAAAATAAAATTGTGTAGAGACTATTGAACAATTTCTAATTTGATGAGGGACCAAATTGGAAATACTAAAACTTAAGTAATTAACCTAATTTTGGTTATTTAAAGGGTCATGGTCCTCATCTGGGAGCACACACTCAGAACGTAAGTATCAATCCCGTTCATTTCTTTTTATCCCCATCAAGAGGAAAATACAGGTGCTCTTCAGGTGGAAGACCATAAGATCAATATATTTTACAAAGACATCATCATTATAGCTAATTCAGGTACACTTTCACATTCAGTTTACAACATGTTTATCAAGTATGAGATTACGTTTATGTTTGATCATTATAATCAAAATAATTATTATTATTATTATTAGTTTTTCAACATTTTGCAGTCTCATTGATTATAATTAAATGATTTAACATGCAAAAATATATTAAATAAGAAACAGCAATTAAATAATAAAGCTTAATAAAGTATTCCCATACTTGAATGTTTTAATTATAAATATATATTAACAAAAATGTGGGTTAGTTTGTCCAGGACTAATTTACTTTTTTACTTATCAACATTGTGGCAATTAAAGTCACTATACAGGAGACCTTATAAAAATTGTTGTTTCTAAGTAAACGTGTTAATGATATAAAATATGAATCACTTATACTAACGATAGGTTATAGTAGGGATGATTTTTGCGTTTTCCATTTTAGTCAAGGTTAGAAATTAAATTCTATCTATTTTTATTTTTGTTTTTGTTAGATTTTGGATTTTTTTTTCAGTTTTAATCAGTTCCATTCCACGTTATTTTAAAAAATAATTATATTTATAATAATTTAATTTTAATTTTTTATATATTTTTATATAAAAATAAATATTTATAATTTATAATAATAATTATTATTAATTATATTTATTATAAATTAAGTATATACTTTAATTTATTATATTTATATTAATATATATATATATATATTTAATTGTTTTTTCTTTATACTAATATAAAATACTTATAATAATAATAATAATATTATTATTATACCGTATTTTAATATTTAATTATATATAAAAATTAATTATTTGTTAAGTTATATTTTAAAATATTTATAAATATAAAATATATAATTTATGAAAAATATTTAATAAGTTAATTTTTATTTAATTAGTTCAAAATAATAAACAAATTTAATTGGTCAAAATTTTTCAATCTTTTTAAAATTTTATTATTTTATTAAGATAAAATTTGAAATACAATAAATAGAAATAATAAAATCTAAAATTTATAACATGATAAAATCTAATAAAGATAAATTAAAAATAAAATAATATTAATTACAAGGTTGATATAAAATATTTAGAAAAAGATAAAAAAAATTATATTTGTCAAATTGGTTAAAAAGATTAAAAAAGTCAAATTGATCAAAAAAATTAAGGAAATGTAAAAAAACGAAAGATAAGAGAAAGAGAATAATTGAATGAAATGATTGATTTAAGAAATTGAAAAAGACAAAAGAGTGAAAAGTAAGACAAAAAAAAGTAAAAAAGGTGAAATGTAGAAAAATGATTTTATATGTAATGTGAGAAAAAAATGAAATATTTTTAAAATAAAAAAATTTTAAGACTTAAACTTAAATATAAAATTGAAATGGGAATGAAGATGAGATCAAGTGGAGATTACATTACTCATACTCGCCCGTCCCTGATGAATTTAGTTTTTCTCTATCAAACGCAGGTGTGGAGGTAGATCAATTTCTGCAAATATGTGTGTAATCGTCATCCCTAATTACCTATCACTGATTATTGGTTAACTATTTTTAATGGATTTAGTGGGGACGGGTCAATACCAGAGTGAGAACGAAACCAGTATCAAAATAGTGATTACATTATTCATCTTCACTGTAGTTTCCAACTTTTTAAAGGGAAAAAAATTTCGTTCTATTCTATCTTTGATCAAATCGATTTTTTTTGTTAAACTCGAGACGAAAACAATCCCCACGATAAGAGATAATTGTCATCTCTAACTCAAACACAACATTTTATTTACAGGACCATTCAAATAACACTCAACCTAATCAAAATTTATTTATAGTATGTAGAAATAAAAAATTTATTAGTTTAAAAATAAAAATAGTTAAATTAAGTAAAATTTGAATTTTTATATTCAAGTTGCCGATGTTATAATTTGGAAATTTTAATTATTTAAATTTAATTTTTATAAATTCATCATCTCTTCGAAAATTTTAAAACTTTGTTTTTTTTTTTTCAGATCCCATATTTAAATATTGTCTTTTTATATAAATTCAGACCATGCAATAATGTTTCAAAAGGTGAATAGAACACTTTTGCCTATGGTAAGTTACTTTTGAATAAATTTCTCTTTGTATTTTTTTTAAGTTGTTTTGCATGTGGGTTTTTCTATTGCACATAGGGATGAAACATTTGCATGTGATGTTCGTTGGATAAAAGTAATTATTTGTTAGTGTAGAATCATGATGTGTTTGACGTTTGAATTAGATTTTTTTTTTTTTTTACGAATAAGTCTGGAGTGCCTATTACACTTGTGAATTCTTGAGATTTTTTAAAATATGGAGAATTAGTAACAAAAATTTATAATACTTAATAGATGATTTGAATGTAGTAAAGTCACTTGATTACATGAGTTTAATTACCTGGAATGATATTAGATATGTGATATTTTATATTCTAATTACTTCTTATATGTTTATGATCAATTAAAGTGTAAACATTTTATTGTAATATTTGGTTGTTGTATAAAATTGTAAAGGGAGGTTAATTAAGTTAGTTCAATTTCACTATATGTTATTTTATAATCAAATTTCGAATATATAAATTCATTTAATCAATTTTATAAATTTTAATTTTTTTTATTTCATTTAAGTAACAACTTATCTTTATCTAAAGGATAAGAGAATTACTCTAAAATATTTTAATTCAAACGAGAAATGATAACTTAAACAATAAGATTTTTCAATTATCTTTCTTAAAAAATATACTTTATATTTTAAAAATTTAAAATTTATTATTTATTTTTTAAATTTAATCAAATGATCTATTAATCCATCGACCAATCGACCTGTTTTAGTGTCGTTGTAAATTTTAATTAATGTTTTGTTTTAAAATATTTATCTAAATAACTTTATTTCATTAGAAAAAGAAGTAAAATAAAAAAATGGAAACTTATATATTAAAAAATACAATAAAAATAATTTTCACAAAATTACAAGCATGTAAAATTTAACTCATAAAATAACTAAAAAAGTTAAAGAAAAATAAAAGATTTATTTTGCTTGGAATATAATATTTAACATACTATTTGTTTGTTACTCTAAGTTTACTCATACAACTTATTATCTTTTGTACATTTTTTTAAATGAACGTATAAACAAAATAATTATGGACCGATACAAATTTAATTACGTTCTTCTTCTTTTTGGTGTAATAGAAAATTTATAACGTGCAAGTGATTTATGTTTTTTTTTTCTTTGAGATAAATCCACGTTTAATAGATGCAAAATAGTGTGACTGTATAAAGTACTTTTATGATACAAACAGTGTTCAAAGGTGAAGAACATCACGGACAAATGTTATTTATATCCTATGTGTTTATTTGGTTAATTGATGCTTATACGATTAAATTATCCTTATTTTAGGGGTGGCTATATAATTAATCAATTATTAACCCATCAATGAATTAAATTGACGAAGTCACAATTAACCAAACACATTTTAAACTAATGATAATATATATATATATATATATATATATATATATATATATTCTTTCGTAATATTTTTTATATAAAAAAATTATTACAAGTAAAAAATAATTATTATAATTTATATGTAAAAATATGACAATATTAATAAATATATTTAAAAAATAGAGAAAAACAAATTAAAATTTAAATAATATTTTTTAAATAATAATTATAAAAAATATATAATATATATAACTTAAATTTGTGGTAAGTTATTCCAGGTCAAACATTTAATTGAAATCAACCATAGTTCATTTTTCATGGAGAATAGTTAAGTTAAATAAATGAAACAATTAATTAAGTTGAATAAATATTCATTCTAGTATATATATAACTTAAATGTTTGGCAAGTTATTCAAGGTCAAACATTTAATTGAAATCAACCATAGATAGTTCATTTTTCATGGTCAATAGTTAAGTTAAATAAATGAAACAATTAATTAAGTTGAATAAATATGCATTTTAACCAATTATATCTCTCTATATATAATATAATATAAAAAAAGAGAATAGATCTATTTCAAAAATAAAAATTAAATATCTATTTTTTTACTACAGCTAAATACAAGTTGATTGATCTAAAAAAAATATCTGTTAATTCAATATCATAGGACTCTTAATTTTGGCAGTTAATGATGATTAGTTTATTGATTAATTATACCTTTCAAACATGTACCCTAAATTGACTTGCATTACTTAAAAACAACAACATATAAACAATAAAACAAAATAATTATGTTCAATAAATAAAATTTTGATTATATGTTCCCATGTATTTTTAAGTTTAAAGTTTAAGATTTCGGGTGTTTGAAAAACTTAAAGTCATGTTATATAAAAAAACAAAAACACAATATAGATAACTGTTACGTATGTTTTTTACTGTGCAAGAAAACTTTGTAGCGAAGTTTTGTCCTCATGCACAGTAAACTTTTTTTCTTTTATATGTTCGAAGGGAGAAGGATAGTTTTTGCGGGAGATTCTTCCTCTTGATATGTTCCTCATTCTTCTTCTATTGTCTAAATTTTAAGCAACGAGACTTTACTCGTGCAGGATCTGGTGAAACGGGAGAGAACTTGAATTAAGTGGGAAAGTTTCGGTAGAAATACCATACCAGGTAAGAGGAAGTTTAATTCATTCAATATATGAAATTGAATTGTTGGATACTCTGTGAATACCGTATGAATAAGAAATAGGAGTATAGATATGAATTATTTGAATGTCTGATTTTGAAGAATTTTTGATTTTGGATGCACTGTTCATGGTTTGAAAGTTTTTGAAATTCTCAAAATTAAGGATGAATTATACGGCAAAATTGTTGTTTTCAACTTAATTAGATATAATTCATGTTTGGGACTAGTTTGATTGTCTAAAACTGAGTAATTTAAAATCTGCCAAAATCTGCAAAATTTGTTACTGTTACTGGCGTGAGGAAGAAGAAAGGGACATGGAAGGAATTTTTTAAAATGTCCAAGGGTAAAATAGTCATTTTCGGGACATGGAAGGAATTTTCGAAAATGTTCAAGGGTAAAATAGTCATTTTACATCCTAGGGACATAAATGAAATTTTTGAAAATGTCCAAGGGCAAAATAGTCATTTTCGGGACATGGAAGGAATTTTCGAAAATGTCAAAGGGTAAAATAGTCATTTAGGGACATACATGGAATTTTCAGAAAAGATTAAGGGTAAAATAGTAATTTAATGATTTCGATAAAGATTTTGGAAATGATTTCGAAAGTGATTTCGGAAATGATTTCGAGAAAGAAGAAGAAGAAGAAGATATATATATATATATATATATATATATATATATATATATATATATTTATATTTAAAATATAGAATGAATGTAGCAGTTTTAAAGATTTTGTAGTGTGTTGTAACGTGTGTGAGTCGAGTCGAGTCTAAGGACTGATGCCCATAATCAGTCATGAGATGTTATGTATTGGCTAGACTGAGCCGGAGGGTTGGTGCCCAGAATCAGTCAAGTATTATTATTTATTGACTTGAATGAGCCGTGAGGACAGGTGGTCCAGAATCCGGCAAATGTGAATGATTTTTGTTGTGTTTGAATGGTACCCGGGGTGGTACAAAGTACTTTAGTGTAATAACTATGTCGGAGGATTCTGAATGAGGTCTCAGACTTCATTGATTGGTCGGGTCAGGTAGACTACAAGATCAGGTGGTGAGAAGTCGATGGGGGATGACTGGTGGCGCGCTCGGAGGGGTACTCCAGTATGAGTGATGAAGGGCGCCAGTAATCCTACCCTGTGTGGAGGGTGGTCAGAATGGTACTGCGGGTGCCGATCACAATGTGCCCACAGATGATAGTCTCTGAGTTCGGGCATAGTTAGGATATACTTCCGGAAGGTGTCTTAGTGTGTTGATGATTTCGTAATTGGTCATAATATATAATTATTACTTCTATATTTGTTTTATTATATCGAATGATTTAATACTTACCCTTATTTTTCCATGTGGATTGACTGCGATGATCACTTTTATGTGGGAGCAGATCAGGAGTTGAGAGATGAAGATGTGGCTAATGGACAACAGAGATAATTCAGTTGGATAACTTCGAGAAAACTACTTTAACATGTATAATATATAAATAAATTATGTTACTATATTTTGAGGTTTCGTTAGTGAACCGGAATTTCAATCTATGTTATAATTATAGTAATATAATATAAGATAAATGTCATTATTTACTTATTTACTATTTTACAAAGATATCATTATGGTAACGATTTATAAGGTCGTTAGAATAACTGATTTCAATCTTGTTCTTAAGGTAGAATATTTTCTTTGATATAGACTTAGTTTGTAACTGGTTCATCAATAAAATAAATGGTATTCATATGGCTAATTTAATTTGTTGATATATTAGTTTTAATTTAATTGTATCCAAATATATTTTTTGTTAATATTTATTACACATGTAATTGAATTTATTTATGGATTGATTTCTTGCAAATTTGGTCTCTCTCTATATAAACCAACTTGTAGATAAACCACAGAGTTAATAATAACTGTAGTTTAGAATATGACTAAGTTGAAGTAGTTTGTTAAATTGACCAAATATTCAATCACAATTACTCTAAGATATTTTAAAGGATGTATTGCATGTATTTGACCAGGTTAATTAAATTTGATAGGTAGATGCAATTACTTACGTTATCGATTTAATTCATTGGTTGCTCAATTTCTAGATTATTTATTTATACCTCGTTCATGGTATCTAGGTCGAGAATATACATATTAATTAAGAATGAGCTAAGTAAGACAACATGCAGTCACACTGAGGTAAGTTAAATCAATTAATTGCCTAAAAGGATGTATTTTGACCATTAAAAACTATAGGTAAATATATTTGCATGCATTATAAATTTAATTCATTAGTTGGTTAATTTCTATGTTAATTATACCCCTCAATCCTATCTGAATTGAACTATTTTTCTTGCGAATGGATATAAATACAAAAAATAAATACATATGATTTAATAAAAAAAAATGTGTTTCCATTATAGGAAAGATTATTATAAACACTTGACTCTCAAGTTAATAAACAATTTATGGTCAACACATATTTTAGTCTATATAAATTTACAGGAAGGTTTTCATAGATTAATCGTTGAAGGATTTTAATGAAATAGTAAATCCTCTAATGTTGAATATAATATTTGGAATAAAAAAATATATAATCTGTAATATAAAAATGATAAAAAAATATACTAAATATATTTTCAGAATGTGTTAAATTTTAATTTTTACATAATAGAAATTATCCATTAAATACTTGGATAATAGACAAATAAGTACTTAGAACAATAAAATGCATATTTAAAACTTTTAATAAATTATAACATAAACAAAATAATCTTTCAGTTTTATATTAATTAAAATTTAGTCAAAATAATCTATGATACATAAATACAAAATATAAATCAAAATTTCGTCATGTTTTTTTAATTACCTTTATTTGTTTCAACGGATTTCATTTTTTTAGTAATTAATAATTAGCATATATAAGAATATAAACATTGTTTATTTAGTATATATATATATATATATATATATATATATATATATATATATATATAAAAGTATCAAATATTTTGCTGATTTTTAAAAATGTTATTCACTTTATATCTTTTCTTTATATATGTTCATAATAATACATTTTAAAAAATAACTACTACAAATGTTAATTATTTTTTATTTTTTAATTTATTTTAAAAATTATATTATTATCTATTAAATATCGTGATTTCTCAAATCATAATAATGTAGGTTATATTTATGTGAATTTCTATCATACACTAATATTATATATATATATATATATATATATATATATATATATATATATATATATATATATATATATATATATAATAAAATAGTAATAGAATGAACTTACAAAATAAGGTGTGTTAAATTATGTGATGTGCCCAACTAGTTTATCTGTTTATTTAATATATCCCTTTAAACTACAGATTAAAAATATTAATTATTTTTTTCATTCATATATAAAATGGTAAAGTAATAAATAAATAAAATGTAAAATAATAAAAAATTGAGAGAGATAAAATAATTAAATAAAATATTTATTTTATATATATATATAAATTTTTTTATTTCATTAATCTATAAATAATATTATTTTGATAACAATATTATAATTTATAAATAATAGTTTACATTAATAATCTACAAATTACAATTAAAATGAATAATCATGTAAAATAATTTAAATAAATAATTCATATTTAATAATATAAAAAGATATCCTATATTTAGATAGTGTTACTGAGATAACATATGTTACTTTTATATATATATATATATATATATATATATAATATTTTATCACAATAGTTTATTAAAAATATTTTATTGAATAATTAATTTATGATATTTATTTAATAATATAATTTTTTTATTTTATAATTAAATTTATATTTTAAAATTTTCATAAATTAAATTTTTCAATTTTGTTTTCGTTCTAGTATTATAAGTGAATAAAATTATATATATATATATATATATATATATATATATATATATATATATATATATATTACATTATGATACTATGTTTACAATTTTTTGTTGCTATTATATTATTATTATTATTTTAAAATACACATAACTATAAATATATAAAAATGATAACAAATAAAAAATAAATTAATACCATAATATTAAAAAGTTAATTAATTAATTAAAACATAATTATATATTCTTATGACTAATCACCAGATATTAAAGGAACCAAAAACATTATTGTTAGTAAGTATATCATATTTTGTCCATATAAAACAAAATTGTCTGTAACTTTAAGGAGGAACCAAAATTAAATATATACTTTGTTACTAATTAATAAATGTGAATTAATAATTATATACTAAAATATCATAAATAATATAAACTAATACATATTTACTGAACACCTTAATAATAATTTTATAATTAACCCTAACAAGAATATATAACAATAGCAAATTAATAAGACATATTATTAATAATAAATTAATAAATATAATAACATTATAATATAATTATAATATAATATGACCCGAAACAAAGATATATTGAGATAAAAAAATCTAATTAAGTTACGTAATATATGTTAAATAATATATGAGCAGTCATGTCACGTCAATTTCATTTTTTAAATATTAAAATAATAAAACTTAGTCTTTTTAAAATGTTAAATTTTATTTTTAATTTTTTATTAAAATTCAATGATTAAAAATAAAATAATAATTAAAATTTTAAAAGATAAAAAAGTTACAATAATAAATATAAAAATTTATAGTTGAAAGTAAATAAAATTATTATCTATTTTTTCTTATCACAATATTTATATACCATATTTATTATTATCTTTTTTTTTAATTATATTTTTGGTAGAAACCAATAAGATATAACGTATTTTTATTATTCTTATTAATTTTTACGTGACAAAACTGGATAGATACATACTGTTGTCTGTTTTCTATCTTAAATTGACAAATTGAATTGATAATCTTAGTTTATTAGACAATTTTGACTTATTTTTTATATTTGACAATTCGCTAAATTAAGGATGAGATAGAATAAGATGATTTATTGGATTATATATTTTTTAATTATATATTAAAATTAAAAGAAAAAAATATTATAATTAAAAATATTATATTTTATTTAAATATATAAATATATTATAATATTATAATTTAAATAATAAATATTAATGAATTAAATTTAAATTATTGATTATAATTTAATATTTCAATATATAAGTAAATTGATTTTTTCAATTTTATCTAATAAAATATATTAAAATATAAAATTATTGATATATAATGTATTTTAATTAATTAATATATATATATATATATATATATAAAATATTTTTTACTAGATGAATTAAGGTTTAATTTGAATTAATAAGATGTATCTCGCTTTTAGTGTGGGAAAATAAGAGAAACTAAAATAAGATAAACTGGTTCATTTTGTTAGGCATATTAATTTGTCTACACACAAGTTATATTATTTTAAATCAAATAATGTATTTACATATGTAAAACAAGTACCTGGTGTTGTTGGCATGTGATAAAAGAATAGCGAGAAGTAGGCAGCGGCATTTTGCCTCCTCATCTGCGTCCATTTTTCAATTGTCTCCTCATCTTTTTTATTCTTGTTTTTAATAAGTTTTGGATTTTCTGAACCAGTAGTGTTAGATCTATATTATTTAAAAAATAATAATTATATTTATAATAAATTTATTTTATTATTTTTATATATTTTTTATATAAATAAATATTTATAATTTTATAATTATTATTAATTAAATATATATTTAAATTTATTATATTTATATCAAAATATATATATATATATATATGTAATATTTAATTATTTTTGTATATATATATATAATACTTATTATTATTATTATTTTTATATATAAGTTAATTCATTTTTAAATATTTAAAAATATAAATATATAATTTATAAGAAAATATTTAATAAATTAGTTTTTATTTAATTAGTTCAAAATAATAAATTTTTTTAATTTTTAAAAATATAATTATTTTATTAAAATAAAATTTGATATATAACAAAATAAAAAATAAAAAAATTAATTTTATATTTATTAAATTAGTTGAAAAGATTGAAAGAAAAATTAGAAAATATAAAAAAGTAAAAAATAAATAAAATAATTAATATATGAAATATAAAAAAATAATTTTATATATAATAAAAAAATTAAAATATTAATATTTTAAATTTTAAATTTAAAACTGTGAGAAAAACGAATACGGGTTAAGATGAAAACTACACTATCAACCTCACTTGCATCTAACTTTTTAAAGCAAACAAAAATCCAACCCAATTTTAGAATACAAGTTTAAGTTTAATTGTGATCTCAACGGCGTATGATGCATGTATCACCACCGAAAAGGGGTGACAAGTAGCACTTCTATTAAATTGTTGATATATCATTTTGTCTTTAAAGGTGTGTTAGCAGCACATAAAATATCAGTAAATTGCTGATACAAGTTGTACTAGACCCAAATTAAGTCTAAATTGTAGTTTTTAGAAATCTAGAAAAAAGTCAAAAGAAAATACTCCCCAAGAAGTTAACCCGATAGAGATTTCTGAAATAATAATTGGGTGGTCTTTCTTTCTCCATTAAATGCGAACTCTATATTAGCCATGTTTGCACTCTGCAAATCACTCCCAAGTGATCATTAATAAAAAATATTCTTTTGTGTGCTGCAAAATACCTCTGTAGCTAGTGCTGGTTAACTATGTCAGAAACATCTTCAATATCTAAAACAAGGTCAGAGGTGTGGCGAACCCGACTGGGGTCTGCACTACGAACCACCTTGGCATGTAGCATAGCAGGTTGCACCTACTTCTATGGCCCTGCACCACTCACACGGTACCTCTCATTCCCAGCTTTCATATACTCAACAACGGTCCTCATAGTGTCAGATGCTACACTCGGTGACACGCTAAGAGGTTGCTATCGCGTGCTTTGCGCCAACATCTTGGTCATGGTACTGTCCCTGTTCAGTCTGCAGCTGATAGGACCCCAAAACTTCACCCATTACTACGTGGCTGCACTCGCCATGGCAGCTTCTGCGTTTCTCGTTGCGTTGACTGCTGAGTCCACCCACTTGGTCACTAAACAGATCGCGTTTGGACAGCTAGTGAATATTTACATCAAGACGGTCCTAGACGGTGCAGGAGAAGGAGTGGCCATGCACTCGATTGATGCCGTGTGCTCCACAACTCTTGGAGCTTTGGCTTCTGTTCTCGCCATGTTTCTCCCTTATCCTCGCCTCGCCTACTATCAGGTAATTATCTCACCTTTATACATATTGAAATTGAATGATCTTAGCTATGTGATATAGAAAATGTTACGATGATCAATTGTGTGAAACTCATATCCCTTCTTAGTTTCTACTACTACCTATATCAATATCCATTTCATAATAAAGAATGAACAATATTTGTTAGAAAACCAGAAGTTTATCTTCGTACTAAATTTCTGACAAAGTTATTGCTGTTTCTAGATTGGGTTTTTTGTTACACTAATCTTTCTAAATAGCTTATCTTTCTTTGTGATAAAAAATCACGACATTTTAGATTGTTTTCAACGGGTCGTGTCCTATAGAAAAATGTTAACATGTACACCAAGTTTGTGTTTTTATTTTCCAGGCGTTTTCTGGTTTTAAAATATTATCTTGCAAACTGTCTCCAAATGTTTGTGTCCATGTGGTTATAAGAGAGAGACTGTTTATGTTTCGTTGTGTTCATCGTTTAGCATCGAGCAACACATGAATGAACGGCTGAAAACCTCAAATTCTGTCGCGAAACTGGGCCATTATGGTAGATATTTGTTCTTTTGAGTGTTGATTAATCTATTATATAACTTTATTTATTAATATTATATTGATTTAAAATTAAATTTTAAAAAATTATTATTTTATTAATAAATAAAGTTATTAAATAAATATTTGTTGATACTGGATAATTTATTTTTTTCCTTTTCTATTTAACGTAAATTATTTAAAAAAAAAGAGTGAGAAAATTAATAATCAAGTTAAAAGTCTATTTAAATTCTTCACAACTTTTGAGTGCAGGCACACGTATAGGTTATTAAAACTATAAAAGAGTAACGTCGCCACAATTTTTAAAAATATAAAATTGACTTTCGTATCAAAATAGCGCAATTTTTTAAAAATTTAAATTTACTCTGGTAAATTTTAAAAAAATTAGGTCAGTATGACTTTTATTATTATATTATTATAATTAATAATAAAAAAATTATATTATTAAAAGTAATAATTATTTTATTATTTTATTATTCATAATATTGAAAACGTGCTTCATGACTTATTTATATTTGTAATTTTTTTTAAAATTTACCCATTTTAATAATTAAAAAAAAAAGTTACACCTTTATCTTGTTCCGTAAAACTACAAATAGGTTATTACTTATTCTTAAAGAGTAACGACTTTATCACTAAAGGGGACTAGGGTAACTTTTTATAATATGAAAGTTAAAATCTATTAACTAAATAACAAGGTTGAAAGTCTTAGAAGGAGGAATTAATGTTACTTATGTAGTTGGAGTCTTTGTTTAAGCATTAACTTAAACTTTATTAGCATATAGCACAAGTCAACAAAATCAAAACTATATGAAAAAGAGGATCATATATATGGACCCTATATATATATATCCCACATACAACCATAACAATAATATAACAATAAATAATAATAATAATAATAATAATAATAATAATAATAATAATATATTAAAATATGTAAGAGGAAGCAAAACGTACAATGCAATACTGTTATTTAGTTAATTGCAAGTAACATTGGTATTGGCAGATATCAACACTGACACTCTAAAAAAAAATCATTACTTAATTAAATGGCAATTTGTATTTGTGTTTTACTTTTATTAGGGACAGAAAGAACTAAAAAAATAGTATATAATTTGCAAAAGTAACCTAGTTTATTGAATAACTTCTTTTAAGAATATCAACATAGAGAAGTTGATATGAGGATGAGTATTAGGGGCATAGATTGATGAGTTGAAAGTCAAACTGAATAACAATTTAAAGAAATCCCTGGACCAACCTAATCTTAGAGCAGTGAGAATTCTCCAAAACGGTGGCATGCAAGACTGAACAATTACCCAAATTAAATAAAATCTGAAGGTTCCATGTGCATGTTTGTAATGGCATTTGTTATTAATGTGACCCTGAGAAAGGATGAGAGTCACATGGAATGGAATTAGGCATGACTCCGTCCCACTTTTTAATCGTCCCCAACAATTACAAATTAAGTTTTTTTTTATTATTATTTTTATTACATTTCCAGTTTTTCTGTTTTTATCTGTTTCTGTTTATATTATTTTTAGAAAATAATTATATTTATATTAAATTAATTTTATTATTTTTTAATATATTTTTATAAAAATAAATATTTATAATTTTAATTATTATTATTAACTAAATATATATTTTAATTTATTATATTTATATTAAATATATATATATATATATAAATAAATTAGAAATAAAATAATAATATTTATTATTGATATTGATGTAAAATATTTAAAAAGGATAAAAAAAGAAAAAATAATTTTGTATTTGTGAAATTTATTAATATTAAAAAAACTAAACTGATTAAAAAATAAGAAAAAAAGAATAATATAATAAATTAATTGATTAAAAAAATTAAAAAAAGACAATAAAGTCAAAAGTAAAAAGTAAAAATAGAAAATATTAAATATAAAAAATGACTATATATAATATGAGAATAAAAATAAAATACTTATAAAATATTAAAATTTTATAATTTAAATTTAAATATAAAAATAGAACAGGGATGGATGGTAATTTTATTACTCATCTTCATCCCAACTTTTTAAATAAATAACCAAATTCATTCCTGTCGCTATTTTCAGTCAACTTAATTTTTTTCTACTAAATTGAAGACAAGACAATGACAAATCAATCCTTAATTATCATCTAATTTAATACACCCTCTTTGACTAATTGAACAACAATATATACAATTAAACAAGAAAGAAACAAATTTATGATTCGCTTTTCATATAACCATCAACAATTTGATTTATTAATAAAATAATAAATTTTAATTACTTTTATTTTAATTTAATCACTTTATAAATATAATATTAAAAAATGAAATTGTCTAATAAATATTTTTTTTAGGTGGATGTCAAAATATCACTATTCTAAATCATTAACACTATCCATCACATTTTCTTTTTTTTAATTTCACTTGTCTTCCAACAAATTTTTGAGGTAATTTACAAGAACATACAAGGTTCCACGTGTCCCAGTTTAAATGTGTTGCGCCAAGCATGGCCACAAAATAAGAGGCAACAAAACGACCCAATAAGACAACACTAATTGTTAGAAGAAAACTATATCAAAAGGAAATTATTTGGAAAGTCAAGCTCATTAGAAATTTAAAAATGGAAACCGATAGGGAGAGTAATTTTTCTCTGTATGTATCCTTATTCAAAATTTCTAATATTTTATTTCAGAGGATGCTCTGTTTTGTTATACAACTGCAAATGTCATTGATATTAGAGGACAAAATATTTTACTTTCAGACAAGGAAGTTGTATCGACTATACACCCAAAATATTTGCGAGAGATTAAACTGCAACATAGAGGCCATCTCTGCCACAAACAACTCCACTGATGTTGTTTTCTTCATTCAAGCCAAGTCCCTCTCTGAAGCAGGAGTCAAGCTTCTCCAGAGTATTAGAAGTAAAGTGGTAAGTTAACCTAAATCATGGTTTCTGGCCCTAAACTTGCGACTTCAGGACCAGACAATTAATTTCCTAGTAGCTAAATATTTGGTCTTGATGTTTTATCAAACAGGATGGCATGAATTGGGAAAGGCCACAAACAATAATTTTCAAACCCCATTGGATTGATCCAGAAGATAAACTGCAAGACTACGAGTTACCAATAAGAGCTATGGACATTGCTCTATCATCTTGTACTTTTCCTGTAAAGGTCGTTGATGAAGAGCTCAGAGGTATACTGCTCAAATGCAAAGGAGAATTCAACCAAAAATTAGGCCAACAAACCAAGTCCTTTGCTCCTTTTGATGCAACGACAACATCAGAGATGAAAAAGGACATTTTAAACAAGAACCTGTCAATAACCTATAAAGATCTCCCAACCTCGTTCTTTTTATACTGCGTGCATCTTCTCCTAGACGGCTCAGCCATGGTAGAGAAAACCGGCCCCTTGCTAAGAAAAACATCAATAAACGGTTATTTTCAGTGGAGCACCAGCAAGATTAGAGAGGTCGTGATGAATTTAATTCCCTCAAATAACGATTTGGTTTTTGCACTTAAGTCCTCTCTTTCACTAGGTTTCGCTGTGTTTTTGGGTTTGACGTATAACAAGGAAAATGGATATTGGGCGGGACTCACAATCGCCGCCTGCTTCGTGACTGGACGACATCCAACATTCTCACTTGCAAATGCACGAGGACAAGGAACCGCAATGGGATCAATCTACGGAATCCTTTGTTGCTTTATGTTTAAAAGATTTGTGAATATAAGGTTCTTATCTCTTCTCCCATGGGTACTTTTCTCTTCTTTTCTTAGGTATAGTAGAATGTATGGTCAAGCTGGTGGGATTTCAGCAGTTACAGGGGCTTTATTAGTCATTGGTATCAAGCACGATGAACGTCCAAGTCAATTTGCACTTGCTAGAATTGTTGAGGCCACAATCGGACTCCTTTGCTTCGTCATTGTAGAGATTCTTTTTAATCCTTGCAGAGCTTCTACTCTAGCAAAAGCTAAACTTTCTCAATGCTTGGGATCCCTTCAAGACTGCATCGACCAGATTTCCACTATTATTCCTAGCGAAAGAGAGAAGTCATCTTCTAGCTGTCAAGCACCGAAAGAAGCGCAGCTGAGGCTTAAATCTCTAGTGGGTCAATTAGAAGAGGTCATAATGGAAGCTGAATTAGAGCCAAATTTCTGGTTTGTTCCATTTCATAATGCCTGCTACAGAAAGATGTTGGAATCACTATCAACGATGGCAGATCTCTTACTTTTTGTGACATACTCAATGGAAAATATCAAGCTATCGTTGCAGAAAGATAGAGCATTCTGGGTGGATCTCCATGACCAAGTTAACGAGAACGTGGGGAGTTTCAAGAGCAAAGTCGGCCCCACATTGAATTGCCTTGAAAAAATATCAAGGATAAAGTCTCCCAAGGAACTTGAAAAAATGTTAAAGAACATAAATCATCCTCGTGATATTGAGAAACAAGAATGTCACAAGGAAGATGCATTTTGGATATGGATTGGAGATGAAGAGGTCGATAGCATTACAGACTCTTTTCTCCAGCATCTAGAAGAGATAGCTAATAAAACTTGCACCAACACAGATGAGGAGATGCTTAAAGGTCAAATGGTTTTCCATTACAGTTGTTTGGGATTTTGTACTAGTAGCTTGATGAGAGAAACAATAAAGATTCAGAGTGAACTAAAAGAGCTACTTATATGGGAGAATCCTTCAAGTCAAACAAACTTCAAATAAGCTCAGTGCTCACACAAAATCTAGCAGCACGACTAGAGGTGACCATAATTAGATACTAAGCCCTAAGAACTAACCGATAAGATGTATATGGTATGAGCATAAATTCAGTCAATTAAAAAAGTGGATCCAACCCCAACACATGATGTTTGAAGCACCCAAAGAGAAAATTCAATACTTCATGTATATCACCCACCAAATCGAGAAAAGATGTTACCTAACTTTTCAAGGAACATCAAGTAGCATTCAGGGCAAACATCTCACGAATTTTAATTTCAATATGCTGTGCATGGAATGTAAAAGTCAAAAAGGGAAAAAGGTTAATTTAAAATTCCAGAAAATACATACCATGTTATCCTCTATTGCTCATGCCATGATTGCACAAAAATAAATTAGGGCATCATCAAGCCAAATCTTCCAATCTCAAAATAAATTCAGTATTTTCATTAGTTTCCCAACCAAGGTTCCTTAACTACAAAACTAAGCTTATGATAGCACACATAAGTATAGCAAAAGTTGAAGCGTTGTGCTCCTTCGACGTTTATGAAAGTTTTAGTAGTAAGCTAACATTCGCAGTCCCAAACTATAATTCTTGATTGCATAAAATATCCATTTGCAAAGCATCTCAGTCTACAACATGAAAAAAGTTACATCTTTAACTTAAAAAGCTCTCCTAGTTCCCCTCAAATTTTGGGTCAGCCATAACAAAATGGTAAGCTATCACCAGTACAAAGATGAAGACGCCTAGAAAATTGGCAAAGAAACCCAGATCTTGATCATCAATCATCTGCAACATCGCAGTCAACAAAATCAATACATGTAAGTACCCTGGTTTGGGATATCACAAAGTGGATTCACAATATAAACATCAAATTAGAATTTATCCGATTATACATCACCCCTCCAAATTTTGATTTTGTCATGACCTAGCAGTGCACAGTTAAAAAACACAAATTCAACAGAAATGGCCAGCTAAAGAAGCCAAAAAAATCGGTTGGAACAATTTCATTTGCATTCCAACACCATAAAATTAAACCGAAATTATATATATTTTTTGCTCACAGCCTCATTTTAGACCAACTAATTCAAATTATGCTGATAGTATAGATTTATGCATAAACATAAACAGTAAGCCCCGATCTGAAAACTGATAAAGAAGCATATCATGAGGGGGAAATTAAATTGAGAAATTACTAATGAAAAGGGGAAATTGGGGACCGATCTCATCGAGGAGATCGAGGAAGGTAATTGGAATGAAAAGAGGAAATTGGGGATCGATCTCATAGAGGAGAATAAGAAAGATAGGAGGAGTTGAAATTGAAAAGAATGAGGTTACCTTCGGACGCGGTGGAAGGTGGTGTCACTTTTCCCTCAGGCGAGTGTTGTCGTCGCGCTTCCCAGGACTTCGCTGTGGTGCTCCTCCCAGTCCCTAAATCCAACACAAATAAGAGAAACACTGTAGTGTTCATTTGGTTGACCATTTTGCCCATCACTATTTTCCAAACATAAAACAATAATAATAATAATAATAATAATAATAATAATAATAATAATAATAATAATAGATTTATTAAAAAAAACGATTTTAAATCCGTTCCATCTATTGGTATATGCGGTAACTTTTTAAATATTATAAATAAAATATATTGAATTTTAACATGTATGAAAATTATATAGGTTATAAAGAAGTAATAATTTTGTCAAATAATAAAATATATGTGATCGTGAATATATAGTATTTATAAAAGATAAAATTTCAACATGGATAATTGTTTATCTTAATATAAGTTATTTAACTTAATTAGTTGTTAATATTTGATTATTATATTTGATTTTATTAAATTTACTTTAACTTGAGTATAAGATTATTTATGTGAATTTTGTCCTAAAAAGTTAATTTAGTTAAACATTAACGTACCTATAATGTAAATATGTAATAATTATAAAAAAAATCATGTTAATAATAATCGGTCCAAAAAAACTATTATTTGACAAAATTAATTGTTACTATTTAATTATTACATCAAGAGTACTAATTATAAAATCATTCATCTATTTAAAGGATGTAAATTAATGTTGTAATTGCTATTTTTTTATGAGTTAATTATGTAAAATATTTGTAATTATATATATATATATATATATATATATATATATATATATATATATATATATATATATTAGTTATGTAGGAACATATTACTAATTTTGTTCTTTATGTAATTAATGTTATTAGTGTTATAAATGTTATATCTGAAGAAAATTATGAATGAGATAAATTTTAAGGTTTGGAAAAAAGTTTTAGGTATTGTTATTGTTTATATAAATTTAGGCTTTGTTATAAAGATGAAATAACTTATTTTCACTTTCAAAACCTGTAACGGAACAAAAGTTAAAAAATAAGATAGATATAACTAAATGTTTCTTATGATTATAGATAGTTTATTTTAGAACATTATTTTATTAAACGTAAAAAGATAAAAAACAAGTGACGTTTTCATTAAACTTGTGTCGATAAAGTATGGACCTAATATATTATGAAAACTGAAACTTTTATTCATTTAGCTTTAAGTTCAGTGAATAATGAATTTTTTTTTGCAAATTGAGATTATAATTTTTCTAAAATTTTATAATTTATATATATATTTATGATTTTAATTCATAATCATTAAATATATTTATTTATATATTTAAATTTTGATCTCTTATTTTTTTTATTAATAATATATTATTTAAATTCGTTAATCATCTGAAAGTAAATTTTTTTTTATGCGGTGAGTTATATAATTTAAAAATACATATGATGAGGTGATGTTTAAAAGAAAGGTGAACTCAAAAATAATTTTTTCAAAAAAGTATTCATTCGAATCTCATCTCTCAAAATAAGAAATGAAAATATAAGGGTATTGTGAAAAAGTATTATATAAAAAAAAAGAAATTTACTTATTATTTCTACAATAAATTATTATTTTTATAAGAAATAAACACATATGAATAAGTGAAACAAATGTTTGGTATATAAAATAAAAAGGTAAAGTTGTTTATTTCAAAGTTAATTTAACTTTTGTATATAAGATAATATATTTTGATGATATTATTCACATAAATATAACTGTATAGGGTTGTCTTTATAACCAACCACCTATTAACATATTATGAAAAATCTATTTTTATGGACAAAAGAGTTACAAATAGATACAATTTTATATTTTTCTATGGTAACTAAAGATTGAATTTTATTTATACTTATTTCAGACTTTTGTTGTACCATGCTTTAGGTTGAATTTGTTTTGTTTTTGTAATTTGGACAAAATTTCAATTTTATTATTAATTTGAAAATAATACAATTTATTTTTATCAAAATTTGAATATTGCTGATTATAATTTTTAAGATATTAACGTTCACAATTTGTTATAAGATATTCCTAAGTAAATTTTGTTTTGAAGAAAAGTGAACATGGAAAATGTTATTTTTGAGAAAAATCAGGTTATTAATAATGAGTAATACTTTTTTTTTCTCTATACAAACCTAACAATAGAAAAACCATATTGAAATGATTGTAGATTAGAACAAGACAGCAATAAGATTATCTTTAAAGATCTATATGCAAATCTTAATATTCAACATGTGACATTAAAAACAAGAGAAATACAACTTTAAATAATTATTTATCTTTTTCCAATAACATAGTTGATTTTGACTTAGATTTACAAATGATGATGTAAAGAAAATATTTATAAGTTGTGACATTGAATAAGCTATATATTAGGTGGAAGTATATATATAAAAAGGTGTATCATTTAAGTTAATACGTCACGTATACATTTTTAAAAGATTTGATAAAATAATATTGTGTCATTAAAATTTTAATTCGAACTTATTTACGATGATTTAACAACTTGTCTTACTTTTTTTAAAATAATAATGAAATATCAATAACATTTTTTTTAAAATGTCACAATTTTTGTTTTCACAAGACATTTTAATAATTTAAATAAATAATAAATAATAAATTCAAGTTATTAATGATTCAAATGTCCAAAAGTGAAATACAATTTAAACAAGATAATATAAATAATAACATATATAAGTTAAAAATATAATTTTAAAGTCAATTAACCGTTTAATATCTAATTATCATTAAAACAATTAAAGTTGGTCTATTAAAAATGTAATCATATTTTTATATATTTAAATAGGTTAAACTAAAAATAACTCAATCTAATCTATTTAACTTATTTAGTGAACTTCATTTTACACAATCCATGTATTTTAATATTGGTCCAAGCCAAACTAATTGACACAATTCTATCCGATTATAAATTAGTGTAGTAAGTTTGTTAATATTTACAATTTACTGAAGTTTACATTGTTAGAATAATACATTTTTTGTCTGAGAAAGCATCACTATTTAACTATAATGTGTAGATATTTTTGAAATGAATTAGATTTTTCCAATAATTATAGATCACGTTATATCCCGTTACATTCTCTATCTTTAAACCTAGCCAGTCACTTATCGTAACCGATTCGAGGAGCCCGTATGGAAGAGTATCCACCGTCCACCTGGCACAGTGAACGGTTCAGAGTGAGCCAATTACCACCACACGGATCGTGATTCTCAACCGTGGATTAGATAGCAATCAACGACCAGCGCCCATTTCCTCATCGGTATACGAAAAACACAAATCCAACTATGGAAAAGTTGGCTCTATAAAAACCTCGTGTCGCGTTGCTCTTCCTACCTCAATTTAAAATAGTTGGAATCAGAAGAAGAAGAAAAGTGGTGTGAAGATGTCGGGTCGTGGAAAGGGAGGGAAGGGTTTGGGAAAGGGAGGAGCCAAGCGGCACAGGAAAGTTCTTCGCGATAACATTCAGGGAATTACCAAACCTGCCATTCGCCGTTTGGCTCGCAGAGGCGGTGTTAAGAGAATCAGCGGTCTCATCTACGAGGAAACCCGTGGCGTCCTCAAGATCTTCCTCGAGAATGTTATTCGTGACGCCGTCACCTACACTGAGCACGCTAGGAGAAAGACTGTTACTGCCATGGATGTTGTTTATGCTCTCAAGAGGCAAGGCAGGACTCTCTATGGTTTCGGTGGTTGATTTTCCTCTTTCAAAATTAGGGTTTCAATGATAATCTATGTAAATTGGGGTTTCTTGTCTATTATTGATTCCGTGGGATGCTCTTAGAAGAGGTCTTCTGTTAGTTGCGATGTATGTTTTATTTGCTTCAAATGAAATGAAAACATTACAATTAGTCTTTTTCTTGATGGTGTGTTTTAACTGTATTTTTTTTTTCTTTTTTGCTAGAAGATATATTTTGTGTATTGTTCTATGGTTCTTACATTATGGTGTACTCTGAGTGAGGTGGATGAAGTGAGATACAACTGATTATGATTTCAATTTGGAGTCTACTCAACGTTGATATGATTCTAGTATCCATTGAATAAGTTGTACAATTTTTAAATTATATAATTATGATTATGTGTTCCTTTATTTATTTGCTTTTTTGTTTTTGTTTGGAGATGTGTATAGTTGAGTTGGTATAGATGTTGGGCTCTGTGGTTGATTTCATGGTCAATTTTTTGGGTTATAAACTGATGAAGTATACACCTCAAATTCAGCTAAAGTTCAATTTTCTAAAATGAGGCCGTTTTCTTTCACAATCTCAAATCTAAGCAGGAAATTGTTTAAGCATAAAAATAATATTTTAATATGGTTGTTTTTTAAGTATAAATTGTATTGCCATAGATTTTACATATGTTAAATAGTTATTTATATAAATAATTTGGAATCTACATTAAAATATTTTGTTCTTTTACACATTTTTCATTAACTATAATCAACTAAAACAATTAGATAATTTTATTTGTATTCATTTAAGTAATATATATATTTATTTTATTTTTACTGTATTATTAAAAAGTGTTGTGAACATGTGTTTTTAGTTTTATACTAGTAACAATGTTTCTTTTACTATTTGTGACCGTAATTAGACATTTCATCCAAATCTAGAAATTGTAAATTCTCTCAATATTTTGGAATGAGTTGTGTATCCAAACAAGCACTGAGTACAACTAGATATTCGTTTTACAACACATTTTAGCGAAGAGTAATTATTAGATTATCTATCTTAAAAGCTGATTAATAGCGACTATGAAATCTAAAAGAGCCGAACTGTATATATGTTTTTTAAAATGCTAACGTTTTTTTTCTAACACATACTTTATTATTATTTAAACTTCAAATCAACAGTTTAAGTTTTAATATATTTTATTCAATAATAATATAGTGTGACGTTAAATATTTTTCATTTTCTATAAATGGGAACATGCATGTGGATGCTGCATAGATTAAAAGTGGTGTTTTTAAAAGATTTATACTAAATTTGTTAAAATATTATCAAAGAAGGTGTCGTGGTGTAGTTGGTTATCACGTCAGTCTAACACACT
This sequence comes from Sphenostylis stenocarpa, assembly GCA_963425845.1. Lineage (NCBI taxonomy): Eukaryota > Viridiplantae > Streptophyta > Magnoliopsida > Fabales > Fabaceae > Sphenostylis > Sphenostylis stenocarpa. Next base: position 38,609,102 of record OY731398.1, on the reverse strand, counting down.
GAAGGTCTCCGGTTCGAGTCCGGGCGACGCCAGGATTTTCTTTTGTTTTCTAAAATGGCCATAAACACACACGGGCCAGAACAGAGCTGAGTTTTGGGGCCAGAATACTTAGTTTGGGCTTTGATATTTTCCAATGTTCAGGCTGTTAGACTAATAATTTTTTTAATTTATAGTTTTTTGCAAATATTTCTAATTAAATATTCTTGATGTAAGTTAAATAAATCCCTTTTTTTTGTATTTCTGTAAAAATTTCATCATAAATCGACTATCTTTCCTCGAATAATTTGTATATCTTAAAATTATGCATTTTATTGATATAATTAATAACGAATTTAAACAAGAAATACATTTTATTTTGCTTGAACAAAACATTTTACCAGTAAGTAGTAATAGACATACTTTAATTCTGTAGAAAAATATTAAAAAGTGTGATTGATAATTACTAAAAGAAATGGTAAGTTATCATGGCCATTCTATGTTCTATATACGTCTTAAAGAATATAAAATATAATTTATAAATGAATTAAAATACAATAATTTAGTTTTATACAAAGTATTATTTACAACTTATATGAACTCATTAAAACATATATAAATAAATTCGACAATCCTTTGTGGACATCTTAGTTATAAATATTACCGTTACTAAATTTTATTGGTTTAAAGAAAAAGAATTTCCATACACTTGTTAAATATGTGTTGAAAAAATGCGATAAAAATATAACTGTAACGAAGCATTTAAAATTAAAAACCTAGCATGACCCAATAACATAATGAAGTTCGACTTTTTTTCATAAATAATACTGTTTTTAAAAATATTTTCCAAAATAGCACCTCTGCAACTTTATTTACACAACTAGCACTGTTTACTGTTCATGTAATAAAATAATATTATTTTGCGCAACTGTTTACTGTTCACGTATTAAAATAATATTATTTCGCGCAATGAACTCTCGCTCAAGCGAAGAAACCCTTCGCTTGAGCGAGGAAATCCGTAAGAACGCAGTTATCTCCGGTCAACTCTCGCTCAAGCGACAGATATTTCGCTTGAGCGATAAGTGATTAAAATATGTGGTGACCCAAGTTGCGTTATGTGGCTAACTGCGTTGGACGTTTAGCGAAATAATGCAACTTGGTCGTTGGACGTTGGTCACCACATATTTCAATCACTTTTCGCTCATGCAAAATATCTGTCGCTTGAGCGATAGTTGACCCGAGACTTTAGATAGCGGTTCTAGAACTAACCGCAATTAAAAATATATTTTAGATAGCGGTTAACGTGGAACCACTATTATATGTTCACTTCTAAGAGCGGTTAAAATATTAACCGCTCTTAAAAGTGAGACATATAGTTGCACCGTGGGCAACTCTCGCTCAAGCGAGACAACCATCGCTTGAGCGAATATATTGATAATCGATTATAACGTGAAATAATCGATCATAGTTTTAAAAATAATTGACATATAATAGCGGTTCCAAGTTAACCGCTATGTAAAATATACTTTTAATAGCGGTTAATTCTAGAACCGCTATCTAAGGTCACTCAAGCGAAAAACACATCGCTTGAGCGAGGACACCTGGAAAAATGGGTGATTCTCGGGTTCTGTCTCGCTCAAGCGACGTTATGAACGCTTGAGCGATAAGTGATTCTAATATGTGGTGAACCAAGTTATGTTATTTGGCTACCTGCGTTTGACGTTTCATCATTCGGTCAAAACTCGCTTGAGCGATGAAGTCTTCAAACAAGGGGGACTCTTGGGTTCTGTCTCGCTCAAGCGAAGGGTACTTTCGCTTGAGCGATAAGTGATTGAAATATGTGGTGACCCAAGTTGCATTATGTGGCTAACTGCGTTGGACGTTTAGCTTGGTCAATTTTAGCTCAAGCGAGAAAACCATCGCTTGAGCGAGGAAACCTGCAACTATTTACAATGCTGAGTCACCCACCCAAGTCAGGATTCCCATGTCTTTCTGATGCACACAAGTAAAGAATCTAATGCTGAGTTACCCACCTAAGTTAGGATTCCAATCTTGGATTCCCTGCATTGGGTTAGACAAAAGCAGAAGAATCCAAACATATTTAAAGAGATGTTGACCCACCCACTTTGCTTGGGTTTTGTGTGCGTCAGAAACCATGTGAGGGAGCATTGGATTCAAAGCAATGGACTTCATTATAAATAGACTACTTTCATTCTTTGAAGTTCTCACATTGCACACTCCTAAATCTCTGAAGCTATTTGCATTATTTCTTCTTCTTACCTTTAGTCTTCTTTGTGTTCCACACTCCTAAAATGGGTGTAGTGTCTACTATTGTCCACTATGATGGTTTCATGAACCCATGTCCCATGGAGGGAGTGACCTTCAATACTGGGACTGCAAAACTTGTTCCTTTAAAGAGAGGAATTTCTCTACAAAGGTTGAAGAAGTTGATCCACAAGAAATTGGAGAAAGAACCCCACGAAAATGTAGCAACCATCCATTTTCGCTGTCCAACTAGACTCGGAGTTGGGATCAACAACTTCATTGCTGTTGAGTTAAAAGATGATGACGATGTGAAGGCCATGTTCGATGTTCATGATTCAAACTCAAGTCTATGTGGTATTGAAATTTTTGTTTCATTTAAAACTTCTTCTTCTTCATACCCCAACACACACTCACCAGAAATTTCACCCTTACCCTACCAAGCTTTCCCAAACACTCACCCAGAAATACCCTACCAACTCTGTTTTGAAAAAAACAAGAAATCTACCTATTTGCTCCATGGTCACCGCAACGTATACCCGTTGCAACAAATTTTTCATTGAAAGAGGGAGGCAGATAGATGCCATATGATCAATGCTGGTCATGTATACTCTGAAATTTTGGTCAAAAATTTAGAGGAAGCACAAACACAGACAAACACGCACAGGGTCATAACGTTTGACAGGTCTACCACAAAATTTGTAGTAGAAGAAACACAAAACCCGCATGAAGTTCGACCAGCAGGGAAGTTTGCAGTTCACCTTGATGAGTTATGGTGTGACTGTGGGAAATTCCAAAAATTTCACATGCCTTGTTCACATGTTCTTGCTGCATGCAAACATGCACACCATGACTTCAACAACTATATTAATTCAGTGTATACCTTACAACAAGTTTCAAAGGTATACGGAACACAATTTGGGTTATTGCGAAATGAAGAATATTGGCCAACATACACAGGACCTACTTTGTGTGCAAATCCAGAAATGAAAAGAACTTCAAAGGGCCGACCAAAATCAAGTCGTATAAGAACTGAGATGGACATTACAGAACATCAAAGTATGATTAAAAAATGTTCATATTGTCATACCCCTGGTCATAGCAGAAGAACATGTCCTAATGATGCATGTGCATCTACTTCGCATCATTAGATTGTGTTAGTTAAGAAATGTCTCAATGTATGAAACTTAGGAGTTTTTCAATTAATTGAAAGTGATGAAGATCTTATTGAATCATTTGATAAAATGAAGATCTTTTGAGTTTGATGAAATCAAAGGTTATTTAAGGAACTTTTTGCTAACTATTGATGCACATATCAGTCATACAACTCAATATAACAAGAATGACCAACCATCAGTCAAGAAATTTTAATCGATTGTTTCGTGTTTTAATCGATTGATATACAACAAAACTTTCTTATAAACTTTCCAAGTTATTTTAGCTGATAAAAAGAAGTTTTAATCGATTAAAACTTTGTACAAAATTTTTCCAAGTTGTTTTAATCGATTGAAATGCGTTTTAATCGATTGAAACAGATCTGATCGTTCATAATTCAATTCTAATCGATCATAACCAACTCTGATCGGTCATAACTGCATTCTGATCGATCATTCTGACCCTTTAAGTGATTTTAATCCATTGAAACGTGTTTTAATCGATTGAAATAAGTTCTGACCGCTCATATTTCAAATCTGATCGGTCATAATGGGCTCTACAGTGTTTTGTATCGATTAAAATACTGTAAAAACAATTCTTTGATCATTCTAAGCCACTCCACAGAATTGATGCTTGACAGCCCCACAACCTCAAGCACTTTAACCCTGAGTAACCAACCAACCATCAGTCAAGAAATTTTAAATTGTCTTTACATGCTATCATCCCCATATTCACCTTCAATGAATCAATTACAGTCAGCTCCAGGTAAAACAATGCAAACACAAGATAATTTCATAAACAGAACAAACTCCCCTTTCAGCAACATCATATAATGCAACCTGGGACACCTGCAGGTTTTCTCGCTCAAGCGATGAACTTCTAGCTCGAGCGAGAATTGACCATAGCTAAACGTCCAATGCAGTTAGCCACATAATGCAACCTGGGTCACCACATATTTCAATCACTTCTCGCTCAAGCGAAATTACCGTCGCTTGAGCTAGAATTTACCCGAGATTTAAGATAGCGGTTGTAGAATTGACCGCTATTAAAAGTATATTTTACATAGCGGTTAACTTGGAATCGCTATCTAAAATATATATTTAATAGCGGTTAGTTCTAGAACCGCTATCTAAACCCAAGTTGCATTATTTCGCTAAACGTCCAACGCAGTTAGCCACATAACGCAACTTGGGTCACCACATATTTAATCACTTCTCGCTCAAGCGAAATATTTGTCGCTTGAGCGAGAGTTGACCAGAGATAACTGCGTTCTTACGGATTTCGTCGCTCAAGCGAAGGGTCTTCGCTTGAGCGAGAGTTCATTGCGCGAAATAATATTATTTTAATACGTGAACAGTAAATAGTTGCGCAAAATAATATTATTTTATTACGTGAACAGTAAACCGTGCTAATTGTGTAAATAAAGTTGCGAGAGGTGCTATTTTGGAAAATATTTTTAAAAACAGTATTATTTATGAAAAAAAGTCATGAAGTTCCTACAGCTTTAACTAAATATTATATTTTTAAATCTTATTCTAAAATATGACATCATACCATTTTAGAAATAAAAATATAAACCTTACATACCAATTATCCATATTGAAGGTATTATCATAATAAAATGAAACAAAAGAGAATACTATATAATTATATCAATAAAAAAAATCATGAAAATTAATCAAGAATAAAAAATTCAACAAAAATACGAATATTAAATCAATAAACACTTATTAGTTACACAACTTTAAACTTATATACAAAACCAGTCTCGTAAGTCTTTATGATAAAAATATTTATTTTTATCATTATTTCTTTTCAAACAATTCAGCGCATATTTTAAACTTTTATCTGATTCTATATAGAGTTAACAAATTAATGGATATTTGGTACGTTTAAAAAATATTCAAACTTTAATTTTTATGAATAGTTATTTTTTTTTGTAATTTTAGATATTATATATATATATATATATATATATATATATAAGTTATAATATGTATTAAATAAATATTATATTAAAAAAATAAAACTATTATTTTATGAAACAGATAAATTAAATTTATTTATACTATAAATTACAAAATTTTAAAAAAATTGATTCAATTTAAGCAATAAAATCTTGATGTGAAGTAACCTTTTTCATACCTACCAATTAAACTGTCTATTTTGATAATCAGGCCCTCACCTAACAGTGGTAGATGTAGTGTGCATTTTTTTATTTATTTTTTTGTCAACGAGTTGACATATGCTCTTAAATGTACACGCGGTGTTGAACATGTTCATTCCAATTTTCTGAAATTGAAGATTAATTAACTTACTCAACACTTACAATGCCACTTACTCAATAATGTGCTCTTCCACTTAAATCTCTTACTGAATGTTTTAAGAAATATTATTCATCTTTTCTTCTTTATTAGTGCGCAAATTAACCAACATAAACACTTTTAATTCACTTCATAATATTTTTTATTATATGTTTTTACTTCCAAAATATGTGTATAAGGATACACATATTTTTCATTTTTACAACACAAAATTTCTTAAGGTTTTACTTGAAATACATAGTTATTATTTTAATAATTGATAATTAATTAATAATATTTTAATAGATATTTTCTATATAAATTCCAGATTTTAAAATTTATTATATTTATTAAAATACCATGATTTTCAACATTAAATTCTTGACATTGTAATCTATATTTTCTGCATAAAATATCATCGCATTTAAGAAATTGTTATACTCTGGTTTTCAAAAGCTTGTAAAGATAAAAAATAATTTGTCTTTAAGTTTAATTGATTTGACCAAAATGCTTTTAATTAATTTTATTCTGTATATACTTTTTTATCCTGTATATTTAGTGCATAAGTTAAAAAAATAATAAATATTTTAATATCTTAATTAGTTAATTAATATTAAATATTTGTAGATATATAAATATTATTTTAATAAGAATATTTTTCATTTACATAGACTATCATGTATAATAAACTTCTTCTAATGTCTAGCGCAAACTGTCTGAATTTTATTTAAGTTTGATTATATTTTTAGGCTTTAAAACTTATAATAATTGTTTTTTATCTAAAAGATTAAAAATAATTAAAAAACTTATTTTAATCTCTCAAACTGAATGCTTAAAATTAAAAATATATTTTTTCACTTATAAATAATTAAAATATATATATATATATATATATATATATATATATATATATATATATATATTATTTTAATTTGAAAATTAAAAATAAATCATTTAAAAATTTTCTTTATCCTGATATCTTTTCCTTGTTGAAATTTTTTTAATATATTTTATAATGTATATAATTTTAAATTTTTATTATACACGAATAATGAACAAGTTTCATCAAATTAATAAATTTGCTTTTGAATGAAACAAAATTAATAGTTGATAGGAAGAAAAAAGTTCAATCAGGATTCTTCCACCAGTTAATAACTGACCATGCAACTTATTATAATGTCATATGTTTTTTCTATTTTTGTGTGTGTCTTCGTTCTATTGCCTCTTTCGTGGTTAAAGAAAAATAAAGCCAATGATTGTGACTTTTTCTTAAGATAATGATAGTGGCTTATACGGTTGAAAAAGAAAGATCAATACTCTAATTTATTATTAGTATTATTATTATTATTATTATTATTTATTTTAATATATTTATAAATATCATATGGATTAAAAAAATTAATGTTTTATTTAATAATATATTTAAAATATTATTTATTTAGAATTTTTATTTATTATAATTTTATTTTTAAACGATGGTGTGTAAGAAAAGGATACATATAAATTATTTTAAGCGCTTGATTTTAAATCAAACGAAACTCATTAGTGTATATTATTATTATTATTATTAAATTAATAATTAATAGTAGTAATATAATATAGTGGCCATAGGTGTATTGTATATTTTTTTCCGTTCAAGATATATACAATTTGAGATTTTTTTTTAATCAAATGACGTTTTGAGGTTTAATCCTTATCTATTTCCATTGGAAAGTGGAATTTTGAGATTGTTCTTAATTCTTTTTATTTTGTTAGTGACGAAGCATATTTTTCTTCCCTTTCGAACCAATCCACTCCTCACATGTATACATCAATAATTTTGGATTCCTCTCCTAACACGTATTAATCATAATCATTGTACAGATAAAAAAAGAAACATTAATATGTGGTTGTAAAACATTAAATATAAACATTTGCAGTAGTTATTAAATTAATAAGGAAAAATGTTTTAAATGCAATATTAAAAAAAAAGAGACTAGATTTAAAATAGTAGGTAAAAACACGAGAAAAGTAATTTCATGACAAATGTAGTTCACACAATCGAAAAAGTAAGGGAAAAATATGCAATTAACTCATAACAATATTTTCGTTTTTTAATAAACCATGATAGGGTTTACATTTTTTAAAAATGTATAATGAATACGGGATTGACCTATAGTTTGGAAGAGTGTTTATCTTATTATTCCATCACAAATTATTAATATAATAATTTTTTATAATAATGATTTAAAATTCATACAAATAGTAATTTTTTATAAAATTATTTTACACATTTATATTAAAATTGTTAAAATATTAGATAAGTGTAATTTGAAGATCCAAATGCACGCTAATTGTTGGGAGAAAGAAAATGTTGAGAATATATATAAGTCAACAAAATAATATTAGATTCGAAAAATAATTTTCTTCCCTTAATACAGTTTCTATGAAAAGTTAAATATTGAGCAGTATAAAGTATTTTATAATTTTTTTAATACAGAGTCAAGAACTGAGAATGCAAACATATTCTAAGAGTTTCAAAGTTTAAATTATTATTTTAATTTATAACATAAAAATAAATATTGAGGTGGGTTAATGTAATGAACAATTGCAACGTATTATAAACCAAAGTACGGTTTACAATTTGTCAAATAAATAAATAAATAAATTCAATACTCTTTAGTGTGTGGTGAGAATAAATAAAGCTTGAGAAAAATGATTTTTTTTTTTTTAAAAAGTGGCGGACAAGACTTTTATTAGAGGCCAATTTGACTAAGCTATATGAACAAGGGTTGGGTGGTACGTGTCAAAGAGAAAGAGGGCCATTTATTTAGTTTTTCCACTATTTATTTAATCACGTACTTAGTGGAAAAACTTAAAGTGCAGTATTTGAGTACATGTGTAGTTTTCTTAGTCACTTTCTTTCTGTAATACGATTACCTCAGATACTTCCCAATCACGTTTCATTACCCACTCTTCATGTCATACGCCAACCCAACCATATATTAGAGCTTGATTACCATTTTTTATGTAAACCCTTTTTAAATGTAGGTAGCGTCTTAATAGTGAAAAATTGTAGTTAGATTCAATAGTTTCATTTTGTTAGGTATTATATGCATGACTTTATAATTTTTATTTAAATAACTTAGCGATTTGATTCAGTGTTAAAGATGAGTTTTATTATCTTCTCTCCAATACACCTTCTTTGTGTGAAGTACAACGTACAATTACAATAATTATAATTTAATTATTTTTTATAATATTAATATTTAGAAATTAAATAAAATTGTATGAATTCTGTAAAATCTAAAAATATAAAAGAAAAACTATATATAAATTTTAAAATTTGTAATAAAATATCATATTTTTTATAATAAAAAAAAATTATTGGCAGAAAATTTATTTCTTACAACATATTATAAAAATTTCCACTCTCGTTGACGCGACTTGCTTGTTTAGTATGACTCACTCTGTACTGTGAACAATGGGAATAGTATGATTTATTTTTGCTTGATAAGATATTGGTAATAAAGAAAAAATATTATTAAATAACATGATGTCTATAGCTTAAAAAATATTATTAAATAGAAAAAATATTTGTAGTATATGAATTAATGTTTGATTTGGGGTTAAATGCAAATTTATATTTGAATAATTTTTATTTTCTATTATTTTTTTATAATTTTAGGATTCGAAACGAGATGATTGGATACGCCAAATCACAGGTATACTTACGTAGGAGATGATTTTTCAATCACCGCCAAAGAGGAATAAGAAAGATGAAAGAAATGGGAACAGAGAAACTGGCAAGAAGTCTAATGGAAACCAAAGCTGTGACCTTGTTCGTGATCGTCTATAAATACACACATGTCCAAGTGCTCTCTTAGCAACACATTGGTCTCAATAACTAGCTTTCAAGAACAGTGTGGATGTATAAATTGTGACGGCAATTAATCATGCCGTTTAACATAACATCGATCAAGACATCCTCTAATGGAGTGTGGCAAGGTGATAATCCTTTAGACTATGCCTTCCCACTCCTCATAGTTCAAATCACCTTGGTCCTCATAGTCACTCGCACCCTCGCTTTACTTCTCAAACCTCTCCGACAGCCAAAAGTTATTGCCGAGATTGTGGTATGTCCCACTCAAACCAATCAATTTCATTAATTTCAAAGACTAGAATTAAATACAATTTCACATCCAATGAAGTTTGCGTTAACGCAGATACGCTAATTCTAGTTGTAGAACAGTTGAAACAGCTTGTCGCTATGTTTTGTTTTGTTCTGTCGTAAGTGCTGGGAATAATTTTAACGTTGATGAGAATTTGTGCAGGGTGGAGTTCTATTGGGCCCATCGGTACTGGGAAGAAACAAAAGTTATTTGCATCGTATATTCCCTTCATGGAGCACGCCGACACTGGAATCTGTAGCAAGCATAGGTCTGCTTTTTTTCCTATTCCTCGTAGGTTTGGAGCTCGATCTCCATTCCATTCGCCGGAGCGGCCGAAGAGCCTTCATCATCGCCGCCGTGGGGATCTCTGTTCCTTTCGTCAGCGGCATCGGAGTCGCCGTCGTCCTCCGCAAAACCGTGGACGGCGCCGATAACTCCGGCTTCGCGCAGTTCCTCGTCTTCATGGGTGTGGCGCTTTCCATCACCGCATTCCCGGTGCTGGCGCGCATCCTGGCGGAGCTGAAGCTCCTCACCACGAGCGTGGGGGAAACCGCGATGGCCGCAGCGGCGTTCAACGACGTGGCCGCGTGGATTCTACTGGCGCTGGCAGTGGCCCTGGCCGGGGACGGCAACGGGTCCCACAAGAGTCCTCTGGTGTCGTTGTGGGTTCTCCTCTCGGGGCTGGCGTTCGTGGTTTTCATGATGGTGGTTGTGCGACGGGCGATGCAGGTGGTCGCGAAGAGGGGCGAAAACGACGCCGTTGGGGAGGTTTACGTTTGTTTGACGCTGGCGGGGGTGTTGGTGTCGGGGTTCATGACGGACCTGATCGGGATTCACTCGATATTCGGGGCGTTCGTGTTCGGGTTAACTCTTCCGAAAGAGGGAAACTTTGCGAAGAAGCTAACAGAGAGGATCGAGGATTTTGTTTTGGGTTTGTTGCTCCCACTCTACTTTGCCTCTAGTGGGTTGAAAACCGACGTAACTAGCATACGTGGCGCTTCCGCGTGGGGGCTGCTGGTTCTGGTCATAACCACCGCTTGTGCTGGGAAAATTCTTGGCACCTTCGTGGTCGCCATGTTCTGCATGATTCCCGCTAGGGAATCGCTCACGCTTGGCGTCCTCATGAACACTAAAGGCCTCGTTGAACTCATCGTACTCAACATTGGAAAGGAGAAAAAGGTCACCTTCTTTCTTTTCTTATTATTTTTTCCCTTCTCAACAATCTTCGTCCATACACACGTTCAACCAAAACTCCACTTTCAATCAGAATTTTAAACCTGTGACGTCACGAGATATTATTTATTCTTGTTGAAATTTCCCTTTTTTTTATTCTTTATAAATTATATTATTTTTAAATAATTCAAATTTGTTATGTGCACCGTGTGTGATATAGTCGAAAATCTCATCAGATAATTTTTGAAGAAGAAAAGTTTTAGATTATTATTATAAAGAAGGAATGATAATTTAATTTTATTCATTACAATCATACTAGTTTGTTTTTAAGTGTATCTTAAGTTTGCAAATTTTTTTATAAATACAAGAGGTTTATAATTTTCCAATGCAACAGAGTTTGTAATTTTATCTTTTGTAAAAATTGTAAATTGAGAAAAAAAGAATTATTAAATGTATTAGTGAATATAGACAGAAAAATGTTAAAATATGTTAATTTTTGAATTTATTTCTTTATCTTTATTATATTATGTCTGTGAAGAATTATTTTTCCTTAGTACCCAACAAAATTGTAGTTAATATAAATCTTTCAACATCCATACTTTACCCATATCATGGGAGGTCGCTGGTTTTGAATAATACGGCGTTGAATAAAATACATTTACTCTACAACATAATGCAAGAGCATTGTGAATAAGCATGGTTAGGTACTTTTTTTTTTTGTTCATAACTTGTCTTGTCTCTTCTTATCAAGAACGATGAATAAATATTTGGTTTGTGGATAGAATCATGACTAAATATTACTCTATTCTAATAGAAAGAATATTAGTTACGCATAAAATAGAACTTGGACTACCTTATGGTTATAACAAATTCTTTCTTTTAAATAGTCACCCCAGCTATACAAGCAATTAATATGTTTTGACTTTAATTACATGGTGGATTTTATGTGTTAAGGATATAGGTTAGAAAAGTAGTGAGTTTAGTAAAATATTTCAGTTTTTATAATGAATGGGAAAATTGTTTTCAAAACATCGTCACCTCAACCCGAAATGTATTTTATCCTTGTCCTCACATTTTTGTTACACAGTTGTGGTTGAGTAGCCAATTTGTAAAAGATGGAGATCAAAATTCTGACTAGTCATGCCATTTACGTTTAAACTTTTCTCGTGCATTCATGAAACAATAATGTTGTTGTAAAAGAAAGACTTCATTGATTCCCGGGTGGGCCCAAAAGAAAATGGTATCCTAGAAATTTCGTGTCACATTTATGAGCTTGGTTCCTGACATCCATTTTAATAGTTTTTTTTTTTTTGGAAAAAAGTATTTTTGACAACGTTGTTTTTGTCTTATACGGTGTATGTATATCATGACTCGTTTTTTTTTTTTCTCCACTCTTCCTTCTCTACCTCTTCTTTCTCCTACGCAATTCCATCTAATGTATATCTGAGTTTGATAAATAAATATTAGCGTTGCTTACATTTCAAAAATAGATTATGTAGATAACATAAAACATTCACACTCCAATTACAGTAAATCTGTTGAGTTTTACTGTGACAATGTTAAAGGTCATATTACCAATAGTTTATGATTGTTTGACAGTGTAATTACGTAAAATTGTCTCATAAATTGGAAATACTTAATGTGAATTAATGTATATATTATAATATTATTATATTTTTAGTTAATATCAATTTTTGATATATTTTTTTGAGATATAGGTAAATAATAAAGAAAACCGATATTTTGATAAAAAATATATTTTTTATAATTTTGTTTATTAATATTATATTTAGAAAGTAATTAATTTAAAAACAGAAATAATTAATTTAAAATAAGAATAATTAAAAATTATTATTTATTAATAAATAAAGTTGTTGAAGTAATTTTGTTGATATTTGATATTGATTCTCAATTTTTATATTAAATCGTCGGTGCTCTCTGACTTCACCACATTTTCTAAACAAGAAAATGGACAATGAAAATAAGTACATGTTGAAATGAGATTAAAAATTGAAAAAAAAAACGAATTCACTCCTCCAAAACCATCTTTATACATCTCCGATAGAATTAGATTTGTGTGTCTCAAGTATGCTTTTATTTTAACGTATGAGGACGACATGCTTTAATTTTTCAGGTTTTGAATGATGAAATGTTTGCAATTTTAGTACTTATGGCTCTATTCACTACCTTCATCACAACACCAATAGTGATGGCCATCTACAAACCAGCTCGAGTGAAGTCAACGAAAACCCGGCGGAAGTTAGGTGACATTTCCGTGGGTTCTAGGGATGACACGGTTGACAAGTTCAGAGTCTTGGCCTGTCTCCATGGTCCAGCCAATATCCCTTCAATCATAAATTTGATTGAATCAACTCGAAGCACAAAGAACTCATTAATAAAGTTGTTCATGATGCATCTTGTTGAGCTCACAGAGCGCTCATCCTCTATCATCATGGTTCATCGTGCTCGTAGGAATGGTTTCCCTTTCTTCAACCGCTCCCATCGTGACGAGTGCCATGACAGACTTGCAGGAGCTTTTCAAGCCTACAGTCAGCTAGGCCAAGTCAATGTTCGATCCACAACCACGGTGTCTTCTCTCTCCACCATGCATGAGGACATCTGCCACGTTGCAAAGGAGAAAATGGTGACCATGATTATTTTGCCCTTTCACAAACAGTGGAGGACAGAAGTGAACGAGAATAACGAGAGATATCAGGTGTTGGAAAATGCAAGCCACGAGTGGAGAGTGGTGAACCAAAAGGTACTTAACAATGCACCTTGCTCGGTGGTCGTGCTTGTGGATCGTGGATATGGTAATTTGCCTCAAACTTCAAGCTCAAGTTCCATTGTGTCCCAACGAGTGTGCATCATCTTCTTCGGTGGCCCGGATGATCGTGAGGCTCTAGAGTTGGGGAAGAAGATGCTTGAACACCCAACAGTTAAAGTAAGTATTGTAAGGTTTATTGAAAAGAATGGGTTGGACAAGAATAACGTTGTGTTAAGCTTCTCACCTCACAAAAACAATCACGATAGTTACAGCTTCTCCACTGCTAAAATGAACCCCCAGAGAGAAAAGGTAACGCTCTAAAACACTTACAATTTACATGATAGGCTCAAGTTATACATTTAGATTTCCAAACATTGTTGAATAACATTCTTAATGAATTTCTCAACCCATTGGTAGATCCTTACTAGATAAAAATTGTGTCTTTCTTCTGCATGACCATATTATGTCACTGACAATATAAAAGGGTTGATTACAGGAGTTGGATGAGATGTCAATCAAAGAGTTTCAAAGCAAGTTGAATGACATGGTCGAATACATTGAGAAGTTTTGCGAAAACATTGTGGAAGACGTATTAGTAATAGGAAAAAGTGGGGATTATGATCTCATAATTGTTGGAAAGGGTCGATTCCCATCAAATATGGTGGCTGGATTGGCAGAAAGGAAACCAGAGCATGCTGAGTTAGGTCCTATTGGAGATGTTTTAACTTCATCAGAACACCAAGTGTTCTCATCAATATTGGTTATTCAACAACATGACGTGACATTGGTAGATGATGCTCCTGTATGCATGGTGCATGATGAGAATGACATGGTCAACACAAGTGCTTCTTCATCTCGTGTAGGAGGAATTTCAATAGGCAGTGACAATGCAGTGTAATATGTATATATTTTTTCTTTTTGTAAGCATAATAAGGGAACAAATCTTAACCAACATTTAAACATTCTTTCTGATGGATGTTGGAGACAATAAGACATTCTTTAAAGTAAAATTACATTATCTTAATGCATTTTATATAAGGATGTCTCTTGATATATAAAGTGAAAAGTCGATGTAAATAATTTCTCCAAAATTAAGGTTATTTTTTGAATATATTAAATAAATAAATAACTTAGTAAAAAATAAAATTTAAACAATAGTATAACATTAATCATTAATTAATAATTGGAAAACTATAACCATGATATTAAAATTATTGATTAACATCATCACCTTAGAATGAGATGAGAAAATTATAAATCGAAATCATTTTCAAATTTTAAATTTTCAATTTTCAATCATAATTCGTATATTTTAAAAATAATTTTATCTTAGTTCTAATATTTACGGATAAGATTAAATTGATTTAATTTTCGAGAAAAATATATACAAATATTTAATTTAGCTTTATTTGGATTCTTTTAATTCTAATAAAATTTATTTGATAAAAAAGAACAGATTTACTTAATTTGAATTATAAGTTTAAAAAATGAACATGTCACGTTAAAAATTAATAATTGTCATTTGACAGCAGTAAAAGACAAAAAATCAGATTAATTTATCTTTTCAAGATTATTAAAATAGTAAATTGAAATTCAACTTTTCCCTTCATGTATATAAATTAATATTGGAATTAATTCACAATGATTTGAAAATTCTTTTGACTTAAGATTTAAACTAATATTTTCTCCTTATCTATGACAATATAGTATTAAATAACTTATATTTAAAAGTTGTGTTACAATTTATGTAAGCAGGTAAATGTTGTGATTGTTGGATGACTTCATAACATCTTTCTAAAAGAATCAAGGTAGAAAAAAAAACCTTTTTATGACATGATGATATAGTTTATTTAATATCTATTGTAACAAAAAATAAAAGTATATATTATACTAATTTTTATTATGGAGTTGACTAATGAATAGTATAAAAGTTTTTATATAATTAAAAAAGTGTTTTTTTTTATGAAGATGGTTAAAAATATTTGCATTTTATGGGTCAAATTTTTTAAAAATTATCATAATGATTACAAATGTAACATAAAACGATTTTACGATAAAAAAATTAAAATAATGCTTTTTAAAATAATTTCAGTGTAATTTTATTCTTTTTATAAAGCTAAAACCTATTAGGTAAGTTTTTTTAATAATAAAATTAATTTTATTAAATATATTATTTAAAAAAAGTTAAACATGTTTTTAGTACTTGTATTTTCATGTGAAATTAGAAATAATCTTTGTCAAAGTTCACATAAAAATAATTCCTATATTTTTGAAATGATTGGAATATGTTCCTATTTTAAACGGCGTTAAATATATGGTGACATGTCTATCGTGAGATAATATGACTCATTCATTATTTGATACGTGTAATTATTAAAAAAAAAAACTCTTCTTAAAAAAAATATAAATTATTCAAAAGAGATAATTAATTTTGTTTTTTTGTTTTTTTTTAAATAATAATCTCGGTTGAATAATTTCTATTTTTTTAAAGAAGAGTTTTGCTTTTTTTTTTTTAAATAATTACAAGTGTTAAATAATAAATGATTCATACTATCTCTCGTTAGACATATTACCATATATTTAACGTCGTTTAAAATAGGAACTTATTCCAATCATTTCAAAAGTACAAGTATCATTTTCATGTGAACTTTGACGAAGGACTATTTCCAATTTCACGTAAAATTACAGAGACTAAAAACATACTTAATCCTTTAAAAAATTAACAATTTATTTATTATTATATATTTATTTTATAAAATATTATATTATTTATTTATTTTATTTATATTAATTATTATTTTATATAAATTTTGTATAAATAATAAAAGTAAAAAATATTTTAAATAAAAAATAAATGTATTAATAAATTTATTTATATATATATTAATTTTGTTATTTATATATTACTTATACAAAGTTTACATAAAATAATAATTAATATAAATAAAATAAATAATTAATATAATATTTTATAACTTCTAAAATATATATAAATATATTTATATAAAAAAGTTATATATTTTTTAAATAATATATTTATCTAAAAAAATTAATTTATTGTAAAATAATTGTAAAAATATATATTAATAATTTAAAAATAAATAATATAACATAATTTAAATTTGAAAATAAATTTATTTTTTATTTAATATATTTTTTTACTTTTATTATTTATACAAAATTTATAAAAAGTATTAATTGATATAAATAAAATAAATAAATAATATAATATTTTATAATATAAATATATAATAATAAATAAATTATAATTTTTTAACCAATATATTTATTTAATAAAATTAATTCAATTATAAAAAAATACAAAATTTACGTTGAGTTAATTAAAAAAGATGATTTTAATTTTTTTTATTGTAAAATCATTTTACGTCTAACGATTTCTTTATTTAAAATCATATAATGTAATACGATTAAATGCTGTTGGTAATTTTTTAAAAATTTGATCATATAAATATTTTTAACTTATTTGGATGAAAAAGTCTAAAAAAAGTTAAACTATTTAACTTTAAAAATTGGGTCATACTTTTGTATGATTATCTAGTAATTAATAATAATGTAAACTAAGTTTCCTTAATTTCGTTAATGATTACTGTAAAAAACATATCAATAATAATTTATGATTTATTAACATAATAATTTTTTCTAAAAGTGGTGAGTGCAATCACCAAACTCTAGATTTATACTTATGTAATAGATTAGTTTCATAATGTCATAATTTTTAGTTTATAAAAAAATATATTATTGGAACTCCATAATAGTATTATGTTATAGAGAATATAATTAGATAACTGGGATGGATAAGAAAACTTTGAAATGGAGAATATTTCAAATTAATTTTAATAATATTATTATAACAAATATAAAATCGCAATAATCTCACAGTTTTGTAATAATGAAATCTTTCCGAAAACGTCGATGTCAGCATTTGTAAGCTTTATATTATATTGTGTGAATATGAGTAGCACCACAGTGATGGTGATAATGCATCCATGGATGACAAAGTTGCAACGGCTTCATGAACATTGCAACCTTATAACATCTCCACATTTTCTTCATACTTTTCAGATCTCACTTCTTCAAACTCCATATATATTCATTGCATTTGCTGATCTGTTCATACATTATTTTCCCCAGATCACATTTTGGTACAGAGCCTGATTATTTGTGGTTAGTTTATGCTGTTAAATTATTACTAGTTCTGGAATCAATATATTTAATTATAATTAAATTCAAGAATCGTTCATATTCTACATTTCTTGTTTTGATATATTTGGGATGAGTTTACATATATGAAAAATGTAATCATGTGATGGTGAGATCACATGGTACATCACGAGTTATCGATTTTACGTTATTTTGTTACTGTTATATGTAAATGGTATATACTTTCTTTCGTTGCAGTATTGGTACCATTTTGCGAGTGATCAAAGTCGATTTGTTTATGTTATTAACTGCACGTATGGAATGGAAATTGTGTTCTTCATTCATGATACTAATCTTAATTGGGATTAATTTAATTAGCACACTGATATATAAATTAGATTTATATATAAGTATTTAATCTATACATGATATATAAATTGATAACAATTTTATATGATGAAATTTAATGTTTCAAATATTAATTTATTTATTTCTAATATATTTTGTATGAGATATATTCTATCTTAGAACATGTTAATTATTAATTTCAAGAGACGACCTGATTACCAGGGGACTTGTAATTAAAAGGATTAACCGAGCATTTGATGTAAATTTTTAATTAATTTTTCACTAATTGCCTAGACAACCTAGGGAGTGTAGAGATTAATTAAATTGTACTGTAGATGCAACTGACAAAACAAGGGGCTACTTATTACTGTTGTTAAGACATTTATATTATATTTTCCGTTGATTTCTTAAATTGTTATTATAATTGTTAAGAAATTTATATTATATTTTTTACGGAAAGAAATATTGATTTCTTAAATTATTATTATAATAAGTTGTAGAATTTTTCATGTGATAAACATTTTATATGTATTAACATATTTATTTTTATTATATATCGGGATATATCTATTTTGTTGTTATGATCAATTCTTGTCGATGAAAAGTTGGTTGGTGACAAGAAAGTCCTACATCACATTGGATAAGAAATGAAGTGAGCGATAGTAATTATATAATGTGTTTAAAGTTTATGAGGTTTCTCACCTCAATTAAAGACACTTTAATCTTGTATTTAACTTTTCTTATACTCTTGTAGTAGAGTGGTGTGAAGTTTAGTTTAAATTCTTGCTTTAGAGAGGATGAGTGTACTTGTGGTCAAGGGCATGAGAGACTTATCTATGTGTTATAAAAATTTTCATATAATGTTATTATATGGTTATCATTAGATAACAGTCGTGATTGGAGTATTCACGTTATATTTTTATGTTGATTATTTTTCTCTTATTTATCTATTAATCGGGTAATTCTCGAAGATAAATGATAATGTTCTTTATGACGTTTTTTTTATCACTATATTAGTATCGAAATTTGAGAATTGTTCTAATGCAAGAGAACTTATTTATATGATAAAAAAACCTCCTGTGTCTGAACCAAAAGACAAAGAAGATGATAACACTTATAAAAAATACTTAGAGGTTTGCATGAATGCAAAATGCATCATATTAGTGTCAATGAGTTCAAAACTCTAAAGACAACATGATTATATGAATCCATCAACTATCATGAATCATCTTAAGAAGATGTATGGTTCACAGAGTAGGAAAGCTGGATACCAGTTGTTTAAGGCCTTGTTTAGGTCAACATTGAGTGGAAGTGATAAGGTTGGACCACTTGTTCTGAACATTATTAGTCTTATAGAATAACTTGAGAAGTTGGATTGCAAACTTGAGAAGGGGTTATCTCTAGATTTAATTTTGTAATCATTCCCTAACTCATTCTCACAGTTCATTGTAATTTTAACTTGAACAAGATGCATTGCGAGTTACATGACATGTTGAACCTGTTGATTGACTATCAAAATTAAGTAGATACTAGTAAGAACGAACGATCTATCTTGGTGGTTGGAAAGTCAAACAAGAAAATAAGCAAAGGCAAGTACAAGCCTAAAAAGAAGCCTTTTGTAGCTAAGGATGGTGTGACCAAGCCTAAGCACAAGAAAAGTGATGCCGAGTGTTTCTTCTGTAAGGAGAAATGATACTGAAAGAGAATTTGCCGTAAATATCTTGACTCTTTGAAAGAAAAGAAACAAGGTAAGATATTCTTGAAAAACATTTTCATGATTTTCTTAATAATTATTGATCAGTTTTAGATATTGGTAGTAACTTTAACATCTACAATTCGTTGCAGGACTACGAGTAACTAACTGGTTAAAGAAAGGGGAAATCAGTTTTCAAGTAGGAAATTAAGCAAGTGTTGCAGCCAAAGCTATAGGAATAGTTTCCTTAATAATGTTGATTGGCAAAGTGCTAGTTTTAGAGGATTGTTATTATGTTCCTAATTTTGTTTCGAACATTATTTCAATTTATATGTTAGACCATTTTAATTATCGTACGATTTTTAACAAAGGTATATGCTCGATTACCATAACAACGATAATGATTCTTTATATGCAAATGGACATATCCAACACGACATTTATGTCTTACCTAATGTGCGTTATAATTCGATTATGTATGTCTCTGGTCTTAAAAGAGAAAGAGATAAGCAAGTAAATAAAATATATCTTTAGCATTATAAACTTGGTCATATTTGAGAGAAAAGAATTAACAAGTTACACAAGGAAGGTTATCTTGACAATTATGATTATAAATCATATACAACTTGTGAGTCTTGTCTCAAAGGCAAAATGGCCAAATCACCATTTATTGGAAATGGAATAAAAGCCTCTGAATTATTGGGACTTATTCATACTGATGTGTGTGGACCCACTAAATTTGTCTCTACAACACCATATGAGATATGGAAAAGATGCAAACCAAGCCTTAAGCACATTAAAGTTTGGGGATGTCCAACCTACATTAAGAAATTACAAATTGATAAACTTGAAGCGAGGTCTGGTAAGTGTAGATTCATTGATTATCCTAAGGAAACAATAGGATACTATTTCTACCACCCTTTTGATCATAAAGTGTTTGTGGCAAGAGGAGGAACCTTTTTAGAAAAGGAATTTCTTGCAGAAGGAATTCATGGTAAAGAAATAGGTCTTGATGAAGATCAACCAATCAATGAAACATTGAATGCTCAAGAACATGAGATGGAAATTAAGCGACCTTACTTAGATGTTCCTAAGTCTACTTCAGAAGCTATAGTCCAAAACCTGGTTGTAATTCAATACAATGATAGGTTTCTGAGCCGATTCAGGAACAGATAGAACAACTAATGAATCCAGAACAAGATAACTCAGTAGTACAAACACCTCTTAGAAGGTCTAGTAGATCACATCTTGCACCAGATAGTTTAAACTTGATGATACAACAAATGAAGATTGTCATATTGATGATGACCCTAGTTATGTAGAAGCCATGCAAAGTTTAGATCGTGAAAAATGGTAAGAAGCTATGAAATCTGAAATGGAATCCATGAAGATCAACAAAGTATGGACTTTGGTTGACGCTTCAAAGGATATCAAACTAATTGGTTGTAAATGGGTACAAGAAAAAGATTGGAGCAAATGGAAAGGTTAAGACCTATAAAGCTCGCCTTGTTGCCAAATGATATTTTCAAAAGAAGGAATACAATATGATGAGACTTACTCTCCTATGGCAATGCTCAAATAAGTTCGTATTATGCTTTCTATAACAAATTACTATGATTATGAAATATGACAGATGGATGTAAAAACAACTTTTCTTAATGGAGAGTTGAAAAAGAATGTGTATATGACACAACCTGAAGGTTTCATATTTATGCCTGATCATAATAAAATTTGTAAGTTACAACGATCTATTTATGGATTAAAACAAGCTTCTAGCTAGGAGTTGGAACATTCACCTTAACTACACAATCAAAATGTTTGATTTTGTTAGATGTGAAGAAGAACCTTGTGTATACAAAAAGGTCAGTGGGAACATAATTATATTTTTATTACTATATGTTGACGATATATTACTGATCGGGAATGATATTTCGATTTTACGATCTACGAAAATTTGGCCATCTAAGGAGTTCTCCATGAAGGATATGGGAGAAGCGACTTATATTTTGGGAATAAAGATATATAGAGATGGATCCAAAAAACTTCTTGGACTCTCCTAGTCTATGTACATTGATACCATCCTAAAGAGGTATAACATGGGCAACTTCAAGAGAAGTTATTTGCCTATAGGAACTGGAGTCACTCTTACACTAGTGCAAAAAAGGCTTTTTACGTCAGGTATTTTAGGTTTTTTACGTCGTATTTAAGATTGACGTTAAAACGGGAGACGTAAATTTACGTTGGACCCTTAGCATGACGTAAATTCACGTCAGTTATCGAGACTCGACGTTAATTTACGTTGCATTTACACTAAACAGACGTAAAAAATATCAAAAATTAAAAAATTTGGAGCAAATTTACGTCACGTATTGTTATACGCGACGTAAATTTACGTCGCATATTGGTATACGCGACGTAAATTTGCTCCTTTTTTTTTAATTGGGTTTATTTTATCTTACAACCAAAACTTGCAAATATATATTATAACCAAACAATCCAGAGGTTCATGTTTCTTTAGCTATGTAATTAAAAAATATAATATTATATATAATTCAAACTACATAATAAAACAATATAATACAAACAATAACCTACAAACTAAAATCTATTACAAACTAAAAGTTAATACAAACTAAAAGTTAGTACAAACTAAGCTACCTAAACTACATAATACACACAATATAATATAAACAATAACCTAAAAAATTAAGTACTAGAATTTTTGAACGAAAAATCTTGCCCATTATTATCTAATTTGTGTGATATCATATCCTGGTAATGGAGATGAATCTTGAAATACCTGAAACATTAATTTGACTTTTGTAAACATGCAACACACATAAAGTTAAATAAACTTAACTAATGTTGAAAGCAATTACCTCTGTCCAAGAATCAGTTATACCTGCACAAACTATGACTCTCATACAATACATAACATAGTAACCACATTCAAATGAGTATGTTTGCTTATTACATTGAAATGATGAATAAAATATAATGTTATTTTCAAAATTTAAATACAAACAATAATTATGGTATTCACTTATTATAATAAGTTTCTAACCTTAGGATAAATGAACTGTAAAGACTTTGTTTTAGGTTTTCCACTTAGAACATTCGTTATAAACACGATTCTAAATGAAAAAAAGTCATATATTATTCAATACCTTTTCCATTTTCACTAGCAAATTTCAAAAATTCATCAACTCCATTTTCGTACTCTTCACTAATACGACGTGCATTCATCCAACTTCGATTCATATTATGTTATAAAGTTTCGTCACTCCTAGAGATTCAAAATTTATATTTAAAAATAAATTAATATACAAACAACAAAGCACGTAAATGGAGTGTGTAAATCGAAAATGCACTCAAACAAAATAATGACATTCCAATAACAATCCAGTGGAGACATTCATACAATGACGTTGTTGAGATCCCTAAAAACAATCACGGATTCAATTTGAACATATATCAGGAGACATAGAACACTAACCTCGAGTAAACACGAAAACGATTTCAAACTCGAATCCAATCGGGGAGAAATGTCAAATTCGTAAAATGAGACACAATGTTGATGTTCTTCAGTGCCAAAATGATCGAAAATGGTGTGGAAAGGTAGTTGTCGTCGTTGTTCTCATTGTCGTTCTAAAAAATCCTTGCGGCGCGAGATGCAGGAGTGGGTATGGAAGAGAATAAAAAGAACTTTTTACGTCACACACCCTAGCACGTGACGTAAAAAGTGATACTTTTTACGTCGCGTACCCCCCACGTGACGTAAAAAGTATCACTTTTTATGTCGCGCACACCCCACGCAACTTAAAATGCTCTCTTTTACGTCGCGTTGTACCAGGTGTGACGTAAAATAGGTTTTTAACGTCACCTCTTACAATATGCGACGTAAAAGTTTCACCTCTTATTTACAAAATTGCCACCGCGTTTTATTTACGTTGAGTATTTTGATATGCGACGACAATTGGGTGACGTAAAATGTCATTTTTACACTAGTGTTAGTAAAAATGATTGTCCTTAGACAATTGAAGAAAGAGAGCGCATGAATAAAGTACCATATGCTAGTGCAGTGGGAGCTATCATGTATACTATCACTTATACACAGCCTGATGTTGCCTATGCACTAGGTGTAATTAGTCAATATGAAGCCAACCCAGGTGAGGAACATTAGAAGGTGGTTAAAACCATTCTTAAGAAGGACTTAAAGACCAATTCCTCATATATGGTGATTCTAAACTCAAGTTAACAGGTTTTGCTGATGCAAGTTTTCAATTAGACATTAATGATACCAAATCTGTTTCTGGTTATGTCTTCACCTTAAACGGTGGTGCAATAAGTTGGAAAAGTTCCAAGCAAAATAATACTGCTGACCCAACTACTGAAGCAAGATACATAGTATTAAGTGAAACTGCTAAGGAAGCAGTTTGGATGAAAAACTTCTTAATAGAACTTGGTGTAGTTCCTTCAATGGACGAACCCGTTATGTTATTTTGTGACAATAACGGAGCAATAGCTCAAGCATAGGAGCCTAGATCGCATCAAAAGATAAAGCATTATTGTATAAAATATCATATATAAGAGAATTTATTGAACATGAAAACCTTAAGATACAAAAGATAGAAGGCAAAAAGAATGTTGTAGATCCATTACCCAAAACATTTGGCATAAAAGAGTTTGACAGGCACAAGTGAGAGTTGAGAATGACATACATGACTGATTGGATATAATGCAAATGGGAGATTGTTGGCTTTAAGATATGCCCTAGATTAGATTTGTCATGTTAATAGTAATAAAATTATGTTTATTATTATTTATTTCATAATCATATTTACATAAGTCATATGATGATGTCCTTAATTAAAAATTGAAGACTTATTATTATAATATAAATTATAATAATGAGAAATAAGTCTTATATATAATTTTTATCTAAATTTTTCTTAATCATAGGATTTTAAGGATATGACATCTTTAATCCGGATAAATCAATATGTGTGTAGTGGTCTTTATCGGATAAAAATTAATAGATCTTATTTTTTAAATTACACATATAAATGGTGCATACGAAGATATGACCATCGAACTAACTTAAAAGAGAATTCCTAATGATTAATATTACCTTTGAAATGTTTATAGAAAATTCTTTTGAAGAAAAATATATAATTTCCTTAGACTTTAAATTATCATGGTAATTAACAAGTTATTAATTATATTTTGATATCGGGCACCTAACATTTTGTGATATTAGTTGAATGATTATCATATATAATTAAATTTTTGTGGTATTAATGATTAATCAAGAAAGAATTCATCAACTCTTAGTAATGAGTTTGACCTCTATAAAGACCTTGGTAATGATATTATGAATGAAAGAAAAAAAGAGTTTCTTAAGTTATTCATCACGTGTTAACTTATTGGAATTTGACAACTATATCATATTCTAGAGTTAATATAGAGCTGAAAAAAATAGAAGGAAATATTATATGAATCTTCTAGGGGTTCTAAAGTAAAAAGTACTTAATGTTATCTAATCATTAAGAAGTGTTATTAGACGCTAATCATGATTAGTAAATTAATGAGTTAATTTACTACTAGTTAATAATGAACTCACAAGATCACACATTAATGAATGTTCTGATTTTTGTTGGATAAAAAAATATTATTGATTAAAATTAAAGAATTTAATTTTATTTAATTAATATTTTTTTGAAGTAGAATGTTATTATATTTTTTGCTAACACCAAAAATACAATTAATGTATAATTTGAGAATCTGTAAAATTGATTAAGTGAGACTTAGTAAAAAATATCTTAATGTCTAGTAACTTACTGATAAGAACTTTAATACAATGATACTGGAAATTTGAAAATAATATAATAAAAAAGGAAGTCAAAAAGACTTTGTGAGAGAGACACCGAAAAATTAGCTACACGTGTGGTTCTATTAAAAAGGAAAACAATTCCTATTAAATTGAATCCATTAGCGTGAATAAAGGTTTCTTATGAGATAGGGAACATTTTCCAGTAAATATATTGGACTGACTTGCAAAGAAGAATACACACAAATTTTTACTCATCTCACTTAAAGTTTTTCCACATCTCACTAAAAGTTTTTCCACATCCCTGAGTCAATTACATATTATCACTACTACAAAAAACACTTTCTACGACAGCATCCAACGTCGGTTATCACGAAGACCGACGTTGTACAAGACGCGGTGGCAAACTTGTAATTATGAAACAAAATTTAACGTCGGTTATATAATAACCGACGTAGTAACTGCAATTCAACGTCGGTTATATGACAGACGACGTTAAATGTTTAAATTTAACGTCGGTTATGTATAACCGACGTTGAATTCCCAAAATCAACGTCGGTTACATGATTTACCCGACGTCGAAAGCGTTATCCACGTTGGGTTTTTTAATAACCGACGTTGAATGTCCTTTATACCTCTCCTCCTAGGCGCACTACCCCTCGTCTCGCTTCTTCTTCGTCCCACATACTCCCTCCTTCGCTTCTTCTTCGCTGTGTCTCAGTCCTCACTGCTGCCCCCTCGCCGCCCCTTCGCCGCCCACTTCGCCGCCCCCTCGCTCTGCCCCCTCGCCGCCCCTTCGCCGCCCACTCGCCGCTGCTACCTCATTCGCTGTGGTCTGCTGCCTCAGTCCTCACTGCCGTGCTCTGCCCCCTCGCCGCCCCTTCGCCGCGCTCTCATCAGGTTAGATTAAGTTGTATGGATGATTTACAACATGCATTTAACATAAATATGGATTATTTAGAGCATTTCCTGCGTAGGAACATTAGAAAGATGATGGATGATTTTGTATATATGGTTTGATTTGATCTAGGTTCGTTTAGGTTTCGAAGTGGTATATGGAACATTAGGTTTCGTTTAGGTTTAGGTTTAGGTTTAGGTTTCGAAGTGGTATATGGAACATTAGAGCATGTATGGAACATTAGAGCATTGTTAGACAATGTACACGTTTTTTTTGTATTGTTTTGTTAAACATTTTCTAATAAACCTTGAATATCTAGGCAAGCCTTTTTGTGTAGTTAGATGGATTGAACATGGGTCAATGCAAGTCATATGTCAGAAGAGTATGAGAATGAAGTTGACTCCTTTTTGAAATTTGCCGAACAAAATGCTCGCAAAATGAATGGAAAAATCTACTGCCCATGCGTTAATTGTGTAAATGGCAGAGTACAAGAGATGGACACAACGCAGGAGCATCTTATTTGCGATGGGATGATGAAGAATTACACCATATGGACATGGCACGGTGAAGTGGTTGATATTCCAACAGTATCACAAACTATTGCGGATGATGTAACCTGCGAAGATCGAATAGAGGACATGCTTTGTGATGTGGGTCAAGAGAGCTTTCTTGAAGCACATGCATCTATATATGATACATTGAGGACCGATTCGGAGACACCTTTGTATCCCGGATGTACAACTTTCACACAGCTTGTCATCTCGTGTTAAGATTGGTCAATCTAAAAGCAAAATTTGGTTGGAGTGATACAAGTTTTAATGAATTACTCCAACTTTTGAAGGAGATGCTCCCGGACAATAACACCTTGCCGGACCGTATGTATGAAGCGAAGAAGATACTATGTCCGATGGGTTTAGAATATAGGAAGATACATGCTTGCCCTAATGATTGTGTGTTATACAGGAAAGAATTCTCATCTTTAGACCAATGTCCAACATGTGGTGTATCACGTTACAAAACGAAGGATGGTGATGATTGTAGTCGGGAGAGTGGTAAAAAACGTCCTCCTGCAAAAGTTTTATGGTATCTTCCAATTATTCCAAGATTTAGGCGGTTGTACGCTCACGAAGATGCTGAAAATTTAATTTGGCATTCAAAGAGAAAAACATGTGATGGGCAAATGCGACATCCATCCGACTCTCCCCAGTGGAAGAATTTTGACCGTCTATTTCCAAGTTTTGGTAGTGATGCAAGAAACCTTAGACTTGGATTAGCAACAGATGGGATGAATCCTTTTGGAAATTTAAGTAGTAACCATAGTTCATGGCCCGCTTTATTGATGATTTACAATCTTCCATCATGGTTATGCATGAAGCGCAAATATGTCATGTTGTGTATGATGATTTCAGGTCCAAGACAACCAGGAAATGACATAGATGTGTATTTGAGTCCTTTGATAGAAGACTTAACACTATTATGGGAGGAAGGAGTAGATGCATTTGATGGGTATCGCCAGCAGGTTCAAGTTGCATGCAATGTTATTTTGCACCATTAATGACTTCCCTGCCTATGGAAACTTGAGTGGGTATAGTGTGAAGGGGCATTATGCTTGTCCTATTTGTGAAGAAGAGACCAGTTATATACAATTGAAACATGGAAAGAAGACAGCTTTATAACAGCACAGAAAATTTCTCCCGCATGACCATCCATACCGTAGACTCGAAGAAAGCTTTTAATGGCATACAGGAGGATGAAATTGCCGAGAGAACCATTGATCTGGTTTAGAAGTTTACGATCGAGTGAAGAACATAAGCATTACATTTGGAAAGACCCAAAAAAGGTCTTCTCGACAAGAACATGTAGAAGAAGAGATCAATTTTCTTTGATCTTCCATATTGGAGCCATTTAGAAGTACGACATTGTATTGATGTTATGCATGTGGAGAAGAATGTATGTGATAGTCTCATTGGCACATTGTTAAACATTCAAGGAAAGTCAAAGGATGGGATCAAAGCACGCCAAGACCTTTGTGAGATGGGAATACGTCCTGAATTACATCCAAGGCCTCGAAGGCAATAGAACATATCTACCACCAAAGCATGTCACACCTTGTCAAAGAAGGAGAAACGTAGTTTATGTCATTGTCTTGCAAGTATTAAAGTGCCACAAGGATACTCTTCAAATATTAAGAGTCTTGTATCCATGAAAGATCTGAAGTTAATTGGATTAAAGTCCCATGATTGTCACGTTTTGATGCAACAGCTTGTTACCCGTGGCTATACGTAACATATTGCCTAAGAATGTTAGACATGCCATTATGCGACTATGTTTTTTCTTCAATTCTATTTGTGCCAAGGTTATCGATGAAAAATCACTAGATGAGTTGGAAAATGAGGCTACGGTTGTGCTATGTCAATTGAGATGTATTTTCCTCCATCATTCTTTGATATAATGATTCACTTAATCGTTCATGTTGTGAGGGAGATACGAATTTGTGGGCCGGTTTATTTGAGGTGGATGTACCCAATTGAGCGATACATGAAGATCTTCAAAGGGTATTCTAAAAATCCATATAGACCGAAGCTTCAATTGTTGAGCGAGTATATTGCGTGAAGAAGCCATAGAATTTTGTTCAGATTACTTGGCAAGAGTCGTACCTGTGAGTGTACCTAGAAATCGTCATGATGATAGGCTAAATGGTAAGGGAACTCGTGGTATTAGAATTCAAACAAAAGATCATGTAGAGTTGACCACCGCCCACTTGTATATTTTGAACAATACGTAAGAGGTTATTCCTTACATAGATGCACATAAAGCAATGTTAAAGGACCTAAACCCCAAAATGGGTGAAAGGTGGTTGATGAAAGAGCATAACAATAACTTTATCAATTGGTTTCAAAGCAAAATATTTTCAAGTGACAATGCCTCCGATACACTTGAAATGGCTAGCACATGGGCCTAGATATAATGTTATAACTTGGCAAGGGTATGACATTAACAAATACTCATTCTATACGAAGGCACAAGATGACAAAAGTATGGTCCGAGAATAGTGGAGTATCTATTGAGGCAACATCTATGCACTTTTCTAGTGCAAAGGACAAAAACCCCATCATGGCATCAGTTAGTTACTTTGGAGTGATTGAGGAGATTTGGGAGGTCGACTATACTAAATTCAAAGTGCCTTTATTTAAATGTAAATGGGTTGATAGCAATACTGGTGTCCAAAGAGACCAAATGGGATTTACTTTGATTGATATAAACAAGATTGGTCATAAGGAAGAACCCTTCATAATGGCATACCAGGCAAAACAAGTGTTTTATGTCACCGATCCATCAAATGATAGGTGGTCAGTTGTCCTCAAAGGAAAAATGATTGATGTCACAAATGAGAATGGAGAAGAATTAGATGATTTTATTAACATTCAAAATTCACCACGGTTGCCTATTGCTATATCCCAATTGGAAGAGGACTTTGTTCATGCTACTCGCAATGACCATGATGAAGGCATATGGGAAAATATTAATACAATCTAAGTTATGTTTCTATTTATTTATTTTTTTAACATGTAATTGAGGAGACTTTGCATGTGTATTGATATAATTCTATGTTTTTTTCATTACAGGTAAATGGCATCTCCTCCACCATCTCCTCCACCATCTCCTCGGGCATCCGGAAAGACATTTTCCAAGTAAGAGGAGTCGACAATCTACACGGTTGAAAGGCTTGACCGTTAGACACATATCCGGCCAAAAGTTATCTCGTTTCGTTGATCCTAGGACCGGCAAGGTGTCGGTCCCTTCAGTACCCAATTTAGTAGCTACTTGGGTACACTAGCTAGAGAGAAGGTATTTATTCTATTTCAAAGTTAATTTCATTTCAAATATATTGTTGATACTTATGTTGTTTATGTTGTGGTAGATATCTATTCTCCATCCTACTTGGGATCATGTGGAGGAAACCGTGAAGAACTTGTTATGGCAAGATCTTCTTGTAAGTATGTGTATTTAGTTGTTTATATTGTTTATACATTATTATCAATTGGTTAACTAAAACTTGTTTGCTACTGTAGGAACACTTTGATTTAGTTAATTCCGAGGATGTGAGGAGGAAGATAATGACAGACCATAGCAAAAATGTGGAGACAGTTCAAGTCCACATTGACCACTAAATGGGTGTATGCCGAGGACAAAGTTAGCAAGGGATTAACCCCTTGCCAAAGATATGGCATAGATGGGGACACTTGGAAGAAGTTTGTACATAGTAGGACTGGTTCGAGTGGGAGGTAATAACTTATGGCTTAATTGACTTGAATATTTCATAATGAGTTGTGTATCTAATATTGTGTTCAATTATGTTGCAGGAAAGAAGACAAAAAGCAAAAGATATTCAAAGGAAGAATGTCGCCCCCACCTTCCGTCTCGTGGGGGTACGACTTATTGACTAAGAAGATGATGGAGGAGAAGAGTAGACTTCGACAGTCGGAGTTAGCCTCTTCGGTTTAAGCGAAGAGCAGATTCCTCCACCATCTCCTCCAAAACGTCACCGAAGTGGAAGAGGGCGCGTACAAAGCCTTCCGGTGACATGACGTCGCTGAAGCCCGAGAAATTGTTGCTCGGATTGTAAGTAAAAGAAGTTAATTTACTTTGAATTAGTTATATGTAACATGTTCATTAATAAAATTAACTTTTATAATGTAGGATGCCTTGGAGGAGCAGTGTACACGTGGAACTTCCATCCCTTCGGTCGTCGGGATATCTTGACCACTGCTATTGGACGACCGTAACATCCAGGTCGTGTTCGAGCCGTTGGCCAAGGTGTGGGTGTCCGACGGTATTTTGGACCACCATCACAGGATATCCGCACCTCCACATCCCCGAGCCAAGGAGATATTGCTGCCTTGGAGATGGCTCTCACGGAGAAATTGACACCGACCATCGTGGCAAAATTGGAGGAAGAGTTGACTCCCGCCATCGGCGCACGACTTGAGGAGACCATCACCGCACGTGTGCGGGAGCAGCTCCTGCGTATGACCTCCATGGGTACTTCATTTGCCGATGCTCATCCTCCATCGTGTGCATTTTCAACCACAAATTGGTACTTGACTTGTGTTTCTAAAATCTTAGTCCTTATTGGAATTTACTGTATTTGTAGGTCCAAGAGTTAGCACAAAGGGCAGTTAGTGCTGAAGCCACTATCGAGGTCACACTCGAGGTGGCATCTATTCATCCCGAATCCACAAAGGATGATCGATATGGCTTGTGGGTTGAGGTAGATGAAGGTCTAAGGCTAGTGGCCCATGGATCGGCTTCATGAAGGGGCTTCAACCATCCACAATGTGCCTTTGGATCCTAACTTGGTCAAAGTAGTGGTTGAAAAGGTGGTTGACGTTGCGGCTAGTGTCCCTATCCCCACTCGAAGAGGTGCGGACAGTGGGCCAAGCCCTTCGGACCTTCATTACTTGGCCCCGACATTTAGTTAGGTCAATAATGGCAAAGGTATGTATATGTATGGTTATAATACATCTAACACATAAATAAATTGATTTATTATTTATGATTATATTTTATAAAATATGTAGGATGTTCGGCAGCCAAAAGACTTGGGTAAAGCTATTGCCACTCCTTCGCATCTAAGGAGAAGACACCAGATTGTGGAGACTTCTCCAAATCCAATTTTTGATCTCTTGTCTCTTTCCCCACAATTGTATCCGTAGTCATTCCAAGTTCCATGGGATTGTACATTATTTGGGATGACTTCTAGCAATATCCCCTATACATTTCCCACACTCGATGCCCTAGAGATTGGGATGGGCAATCAATGTCTAAATATAGCTATTTTACAATTTTGGACATTGTAAGTTCATATCTTTCATGACTCTTTTCATTTTAGTAAATATATAAGCTATAAGTTCACTTAAATTGGCATATTTTAGGATGATGCACGAAATGATAGTGGAGCGGGGCATTGGTCATGTGTATGGATTCTTCGAGCCTCAATCCATACAAAAGTCCGGGAATAAGCGTGATCAAATTCTCGGTTACATGCGAATTGGATGACTGTTTTTAAAAGAGATATTTACCTTGGAGCATACCATCATTCGTAAGTTATCCCGAACCTCTTCCGGTTTTACACAAGTTTTTTTAATAGATTCTAATCATGTGTATATACGTAAACCACCTGACGACTATTAGTTATTTGTCCAAAGCGAGAATCTTGTGTGTTGGTTCTCGCTCATTGGGAAGAAAACCGGACATGGAGCTAAAAAATATTGTAAACGAGTAAGTATTTATTATATTATGTCTAAACATCTTGATTATTCTATTTCTAAGCCCCTTCTTTTCAATATATAGTGCTTTAAAGGTTTGTAGTACATTAGATGGAAAACACACAAGTAAAAGCACAACTCTAAATTGGAATTTTATCAAAGTAAGTAGCCTTTATATATATTATACTATCTATTAATTTACGTTCAAATTTAATAGTTATTTTTAACATATTTACTCATTTTTAGTGTAACAAACAAAATGGAGGCTACGAGTGCGGCTACTATGTAATGTATTGGATGTGACTCATCATTTTTGGTAGCATTCAGGATAGTTGGGACGATGTAAGTTGACATTTGCTATTATATTCAATTCCTTTATTTTTATTGCTTAGGATTTACCATTCTATTATTGTGAACTTCTTACAGGCATTTAAAGATATAAAACATTTGCCTATGGATACTATAGACATGGTTAGAAACAAATGGGCAGAAAAGTTTGTACAAGTAGTTAGGAATAATAGGATTGATTGATAATTTTTGTGTATTATGTACATAATGTGGCTGGACTGAGATTTTTGTGTATTGTGTAAATATATAGTGATTAGGTGAAAAGACCTGGTTGAGATTTTTGTATATTATGTATATATTGTGTAAATCTAGCTGGACTGAGATTTATAGCAGGTCGTGTATGGTAGCACAAAAACAGAACAAATTTTTTTTTAAAAAAAGGGATATTCTACGTCGGTTATTGCATTAACCGACGTTGTAACGTCAGTCGCTTGAGCGAAACGTCGGTCGCTTGAGCGAAACGTCGGTCGCTTGAGCGAAATAGCACCCGAGAGTCCCCTTTGTTTGAAGGCTTCGTCGCTCAAGCGAATACACCGGTCGCTTGAGCGAGAAAGGACTTTCAACGTCGGTTAGTTCAATGTCCGACGTAGAAATGAGTAAATTCTACGTCGATTATTGAACTAACCGACGTTGAAAGTCCTTTCTCGCTCAAGCGACCGTGTACTCGCTGAGCGAAACAACACCCGAGAGTCCCCTTTGTTTGAAGGCTTCGTCGCTCAAACGAGTACACCGGTCGCTTGAGCGAGAAAGGACTTTCAACGTCGGTTAGTTCAATAACCGACGTAGAATTTACTCATTTCTACGTCGGACATTTGCTTAACCGATGTAGATGTCTAACACTTTCAACGTCGGGTATTCTGAACCGACGTAGAATCCTTTGATATTCAACGACGCCTGATTCAACGACGTCATTGGAACCGACGTTGAAAGCCTTCTACACCCGACGTTGAATGCTCATTCTGCAGTAGTGTATAGTTCTATATGTTAAGTGTTGACACCATAAAATTAGTCTAGGTGTGGATATGCATAAGATTTTCATATATTTAAAAGAGATAACTTTAGTATTGTTACATCCTATAAGGTGATTTTTAGATGTTTTTTTTTTTTTTTAACTTTGCATGATTTAGCCACTAAAATTCTATTATATCCGTTGCACACGCTAAATATAACCTTCAATTGTTATGATAATCTCAAGTCTAAGAAATATATTTTTTTCAAAAGAATTTCTTATTAACATTTTTAAGATAATATTAATTATTAAAAATTTTTAATAATTATATCTTTATATACATCATTTATATGTGAAATTTAAAAATATGATTTTTTAATTTTTATTTGATAAAAATCACTACACATATTGATTTATTCGGATTAAAAATATTATATAGTCAATAATTTTATAATAAAAAACAATTTAAATAAAAATCCTCTAATCCAGAATAATTTAAATAAAAATTATATATAAAACTTATTTTTTATTATTATAATCTATAATTTAATAATAATTTTTAATTTTTAATAAAAACCTCATATGAATTATGAAAATATAATAATAAAATAAATAATAATAAATATAATTTTATTATTATTAACATCACAAATTGAAAGGCACCAACATCGATTTATTCTGAAGAAATAATTAACAAGAAGTTTAATTCTCGTCAAAGTCCGAAATAAATCGTACTAGAATCTTTGAAACTTTGTCTCCAGAACGGAACAACATCTTATATTCAAAGTTTTCTAAAATGATAATTTTATATTATATATTTAATTTTTTCTAATAAATTAAATAAAATAATATATAAATAATATATAAATATTAACTACTAAAATCCAAACTTTTAGGAGATTCCAGCCGGTAGAGACCACCTACCCCTCCGCCTCTGTTTGTCTGATTGATTGAGTCAAGAAAACTGTAGAAATCATCTTTCTATTTACTGAAAAAATTATTGACGACCTTTATTCTGTCTTTTAAAGAATAATGAAAAGTCTTATAGTTTTTTTATTTTAATTTTTTTTAATCTTCTATGATGTTCTAAGAACTGTGAACAAGTGTAAGTTGAAAGATACCAAATTTTTTAAGTAACAGCGAATGTCATGAGATGAATTCACGGAAGAATTTGATTGAATTTGATTGTCACTGTACAATAATTCTGTTTAACACGATTACATATTAAATTTTGTGTCCTCTCTAATATGAAAACCAAAACAATAGCCTCCACTAACAAGTGATGCATTCATTACTTTGTGTTATGACTTTTCTCCACTTTCCATCAAATTGCTTAGTGCATACTTTTTTCTTTGATGTTGACATTGGCCCCACGATACTAACATGAGAGGTTCATACACACGACACGTTTACCTGTCTTTTTTCGCTAAAGCTTCATTCCTTAAAGAAAAAATAAATAAATGTCCGAATAATTCTTCATTATACTAAGGCTTTGTTTGGTTAGAGTGATTTGAGAGAGTGGAAATGAGGGAGTGAAAAAGGAGGAATTTAAAGAGAAATGGAGATGAATGGAATGTTTATGGGAAATTGTGAATGATTTGATTGATATGAGATATAAAAATTATAATTTTATGTTCATTATTTAAGAAAATTACCATTTTACATTTGTATAAAATAAGGTTCAAATGATTATAAATATAAATTTTTAATTAATTATCCATATTTTAATATTGATTATATATTTAAAAGAAAAAACAAAATTAAAAGTGTTTGTAATTGGAAACAAATTTAAAAAATTAACTTTTTTTAGATAGTTATTAAAAATTATATAAATAAACAATTACAAAATTATGTACATTGCATATCCATATTCAAATAATGTTGACATATTAAATAAATTATTTGACTAATAATTAAATAATTATAAAATATAAAATAATAATTAATATTGATCTGATAATAACAAATAATTATGAAAACTAATAATATAATTGTACATTATTATTTAAAACAAATATAAAATACAGTGAAAATAGAATAATAATTAAATGAAACATTACTAAAATTATAAACCTATGCACACTAATACTCTTCAAACAAATAATTATAATGTTATTCATCTTTTGAGTCAAGTCCTCCAGGTTCAGATCATTCAATCACTTCCACTCAAGAACATGAACAACTTGGGAGAGACGAAGATGTCCCATATATCTGACTCCGAATGTTGAAATGTTGATGATCGTCTCATCACATTAACTTGAGATAAAATAATTACAATATAATTTTCTACTTTAAGAATTAATAATATAATTAAACTCAAAATTGAGAATACTCTTATACATTTTGAACTCTTTTGGATAAATTTTGTTTCCCTAATTTTTGATAAAGTTAATTTTAATATTTAAAATTATTTTACATTTTGAATTCGAAAGGTTTTCTCTAATAGCAAATTAAATAACATAATATTCAAAAAAATATTTTAAGATTCGAGTCTCGGGTTGCATTTC
Organism: Sphenostylis stenocarpa; assembly: GCA_963425845.1. Classification (NCBI taxonomy): domain Eukaryota; kingdom Viridiplantae; phylum Streptophyta; class Magnoliopsida; order Fabales; family Fabaceae; genus Sphenostylis; species Sphenostylis stenocarpa. Next base: position 38,572,312 of record OY731398.1, on the reverse strand, counting down.
GCTCGAGCGACTATATCTCGCTTCGAGCGAAAAATGATCCCGATCGATCATAATTTGAAATGATCGATCATAATTGGAGGATATCATAGCGGTTCCTCTGTAATCGCTATCTAAAGTGTATATTAGATAGCGGTTCCAGTGGAACCGCTATCATATACAACCATATTTTAATTTCTTGAGTCTCGGGTTGTGTTTCGCTTGAGCGACTATATCTCGCTCGAGCGAAAAGTGATCCTGATCGATCATAATTTGAAATGATCGATCATAATTGGAGCATATCATAGCGGTTCCTCTGTAACCGCTATCTAAAGTGTATATTAGATAGCGGTTCCAGTGGAACCGCTATCATATACAACCATATTTTAATTTCTTGAGTCTCGGGTTGTGTTTCAGCTTGAGCGACTATATCTCGCTCGAGCGAAATATGATTCTGATCGATTAGATTTTTGAAATGATCGATCATATTTCATAATTTTTTCAAATAATTAATTCTAATCGATTATTTTTCTAAATTATTGATTAGAATTGATTAGTTTTTCAAATAATAGCTTAGAATTGATTAATTTCAAAATATGTATTAAAAAATTATAATTAAAAATATAGATTATTTAAGAATATTAACTATTGTAAAGATAAAGTAGAACATGGGAGGAGATGAGGATGATAATATAATGATAGAAGTTACAAAAATGTAGCATTGAGAAGTTTGAAACAAAAAAAAATTAAGAAAATAGAGATTTAATTACACTTTTAATAAATTGAAGATAATTACAATATAATTTTCTAATTTGAGAATGAACAATATAATTAAGAAGATCAAGTGTAATGTTATTGATGCTAATTTTAACAATAATACAATAATATTATTTTGGAAAATGCCCATATTCATGTGAATATTTTGATTATTATTATATAAAATAATTAAAAGAATAAGGTAAATAGAAAAGTAAAATGCATGGTTATACCACTTTCCTTTTAATCTATAATTAGTTAGGTATGAATCAAATGTAAAGTCTAATGTTATTGATGCTAATTTTAAGAAGATCACAAAATGTAAATTAAATAACTACAATATAAATTTCTACTTTGAGAATGAACAATATAATTAAACTCAAAATTGAGAATACTCTTATACATTTTTGAACTCTTTTGGATAAATTTTGTTTTCCTAATTTTTGATAAAGTTAATTTTAATATTTAAAAGTATTTAACATTTTGAATTCTGAAAGGTTTTCTCTAATAGCAAATTTAAAAACATAATATTCAAAAAAATATTTTAAGATTCAGTCTCGAGTCGCATTTCAGCTCGAGCGACTATATCTCGCTCGAGCGAAAAGCGATACTGATCGATCATAATTTGAAATGATCGATCATAATTGGAGCATATCATAGCGGTTCCTCTAGTAATCGCTTATCTAAAGTGTATATTAGATAGCGGTTCCGATGGAACCGCTTATCATATACAACCAAATTTTTAATTTCTTGAGTCTCGGGTTCGTTTCGCTTGAGCGACTATATCTCGCTCGAGCGAAATATGATTCTGATCAATTAGATTTAGGTAATGATCGATCATAATTGGAGGATATAATAGCGGTTCCTCTGTAACCGCTATCTAAAGTGTATATTAGATAGCGGTTCCAGTGGAACCGCTATCATATACAACCATATTTTAATTTCTTCAGTCTCGGGTTGTGTTTCGCTTGAGCGACTATGTCTCGCTCGAGCGAAATATTGGAGGATATAATAGCGGTTCCTCTGTAAGCGCTATCTTAAGTGATATATAATAGCGGTTATGTTTTAACCGCTATTAGAAGTGATATATAATAGCGGTTAAGATTTAATCGCTATCATATATTGCAGGGTAACAGTGTCTTTTCATTACTTTCATCTCTTTTCTTCGCACCTCAGCGAAGAAACTCTCTCTCTCATCTCCCCCTTTTCCTCGTCTGCATTTCGTCGCAAATCAGTTCAATCAAACGTGGGTGAATCTCGTGTTTCTGTCTTCGTGAACAGTATTTCATCGCAAATCAGTTCAAACAAACAGGGGCTAATGGATCGTGACGTGAAATAAGTTGTTTTTAAAATTTATTTTATCAATTTACATATTATTATTTTTGGTCCGCATAAGTACTGGTTGATTTTTTAAGAGTTTCGTATAAGTACTGGTTGTAATTTTTATATTTATTTATAATTTTGGTTATAATTAAATATATATTTTTATATATTTATAATTTTAATCTTTTAGTTTTTTATATTTATTTATTATTTATTAATAAATATTATAATTTTTATAATTTTTTATTAATAAAATATTATTTAGCCAAAAATTAATAATAAAGATCTAGATATAAAATAATATATTTAAAAATAATAATCACATTTAAAATATATATTTAATTTATGTTGAACCTTTTTTTATTCTAATTAACATCAAGATCAAGGTAATTTATTTTTAAATTCTCCTTTCATCTTTATGATTTTAATGTTATTTTTGAAGATAATAATTTTAAGAATTATTCTAAATATTATCGTTTTGAAATTTAATATTTATATTATAATTTAATTATTCATGATATTATTAAACTTTTAAATACAATTTTTAGATTAAAAAAATAAAAAATATGTTTTTATCTTAATTTTTTATTTTAAAAAACACTTAAATAACTTAAAATAAAGAAAATTATTTATAAATTACAGTTAATTTTTATTATATGATGCTAATATACAAAATTCTTAATTTTCTTTTTATAACCAGTTCTAATATTTCAATCTCAAATATTTTAAAATAATATCATTAACATCAGTTACAATATACAAAATATTTTGATATTAAAATTTGATATTTCGATGCAATTTTTTTCATACGAGTAAATTAAAGAAGGAAAAGTTATCACTTACCTCTATAAACCGAAACACAGAGCCTTGCAAAATTAAGAAATTAAGATATTTGACCCAATTAATTTATTTCATTATTTATTTCAATTAGCTTAGGGACGTGATTATCTAAACTATTTATTTTAATTTTGTGAATTTTACATTCTCTCCTTCGTAAAATGGTTTATTTTATTGTTTAAGTTACTAAAATTTGTGTTTATGTTAATTTTATAATCAATCACCTTTAATACTTAAAATATATTTTTTATTAATTTCTCTTATTTAAAATAAAAAGAATACTTATTCATATAAACCATCTCACGTTGTATATTTCAATAATAAATTTTGTGAAGTCATCTATTTATTTCAAACAATTATAAACCATGAGGTTGGAGTTATCCTAAAATAATGATTTTATAAATTTTAAATCATTTTCTTTTCTTCTTTTTTTATAAATTTCTCAATCATTTTTCCTCTACTTTGTCTAACTATTTTAAAATAATTTCATTGTACAAGAATTTTATATTTTAACATAGAAATTATTTGAAAGATGGTCTAAATGCAATGCAAAACAAGTTAGTTTGTTATTTTTATATTAATTATAAGTTTATTTGGCTAAATTAAGATACTACGAAGTTTATATGTTATAAATGATTTATTTACTTCAACAAACTTAGGGTTATTTATATTTCAGGAACCGAGGGAACAAACTTATAAAAAACAATAGGATCTGATACCATAATTGTTTTCTTAGCCTAAACTTTGTTTTTGGTTAAATAATAATTAAATTAAAGAAATAAGTAAGAGGTGCAAATAAAAGAGAATGACATCATTGGAGGAAGTTTTGCAATTACCATCACTTCAACTTTTTTATTTTCTATTTAAATGTACAAAATAAAAAGGTGGTAGGTACATTAAAAGTCTGCTGCATCATAACTAATAGAAAAACACAAAGATAGAGAAAGGAAGGCTCAGAGGCAAATGTAGGAAAAATCATCTTTCAGTGTACCTTTGATTGATCAATGAAATGGAATATATATACAACTTGTGTACCCTAAAGAAATGAAAGATGACAAAAAAGGATAACTGAAAAGGTACATGCAGCACGGCATATTGCAGCTCAGCAAATGCTTTAACGGAATGTAGCAGAGACAAAAAAAGGAAAAGGACAATTATGGTAAGGCTGTAAAACGAAAAGGGAAGATTGTGCAATCAGGTTTGATAATCTTCTTTTATTTGATTAATTTGTGCTCTGATTCTTGTTTTAGCCCCCCACAAGCTGGAGGTTCAAACATGTCATGAAGCTCAAGCTTGGAAAGATTTGATCGAAACGGTTTGGGAGGTAGAGCTTTGGTGAACATGTCAGCGAGCTGATGTGATGAGGAAATCGGAAGAAGGTGCATAAGACCAGAAAGTAGCTTTTCCCGAACCAAGTGACAATCGATTTCCAAGTGTTTGGTCCTTTCGTGAAACACAGGATTTGCAGCAATGTAAAGCGCACTTTGACTATCACAATATAAGGCAGCGCGTCGTGGAGGAGAAACCCGTAAATCTTGAAGCAAGTAGAGTAGCCATTGGAGCTCACAAGTTGCTGAGGCCAGAGCTCTATATTCCGCCTCAGCAGATGATCTAGAAACAGTGGATTGTTTCTTGGTTTTCCATGAAACTAGGGAGCTACCAATAAAGAAACAATACTCAGTGATAGAACGTTGGGTGTCAATGCATGTGGCCCAGTCAGCATCACTGAAGCCGGACAACTGAAAAGAAGAGGACCTACTAAAGAAAAGACCCTTCCCAGGACAACTTTTTAGATAGCGGACAATTCTCAGAGCTGCTTGAAAATGAGATTGAGTGGGGGCAACCATGAATTGGCTCAATTGTTGAGTAGCAAAGGCAATATCTGGACGGGTACTAGTAAGATAAATTAGTCGGCCAACCAAGCGTCTATAAGGTAAGGGATCAACAAGGGGCTTGCTGGAATCCTGATGAAGGCGAAGGGAGTTGTCCATTGGTGTGGAACAAGATTTAGAACTTATAAGACCAGCATCTTGAATTAAGTCTAAACAATATTTCCGTTGACAGAGGGAAAAACCAGATGAAGAATGAGCAACTTCAATCCCTAAGAAATATTTTAGTTTGCCTAAGTCCCTGATATGAAATTTGGAGCTGAGGATATATTTGATGTTATCAATTTCAGCAAGTGAGTTCCCAACCAGAACAATGTCATCCACATAAATAATTAAGGCTGTGAAGGTAGAACCTGATGCCTTAGTAAAAAGACTGTGATCGGCATGAGCTTGCTGGTATCCACATGAGAGTAACAGGTTGGACAGTTTCTCGAACCATTTGCGGCTTGCTTGTTTCAGCCCATATAATGACCGCTTTAACTTGCAACATTGAGAGGAATGATATCCATGGAGGCCCGGAGGGATGATCATGTATACATCCTCTGTAAGATCCCCATAAAGAAAAGCATTATTGACATCAAGTTGTTGTAGGTGCCAATGGTTGATGGAAGCTACTGCCAGGACAACTCGAATGGTGCTCATTTTCACAACTGGACTGAAAATTTCGAGATAATCAATGCCCTCAATTTGAGAGTAGCCTTTGGCAACCAAGCGCGCCTTATAGCGCTCAATAGAACCGTCTGGACCACACTTAATTTTATACACCCATTTGCACCCGATTGGCTTCACATTGGGTGGCGTTTGGACAATATCCCAGGTCTGATTTCGGACTAAGGCTTGAATCTCATCTTTCATGGCCTCCTGCCAACAAAGGTGTTTTGCGGCTTCACGGAAGGTGGTCGGTTCTGGCTCAGATGATAGGTTCATTAAGAAATGAGAATGTGAAGGGGAGATGCGACAGTAGTCAACAGAACTTTGAACAGGATAGAAATTCTTTGTAGATGATTGGTTGAGCTTTGTGGGAGCCGGGATTGGAACGCTGGAGCAAGCATGACATTGGTAGTCAGCGAGATAGGTGGGACGGTTATGGGGGCGAGTGGAGTGGCGGGTTGGTTGGGGTTTTGGTGTCGGTGTCAGTATCGGTGGTGGGGATGAGGTTGACGGGCTTGGGGTGCTGTTAGATGAAGGCATACGGAAGCATGGGGAGGAAGGGGGTGACGGGGTGAGAGGAAGAGGAGCATTGTTAGAAGAGTGTGAGGGTTCGGTGTTAGGTTGAATTGTGGGAGTGGTGTAATCAATGAAACTAATGGCAGGAGCAGGAGAGTTGTTGGGCGGTAGTGGGCTTTGGTGAGTGGGCTGATAATTTAATTTTGTAAAAGGAAACACCAACTCATTGAACAAAACATTGCGAGAAACAAAAATTTCTCTATTATTTAAATCTGAAATAACATACCCCTTTGTTCCAGTTTGAAAACCTAAAAAAACACCACGTCTAGTACGTGCATCAAATTTTTGGCGAGGAAGATGTGTTGAGGCATAGCATAAACAACCAAAAACTTTTAACATGGAAAAATCTGGATTTTGTTTATATAATAATATGAAAGGGGTTTGATTATTAATGACAGGGGATGGAATGCGATTTATAAGATAAATAGCATGCTTTATGGCATATGACCAATAATATTTTGGAAGTTGGGACTGAAACATAAGGGCTCTAGCTACATTTAGGATGTGTTGGTGTTTTCTTTCAACGCACCCATTTTGTTGGGGTGTATATACACAACTAGTTTGATGAAGAATTCCTTTGGAAGAGAAAAAATCATGTTGAAAGAATTCCGGACCATTGTCAGATCGAACACATTTAATGGTTATGTTAAATTGGTTTTCAATTAAGATAATAAATTTTTGAACATTTGTTTTAACTTCAGCTTTAGATTTTAGGAGCACAACCCATGTGTAACGACTAAAATCATCCACAATAGTTAAAAAATATTTGTGACCATGAATCGAGGATTGAGAGAAAGGACCCCAAATGTCTAAATGAATTAAATCAAAAATTTTGGAAGCTCTATTAGAACTGGGAGAATATGACAACCGTTTTTGCTTAGCTAAGTGACAAATATCACAATTCTCTTCAACATGCTTAGAAATAAAAGGAAAATTAGTATGAAGGATATTGAGACGGTTTCCGGAGAGGTGTCCTAGTCTAAAATGCCAAAGGTTGGTGTTGGTAACGGTGGGTGTGGAAAAATTATTGATGAACGAAACTTTGGGAAAAACATGACTACTATCCTTGTTGATCTCCAAGTGGTACAATCCATGCTTCAATTTAGCCAAACCAATCATCTTCAATGATTTCATTTCCTGTATTTGACAATAAGAGTTAGAAAAAGTGAGAGTGTATTTAAATGAAGATAAAAGCCTGGAAATCGAAAGGAGATTAAATTTGAAGTTTGGCACATAAAGGACATCATGAACAATGAAATGTGGAGATAGTTGAACAGTGCCAGAGATATGAGCAACAACCATGGAACCATTGGGTAAATTAATGTGTACAGGTTTAATTTTTGAAAAATTATTAAATGAGCAAGTAATGTGATCAGTAGCCCCTGAGTCAATAATCCAAGAAACATTATTAAGTGCATGAGTGTCAGGAACAATGGACTTAGTATGTGTGTTGGTGCAGAGAGCAAAACTGATACCAAAATGCATATCAGTGGAATCAGGTGGTTTAGACTTGGTCACTTGTGAAACATTGACATGTTTGGGCTGAGAAGAAACCGCGGACAGATGAGGATTAGGATTAGGATTAGGCTTTTGCTGTTGCAGGAGGCCAAGAAGGCTTTGATATTGGGCCTTAGTTAGACTGAAGCCTGGCCCATCAGAGTTGTTCAGAGTGACAAATGAAAGATTCATTGTTTCCCCTTCTTGGGCAGCGTTGTTGACGACACCAGGCGAGGATGAATTACCACGGTTATGGAATCGTGGACGTCCAGGGTATCGTGGGTGACCAGGGGGATACCCATGCTTGGAATAACATACCTCCACGGTGTGCCCAGTTTGTCCGCAATAGATGCATTGTTTGTTGGAGCCACCAATGCGATTATTCCCGCTAGGGCTGCCCCCGCCGCGCCCTTTGCTATAGGACGATTGCCCGGTGTTGACGAAGGTGTTTGGTTCCTCAATGGGTGCCGGTGTTGAGTGTTGTCGTTCCTGTTGAATGACCATGGAAAAAACTCGGTTTACGGATGGAAGAGGATCCATCAAAAGGATTTGTGAACGTACGACGGCAAAATGGTCATCAAGGCCTTTCAGAAAACGGATTATAAAATCTTGTTAATGGTAGACTTTGGCTGAGCATGTGCAAACGGGGAAGGGTCGAAAGTTATCGAGTTCTTCCCAAAGAGACTTCAGTGCTGTGTAATAGTCAGATACTGAGCGTGAGCCTTGTCGGAGATCGTAAATGTCCTCTTGAAGCTCTGCTATTCGGAGTAGATCACTCTGAGAGAACCTTTCTTTAAGGTCAGTCCAGATATCTGTAGCGTGGTCAAGGAAAATGACGCTCTGGGCAATGGGTAGTGACAATGAATTCAGCAGCCATGAGATAATGAGAGTGTTGCAACGCTCCCAAGAGAGATAAACACGATCAGAGGGAGCTGGTACAGGTATTGTTCCGTTCAAGAAACCCATTTTGTTTTTGGAGACTAGGGTCATTCGTATAGAACGAGACCAGGAATGGTAATTGATGCCATTTAAAACTGGAGTGACAGAAACAAAATTTGGGTTTTCACTAGGGTGTATATGGTATGGACTTGAGGGATTAAGACATGGGTCAGGTGTGGGTGTGGCATCGGACATTTTGACAGCAGAGCTCCAATGAAGAGCTCTCATACCATAATAGAAAAACACAAAGATAGAGAAAGGAAGGCTCAGAGACAAATGTAGGAAAAATCCTCTTTCTGTGTACCTTTGAATGATCAATGAAATGGAATATATATATATAATTTGTGTACCCTAAAGAAATGAAAGATGACAAAAAAGGATAACTGAAAAGGTACATGCAGCACGGCATATTGCAGCACGACATATTGCAGCTCAGCAAATGCTTTAACGGAATGTAGCAGAGACAACAAAAGGAAAAGGATAACTATGGTAAGGCTGTAAAACGAAAAGGGAAGATTGTGCAATCAGATTTGATAATCTTCTTTTATTTAATTAATTTGTGCTCTGATTCTTGTTTTAATAACAGTATATAACTATTTAGTAAAGTTGCAGTGAGTGATAAGGTAAATAAGTCTTACAGTATCAATAAATCCAGGCAGGGTCTTAACTGTTTCCTCGTAATGTGAAAAGATGTTGTGTATTTATTTGATAGAGGTATAAGATCTATAATTTGATGTTGTCAGTGAGGAAAAAACTTTGATTTATTCTTCTTCACCAAAAAAGAATTTTAGTTTATTATACAACAAAAACAATGAATTGCAAATATTAATTGATAAATTAACTTACAGTAGTTTTTTTTTTAACTTTTATTCTTAATTGTTATTTTAATATGTCTTTCTCCCATTTGGTTGGAATTATATATATAAATAAATAAGCGGAAAAACAACTATACAATGATTCGAGCTAGATGCATGCATTTGTTATCGGTGTTGAGATTTAACGAAATAGTAATTAGGTTTATTATGTTTAAATATTTCAAAAGATAAATGTATATACCAATGAAAAACGTGTATTTTTATTAAATAAAAATTATATATTTATTATATTAAAAATATGGCAATTTAATAAATCTAAAAAAATATCATAATTTTTGTAAATATATATTTTATTTATATCTATAATTTTATTTTATCTAAAGAAAATGTTTTAATTCCATTTGCTATATAACTGATAATCAATAAAATTATATATATATATATATATATATATATATATATATATATATATAAAATACGAATATATTACTTTATGTCATTTTATATTTATTATACTCTTTAACAACTAGTTTTATAAAAAATTCTATTTTAACAAGTTAGTTTATCAGGCCTTTTAGGTGATAACCTATGATCTTTAAAATAGACTTTTAATTGTTCCGCCGAACATAACCTTGAATATATACCAGTTGATATGCTCATTTTTTAGAAAAGAATTTATCTGTGAAATGATTTAATTAAATTTAGAAATCAAAAGTTAGTGATAAAGAATATTCCAAATTTTATATTACTAATATTGCTCTACATGTGAAATAGTTATATAGAGTTCAAAATTTTTAAACAAATGATTTAATTTATAAGTTTATTAATTTTTTAAATGTATAATATTTCATATACGTATATATGCTTAGCCTAAATAGCACGCAACTTTAATAAGACTAGAGTCATCAATTTGTCGTGATGAGTCAATTTGAAGAATGAAAATATTCTAAACGTAGGTTATATTTATATATATTAGGAATTTGTTTGGATAATGGAGTGAAATTATTTTAAATATAAATAGATTAATGTTATAAATCTCACCTCTAAATAAAATTTTACAAAAATAATATAAAAGAACTTCAACTTTCACAGATTTTCTGCCCACCATAAAATCCTTCTTGAGATCCAAAGAGAAGATGCCACACCACATCAAAAATTCTAAACTCAATCTGCAAGCGAAATGTTGTTCACTATCACCAGCTGAACTTAATATCGCTTGAGATCAACCGCTCTAACAGAGAAAGTAGAAATCAATTAGTTAATTTTAAATAATTAAATTAGAATAAAATTACTTAAAAAACAATATTAAATTTTTTACTATACTTTTTTTATAAAAATTATAACACACTTTAATTATTTTATTTTATCTCATATTAATTATATCAATTTTAAAAAATAATTATTTTAACATATTTTTATTTTATTTTAATCATTATGCATTTTATTTTTTCTAATATATTTTATAATTATAATTTTTATTATAATTTATAATGATTATAATAATAATTAATAAAAAATTATTAATTAATTTATTATATATTTATTATATTATAAAAATATTATTTGATTAATGTCAATTAAATTTTGATTAAACCTTTGGCGGAATTGATACTGCAAATTTTTTTTTAAGGTAAGAAATATAAATATAAAATTTTAAGAAAAAAATTTAAATATATTTCTGTTTTGTAGTTTAAAAAAATTATAAATCATTTTCAAAAATTAATTTTATTAAGCATTTTTTGCCTTTTTTGTTAATCTCCAAAGAAAAAAAAATCATCTTTGATTAATTAGTTAATATCATTATTATATATTACCCTGTTTGTCATTTCACTTCCATCTTATTTTTTTTACATGAATTCTTATTTTTATTGATTCTTTCTTTCTCCCAGCCAATAGTTGGCTCTTTTTCCCCACTCTTGGGCTATAAAAAGCACTGTTTCTCCAACAGTTGAGCATACCGTACCAGTATTGGCCTTCACAGGATTCTGTTTGTTAGTATTTTCAGAAAGAAAAAAAAAAAAAAAACACTCTTGTACTTGTCCATGACAAAGATGAACACAACCAGCATGATCAGAACGACGTCGTCGGAGGGAGCGTGGCAGGGCGATAATCCTCTCAACCACGCTCTCCCTCTGTTGATCATTCAAACCATTCTCGTACTTTTTCTTAGTCGCACCCTCGCCTTTCTACTCAAACCCCTTCGCCAACCCAAAGTCGTAGCCGAAATCATTGTAAGTTGAATTCACTATTTACAAATTTTCACAAATCAAGCTTGGATCACTCCCTCACGATGGTTTTGAGTGATGAATTAAAGGAGAAAAGGGTATTTATAATCTATTTTTGTATACACAAAATTACAAAATATAAATACAGGAAACCTTTATATTTTTATAAGATTGTAAGACATGACTTTTCATTTTTGTATAATGTGTTCTGAACATAAGAAAAATGTGTTTAATGAATATGTTACTTTGCAGGGTGGAATTTTGTTGGGACCTTCTGCTTTTGGACGCAACAAAACATTCATGAACACAGTGTTCCCATCGTGGAGCACTGCGATGCTGGAATCTGTGGCGAGTCTTGGCCTCATATTTTACCTTTTTCTAGTGGGTTTGGAGCTTGACCTTGCCACGATTAGCCGGAGCGGGAAGCGAGCCTTCAACATCGCGGTGGCCGGAATAACGCTGCCGTTCATCTTTGCCGCGGGAGTGACGTTCCTTCTGCAAAGAGCCGTTGGGTCTGAGAACCAGAACTTTGGGTACCTTCAGCACTTGGTTTTCTTAGGTGTTGCTCTGTCCATCACAGCTTTCCCTGTGCTCGCGCGCATTTTAGCTGAGCTCAAGCTCTTGACCACGAGTCTCGGAGAGACTGCCATGGCCGCGGCGGCGTTCAATGACATGGCGGCGTGGGTTTTATTGGCCTTGGCGGTGGCTTTGGCTGGCCAGGGACACAAAGGGAGCTTGCTCACATCATTATGGGTGCTACTATCAGGTGCAATATTTAGGAAAAATATATTTTCACATCCTCTTATAAACATCTTCCATTTAATAATATAATATTATTTTTTATATTTATATTCTGATGGTTGTCAATATATCATCTCTCCAGTATTTATTGGATCATATTCATTCTTGAAATTTTAAAAATCTTATTTATATTTTTACAGATAAGTGATTTCAACATCAACTAAAATATAGTTTTTTAAATAATTATTATTGAAATATATTCTTTTTTTTTTCACTTTCATTTCATTAAAATTTTAAATAATAATAATAATAATAATAATATCTGATTTGGTATACATCAATTGTTTAATTTTTCTTTTCAATATGTAAATATTTTTTCTTTTAATTAAGAGAAAATATCACATGCACATTTTTTTGTTATATTTTCTATAAAGTAAACATATGCTCTCTTTCTCACCTTTTACGGGTAAGTTTTTTTTTTTTCATCATCCTTTTATATCTTCTTTTATTATATTTATATTTGTTCTTTCGTTATTTTTTTATCCTATTTTATATTTTGTTTTTAGTGTATTAATGAGTTTATTCTACATATTAAACAAATATTTGCATGCAAAACTATTTTTTATAATATTATATTTTTATAAGATGACAAAAATATGGACTTAACAGGTAAAACAATAATTGTGTTTACCTTAATATACTATAAATTTATTAAGTTATATATAATTATTCTAAAATTATGCTTTTGAAGTATATTTTTATTAACTTTTATTTATAAAGTTAACAATTCTATAATATATTACAACTATGATTAAATTTAACTAGTTTTAAATTCTATTATAATGTTTGAACTTAAGTTTAGAATTCCACATCCTTGATTTAGTTATATTAAAGATAAAACACAAGTGCGTATGGTAAATTTAAAAACCAACTAAATATATTTTTTTATAATTGAAAATAAGTAAAATTATTTACTTTTAATATTTTGTATCAATTAGTATTTTGCTTTTGTTTATTGTAGAAAATACACTTTTATTTTGATATAATTAATAATTTTTCTACTTATAAAACTTATTATAATTACAATTAAGAATAAATGAATAAATTTCATTACATATAGTAAAAATTTAAACTATGATATGAGATCAGATTATTGGTAATTTATTTTAAAAATACTATTGAAATCTAAATATATAAATTAAAGATGGTGGGTTTAAAGGGAATTGTCTATAAAAAAATTCATTAATAAAAATCGATCTAGATAAAATATACTGTAGTAATTATACAAAACGATTTATAAACTATTCTAGAATTAAATGTTTTTAGTTTTCAAATATATACTTTATATTTGTTGGCTTTTTGAAATAATTATTAAATTTATATTTAAAATAGCTGATCAGAAATTTTAGTTATTTAAGTTTATATATTAATTTAATTTTAGTGACTAATTTTTTAAACTTAGATATCATTAATTTAATTTTAGAAACAAGCAGTGTATTCGTTAAATTAATCAATATACAAATAAAAGAATAGTGTGTTTGTAGATAGTTACACTATTAGTGAATGTGAAATTCTCTCTCTAAGTTTTAATTAAATCCTAATTTATAAATAAATTATATTTCCTTTAAATTTATTTGTTTAGAATCGGTTATCATATTTATAATTTCGTTATTCCAATCCTATTTTTAAATTGCGAAAAGTATACTCTATTATTTTAAATATAATATAGTTAATGGTTTAAAATCATAATAAAAAAATCTCACATAATATTAGTGTACATATTTAAAATGAAAAGGTATAAGCTTTATTTTTAAATTAGAGAATCTTTTAAATTAGTAAAAGAATAACATATGTGGATCACTAAAATATTATATAACCCGTTTTAATAATATAATAATATTAATTATTATTATTATTATTATATTATTAAAATTAGTTATTCATTAACTCAACTAATATTTTTTTAATAAAAAAATTTTCACCTCTTCTAATAAATTATATAATCAATAAAATACAAAAATTAATAAAATTAATAATAATTTTAACTTGAATGAATAATTGGTTATTAATATTTTTTAATAATTATCTCATTAAATAATTTATAAAAATGAATAACTTAAAATAAATAAGAAAAGAGAATAATTATTTTTAAATTTATTAATTTTTTTAATGAAATAAAATCAATATTAAATTATTTAAAACAATATAATATAATAAATGTTTGTTTTATATTTTTGAAAGTAACAAGATGTCCTACCAAATTTTTAAAGAAAAAACTTTTTACTTACTAAATTTTTAAAGAAAAAAGTTAACTTTAAATTACGAAGACAAAAACAAATAATAAATAAATATACAAATATACGTGAGGTGAAGAAATAGATATAATGCTTCAGGCACAGAGCCGGAGAAAAGGGGTCACGGTCCGGCACCCAAAATTAAATATTATATATATATATATATATATATATATATATATATATATATATATAATAAATATTTTTTTAATAAATAAAAATTATTTGATAAATATAAATAAATTTATTTTTTTATTTATTTTTACTTAAATTTTTATTATAATAAATATTATATTTATTTTTTTACACAATTTTTATTTATAATTTTTCTTTCTTATTATTTATTTTTTCATCAATTTTTCTATTACATATTTATTTTATTTATTTTATATTTTTATATTTATCACTAATTCATTTTTATTCTTATATTATAAAAATTATATTTTTTTATAATTTATCTCTATATTATAAATTTTATAATTTTTTATTCTTTAATTTTATTTTATCTTGTGTTCAAAAAAATATAAGATAAAAAATTAAAAACATAAATAGATAAATACGTTATAATAATTCTTTTAAAATAAAAATAATAAACAAATTTATTTATTTTTATATATTATTATAAAATAACATGTTTAGTGTAATATTAATGTACTATAAAATATTGATATAATTTAGTTAATTATTTTAATATTTTATACTTTTTTATTTTAATGTTAAATATGAATAAAAAATTTTATGAGTTTTAAAGATATTTAAAAATAAAATTGTAGATTTATTTTAAAAATATAAAAATAAATTTATATATTAAAATTTAAATTTTTAATAAATAATATTAATATATAATATTATTATTTTTATAAAATAGTTAGTTTTTATATTTAACATTTTTATTTAGAAGTTTTGGTTCTGTCTGGTTTTAGGAGTGGCGTTTGTGGCGTTGATGATGATCCTCGTTCGACCCCTGATGAACAGAATTGCGAATAAGTGTTGTCACGAACATGACGTGTTATCCGAAACGCACGTATATTTAACCCTTGCAGGAGTAATGTTTGCAGGGTTCATGACAGACATAATAGGTATACATTCAATTTTTGGAGGCTTTATTTTTGGACTAACCATACCCAAGGAAAGTGAATTTGCAAGCAGATTAACCAGAAGAATAGAGGACTTCGTCTCCACGTTGCTGCTTCCCTTGTACTTCGCTTCAAGTGGTTTGAAAACTGATGTGAGTAAGCTCCACCGTATGATGGATTGGGGACTTCTTTTGTTCGTCACGTGCACGGCTTGTGCTGGGAAGATTCTGGGGACTTTTGCGGTGGCAGTGATGTGCATGGTGCCTCTCAGGGAATCGTTGACTCTTGGAGTTTTGATGAACACCAAAGGGTTGGTGGAGCTAATAGTTCTCAATATTGGGAGAGAGAAAAAGGTGAGTTCTTTATCTTTATTGGTTCAATTTAACTTTATCTCCTCGTACAGTTATGAAATGTTTGAAAATAGATACTGATATGACTCAATGTGTCACCTCCAAGCTCACTGATATGTCTTTTCTTCATCATTATTGGTTCTTGCATTTACAACTATATATATTCTCTCATAGGTTGTCAAGCAAAAAAGTTACTCTTACCTTCTTCTTTGTCCCTCTCTTTCAAATACATCAAATCATTAACAAAATTCTTATTTTTTGTAAAAAAGAATCGATTATAATAGATAAAAGTGACAGACCAAATGTAGCCACCATGAAAGTCCTCCGCATGAAAAGCATCGTGATGAGAATATAGAAATATAAGATATTCAACAAAAAGTCCTTTTAAAGTTTAATTATTCACACATATTAAGGTTAATTAGAGATAATTTCTTATGAGAGCTTATCAAGTTTAAACATATGTTAACTTATAAGATGGTTTTGTAAGATAAATTAAATTTAAAATTTTAGAATAATATGAGAGTCCATATCTTAGTGAATATTATTGGACCTATTTGCTTGTTACCATTACCATGTCACCTCTTCTAAAGATTGCGATAGTCAGCACTGCTTATCATCATTATTTTTGTGAATTTATCAAGTGTGTAACTTCATCTCCTCCTACACTGATGAAATTATTTCAATTTAACAATCGAATTAATTTTTTAATATATATTTAATTTTTTAAGCATTATTTTATACTTTATTAGATAGATTAATTTAACTCTAACGTATTTTTAAACGATTTAAATAAAGATTCACTATAAGACTAATTGATTATTAATATCTAATTTATCTAAAAATTTAGTGTGCATAATAATGTACTCATCACTTTCTCTTTTTTCATTTCCTTCTCCACTACCAAACAAAATTTTACTTTGTATACTTCTACTTTGGTTATTAATATCATTTTATATAAACACTTAATTTTTTTAATTTTTTTTAAATAACGTATAATTTTGTTCACTTTTTTCTTGAAATAAAAGTAATCTTAATAAAAAAATTTAAGTTATTAGTTTTATTTCTTTAAAGTTAGGGTAAGAATATTGAACTATTATAAAATATTTGACATATTCTTTAATACGAGATTTTTTAATAAAGATAAGCTTAGAAATGGAACTAAAGAAAGATCTAAAATTGAATATATAAAATTATAAAAATATATGCACCTAATTATGTTTTTTTTTAAAATAAAATATTTTAAAATTATATTATATCTTAATAAAGTAATATACAATTTGTACACTAATATTTCAAAAAAAAAAAAGTAAATCTTAACACTTTCTTTTAAGTTAATGCATATAAATCTTATACTCAATTTAACCAGAAATTTTGAAAATACTTTATTTTAGACAATATTTCTTAAAATATCAATTAAATAGTTTTTTGAATGAATTATAATCAATTTTACAATTTTTTAAATAATTTTTTGATAAAAAATCTATCTACTTTAATATATTTTATTCAATAATGTCATACTAGATTATAGATAATATGACACATAATACTATTACCCCAATACAAATTAATAGGTTGTGTGGGTGAGTAGTTAAGGAACCTTAGTAAAAACTTTCACAAATTTGAAGTATCAACCATCTAAACTCAACTTTTGAACTCAAATAAACGAAAAACCACATTTTGTCTTTTATTCCTCTATAACAAGATTATCACTAACAAATGTAGAGTAGTTTGACGTTGATTATCTATTTCCAATCTAATTAGCATCTTATATACATCTATTTGCTGAAAATTTGTATTTTTGGCGAACAATCATTTTTTTTTCCCAGTGTTGGCTTTAAATATCTTAAAATGCATATTACTGCACTTATAGGTTATTTTCCAGGATTATGCATAAAATGGCTGACTATACTTAATATGTAAACAAGATGATATGATATTGCATCACTTAGATTCATATTAGACTTTAGAGTTTAGGTTTTATACTTTTAAGTTTGTATTTCTTGGTTTTTTTGTTGATTCCCTTCCTGAAAATCACTCAGAGGACAAATATAGTGTGCATTCATAGAAAACTACATCTATTATTATATACATACAATGACTAGGAGAGCGATAACATATATTTTTCCTATAAACAATATATTCAACAAAAACACATTAAATGATCGGTGGGATCAATCTTATGTATTGATATTTATGACGAAGAACAAATGCAACACACCTAGATACATAAGGAAGTAAATTAGAAACTATTAAAATGACAATTAAATAATAAAAAATTAAAAAAATGTTTTAAACTTAATAAAACATAAAAGAGTCTAATTTATTAAATATAATATCAAAACAAGAATTTTTTTTCCAATAACACAAAGATATATGTGTCTCAAACACAAATATCAAAATTTTTCTCTTAATAACCTTATTTTGTTAAGATGTATGAGAACAAATAGTTTGATTAATAATTCCGGTAAACAATTTTCTAAAATTAGAAAAAGTGAGAATGTATTTGATTTAAAATTAATTAAATTTATGAAGTATCTTAATATAAATAAATAGAAGATATTATTTAGCTTTTGTACTTACCATACTTTATAAAAAGGAATAATGTCTTTATCTTTATATATAAAAAAAATCCCTAAAATTAGTATATCAGTCACTTCCTGAATTAGAAATGGGAGGAGTTTGATTATTTTATAAATCGTTGTTAATGTACGATTACTACATGGTTAAGCAGGTTCTAAACGACGAGATGTTTACCATCCTTGTGCTCATGGCTCTCTTCACCACCTTCATTACAACTCCAATTGTCTTGGCCATATATAAACCCTCTCCTATTAACTCCATTCCGCAAAACCTGTCCCGGCTCACAGAATCCAAGCTTCGTATTCTTGCTTGCATCATGGAACTTACAACATAACTTCACTAATCAACTTCATTGAATCATTTCGATCCTCCAACAAGTCTCACCTCAAACTCTACGTCATGCAACTTACTGAACTCACCAATAGCTCCTCCTCCATCATGATGGTTCAACGCAGCCGAAAGAATGGTTTTCCCTTCATCAACCGATTCAAAAGGGGTCCAATGCATGAGCAAATTGCCACAGCGTTCCAGGCTTATGGTGAAGTGGGTCGAGTGACTGTGCATCATTTGACATCTATATCCTTATTGTCTACAATGCACGAGGACATATGTCACGTAGCAGAAAAGAAAGGTGTGGGAATGATCATATTGCCCTTCCACAAGAGGTGGGGTGGGGCAGATGAAGAGGTGACACAAGACATGGGGCAGGGTTGGAGCGAAGTCAATCAGAGGGTGCTTCAAAATGCACCCTGCCCTGTTGCAGTGCTAGTCAACCGTGGGGCCAGCAGAAGGTACGAACAAGAACCTGAGACCAGTGTCATCGCAAGGAAAAGGGTGTGCATGATTTTCATTGGTGGACCACATGATCGCAAGGTTTTGGAGTTAGGTAACAGAATGGCAGAGCATCCAGCAATTACGCTGCTTTTAGTGAGATTCACTTCATGCACACAATCTGGGGACGAGGGACCTAGACAGAACCACTGGGAAATAGAAAAGGTATTTACCCAATCAAATAAATAATCATACTGCCAGTAACTACATAAAAAATAATCTGTACTCTGTTCTCATTTACTTGAATCAATAACTAGAAAATATCATCAAGGGCCTGCCATTCTGACAAATTTAAATGTGATGCGTAGGAGTTGGATGAGGAGGCAGTGAACGGGTTCAAGGCTAAATGGCAGGAGTCAGTGGAGTATATGGAAAAGAACGTAACCAACATAACAGAAGAGGTGTTATCAATTGGGAAAAGTAAGGATTGCGACCTAGTCATTGTGGGGAAACAACAACAGCAACAACTTGAGCCAAACATAGAGCATGCCGAGCTGGGGCCCATTGGAGATCTCTTTGCCTGTTCGGGTAACAGAATTACCAGTTCCTTGCTCGTTATACAGGACACACGTTTCATGAATCCAAATGAAATGAAAGTAGTTTAGTTAAGACAGTAATTGCCAAGAATATTGGGATTAACAATAATATCTAAGAAATTGAACCATCCCTTTATAAAAGGATATCAATATGAATAAACAAACAATCAACGTAGATAAAACGACATCAGGCCGTGTCGCCCACCTAAAGAAATAGGCTCCCACGTGCAATAAACAAAGGAAAGGACTACTACCATTACCTCTGTTGTTCCACGCATATTTAAGAACTATGTAATCCGATAAGTATATATGTAAAGTCGATGAGTTACGAAAAATATTTAATTTTCTTTTTAAGTATTATCTCTGTACCATTTAATTTTCTTTTATAAGAAGTATTTTCCCTGTACAACTGAGCAGGGTAACCTGCAAATCGATCTATATCTTGCTCCACCTTCAAAAGAAATAATTAAAAACTACCAGGGGAGGTGTAAGTATATCGCCACTATACTTTAAGATCTAAGCTTGCTCCCGAAAATAGAGATGTTTTTTTATACAATTGATAATGACAAATTATTGGGAAATAACAAATAAGACCCACGACTTCAATATAGAGCAAGTGCCACCACAAATTAGGCAAATTAGATTGCTATAAACTCAAAACAATTATGAAATTATCGAGTCACAATAATGTTTCATCACACTTCCAGGTAGAAGTAATTATAAATTTGGGCAATTTGCCCTTTCTTTAGACACTTGCACATATAGAACTACGTTTCCAACCATACAGAAGTCCCCAAAAAAATGCAGAAAAATTACCCGAGGATGGGATAACAATGAAAAATAAAGACTTGCAGACAATAGGCTGACCTCAAAAAATATCATTCTTCCAGCACAAATGGGGCATGAATTTAATATGACCAACAAACTTGTAGTTGACAATCAAGTCACAACCATAGTTTAAACAACACCCCTGCTCGGTTCGCATGCCATCATCGAATAGGTACTGTATTGTTGTCACGAACAACAAAACTTTGATTCTGATGATAGAGATAAGGTTACTCCTGGTTCAAGATATATAACAAATCGCATTTCAGTACGTGTGTACTAGAAATCAGAGCTATGACAAAGATATTAAACATCAAAATAATAACAGATGAAAAACCTAAAATACTGAATTCAACTATGAAGATGCTGACCGCATTACATACAAAAGCTCCTTTTCCACAATGCAAACAAGTAGCACAAATTGGAAACTCAACAGGTTCTGAAGTGACGCTTGCTAAACTAAAAAAGGGTAATCATTGATTGATGCATTGGTCATGATGGGAGATAATGTTTCTAATGGGACAGAAAGAAGATTCTGGGTTGTGTCGAGAATTTTTTTTCAAGTGAAAACCGTATGTGGGCTAATAAAAGTGTTTCTAAGTGTAAGCCATTCAAACAAAATGTCATAGTTTTCAATGGATCCTTTTCTTTTACCTAAGTTCTATGTCCCCCTTCTGTAGTACCCCATCATACAAACCTTAGAGAAAACCTCCTCCTGTCCAGGCAACACCCGCCTTCTCATTATGGCCAGCAGCTTTATTGTTAGATGCATTCCCGTACATATCATCAACTCCATCATCTTTGGCATTATCCCAACCAGCCCAACCATCACTACTTCGGGTAGCAGACCCTTTTGCTGGTTCTTTCTTCCTTGTATCTTCATGGTCCCAATCATCCCAAGAGCTCGAGTTATAAGTATCAGACTGCCCACCTGATGAATGATGAGCCGATCCTTTAGCAGGTTCTTCCTTCCTAGAACCTTCGTGGCCCCAATCATCCCAAGAGCTTGAGTGATACGAATTAGTTTGTCCACCCGAAGACTGTTGTCCTTCTCTGGTAGAAGAATTCCAGCCTTTGTTGTCCTGATAGAAACCGTTTTTATTAGTTTCATTCTGGTTCCAGTTCTCAGACGTCGAATTTGGGTTATCCCTAGTGTATTCTTCAACCTTTTGTGAAGCCAGTGCCATGACCCCTCTCATTATACCCCATGTCCTTTGTCCAATCTCTGATGTCTTCTGAGAGACAACATTGACAGTTTCATTGACCTTGTAATCATAACCACCCTCTTTTACCTGAAACAATAAATACAGTTAATTCAGGAAGTGAATAACCACTGAACGCAAATAATAAAATTGCTGGAGAAATTTGATAAGCAATTTAATTCCCGCCTTTTTCAACCTTTCTTTAAAACAGAATCAACCATAGAATGATATTTACAACATACACAATTCCTAAGGCACCATCCAGGTTAAAAGAAAAAAACTAAAACTTTATCTTAGGCATGGGAATTTCTCTTTCCAATCTAAAACAGGATACGGCTACAAACTAACGTAAACTGCAATATATAACTAATACTTATAAAGAAAAACTCCTATACAGAAATGCAGTGAATTTGTAAGGAAAGGTTTTAATTTTCAATACATGGTATTTGTGAGGTGCATCTCATTTTTAAATTTAATCATTCATTATTATTGAAGTATTAAGCAAGTATAGAATGATTTGAATCTGAAATGTGAAACCATCCATTTTTCAGCAGTATGATGCCGGGCCATGGCTGGCTTCTACTTAAATGTGTCACACAAACTATGAATGGTCACAACAACAATACCAGCACATTTTAATTTCCATATTTAAAAAAAAAAAAAACTTGTATGAGTTATGGAAAGAATATTTTATTCTCCCGCTGTTTAAAAATGATAATTTTCCAACTTTTTAAATTATTTTTTGCATACTCTAATGTATAATTAAGAGTAATTAACACAGTATCACTTACATTGAAAAAACGACACAAAAATAATTACAGGGAAAAGTTAAGAGTTTTTTTTATCTAATTGAATATTTTTTTATAAACTTTAAAAATTATATAAGTATGCTCCTGAACAAGATAACAGGATCCTATCCCCTACAATAAAAAACGTAGATGTAGGACTTAAATAATTACCAATTATATTGTAAATCTACTTCCAAGAAACTTGCTAGAAAGAATTAGTAAATTGTCTTACGCTCTGATTTAAATCTAAGCATGTCAAAAAATTAGTATTCACTTCGTTGCATATTCCCAATCCTCAGAATCAAGGCAAAAAAACTCAAGGGAAGCGTAACAATTACTATGTATGTATTAACAAACTATTCTCACTCAAACCTTGTACACCAAAAATAGTATTATCAATTCCAACAAGAAAATTCAATCATGCATACGTACGTGTGTGGTGTCTGGAGAAAAATATCCAATACCGTTTAATCTCACGTATTTCTCCATAAATCGTTTTTCAATAGATTAACTAAGAAATGGGTTCCCTTGATTACGCGAACAGTAAAAAAATGCCTATATCTAATACATGAAATTGCACCTAAGTTTTGTCCACGATAAATCAAACAGATAAAACAAAACAATTACCTTCGCAGAGATCTCTTTAGTCCCTGCCTGAACGACATTCGCAGCAGACTGAGCCGCAGAAGCAGCAGCCAACGACAATTTACCAAATCCCTAAACACAGAAAATACATCACATTAATAGAAAAGGTCTCAACGATATACATTAAGATTAATATTGATATACAGTTTCCCATTTTAAAAAATAAACAGTTCTGATGGTGTGACCTGAGAAACGACAGAGAAAACATCATTTTGCTGATTAACCCTGTGGTTCGGGGCGGGGCCAGATCCGAATCCGACGTACTTACCACCCTGCGACGGCGGAAGCCCCTCCGGTCGCAATTCATTTTCCACCCTCTTCCTCGCGAAGAAATCTTCCTTATTGGCAGCAGAGGCCTCCAGCTGCGCCCGCGTGTACATATCCTCCGTCGACTTCGACCTTGACACGCTCCCTCCACTACCGAACCCCCTGACATCGCCGGTGGACTGGTTCCGCCGCAGATCGGATCCGACCCGAGGCGATCCGAACCCGTCGTCCGCGTCCCAATTATCCCAGCCGCCGTTGTTGCTGGCGGAGAGCGGCGGCTTCCCCTTGGAGGCGGAGGAGTGGACTTTCTCCTTGACGACGGGGGGATCCCGCCAGGGACGTCCGTCGGCGATTGCCTGGATGCGGTCGCGGTAGACCGAGGCGGCGTTGGAATTGTACTTGGCGATGATGTCGGTTTCCTTGGCGATGCCGTATTGCGCGAGGAAGGCGTTGAGTTTGTCGTTGCCTCCTGCTTCCATCTTCTTGATCTGTATTTCGGACCAGGAATCCATGGTGACGGATCGGACGAATGAGATGTGGACGCCAAGGCCACGGTGCTTGCCGGAGCACTCTAGGCACATGAAAACGCCATACGACACCGACGCCCATTGCGGATTCTTCTGGGAACAGTCGACGCAGATCTTGTTCGCCGCTTGGGATTGGAGGTCCCGGAGCCGCCGCGAAGCCATCGAAATTGATTTGGCTTTTCAACTGAAAGGTGCAGAGATTAGAAACGGAAATTGAGAAAGAAAAGAAAGAGATTGGGAACACGAATGAATGAACGAGTATAATGGGTCCCGACTTGAGAGAGAGAGAGAGAGAGAATGGAAGAGGGATTTTGGTGAATCACCGACACCGTAAAATTGGGACCCGGTTATTGCATGCTGACTTGGTGCGCTATAATTCTTTTCCAAACTCCTATTTGCTAATTTTATATTTGTTATTACAATATTCTAATTCCTACTATATTTCCTTAAACCAGGTATAAACTAACTCTATTTTCTATTTACAAAAAATTAATGTTACTTGAAAACATAAATGCTAACTTTACTTTAGATTTTATAATATTCTTACTTTTGATATTTATTTTAATTTTAACTAATTAAATTATCTCTTGATCATATCTCAAACATCATTTTAAAAACAGATCAGATTAATAGGTTAAACTAAAAACTGATTTGAAAATCTATTTTACATAATTGAATTTTAATTTAATTATTATGAAATAAAAAAATTATATACAATTAAAAAAATATGTAGAATAAGTTTTAATAAAAAAAGTAAATATTAAATATTAAAATACAATTATTTTATTTTATGAAAGATATAGTATTTATAATTTTTATTTTCCATTAATCTCTTAATTTTAAATAATAATTATTTTATTATATATATTTTAATTATTATTTATTTTATAATCATATATATTATATTTGTAATATTCATTAAAATTTAATTATGATGATAAATTTTATTATTATTTTTAATTTGTTATTATTAATGAATTTATTATATGTATAAATATTATTTTATTACATTTAATTTAATATTTATTAAAATTTTAAATTTAAATTAATATTTTTATTTATTAATGATTCGTCTAATTTTAAAAATATTTATCTAAAATAGAAATGATATACTTAAATCTAATTAAACTAAAATAAATAAAAAATGCTTAAAGAAAAGAATAATTTTTTATTTTTTTAATTTGAAATTTAAATTGTAAAAATATTCAAAATCACAGAACTAAAGAAAATTATAATTGTAATATGGCCTACTCAGAAAGAGTATAGAAGAGACTTTTTTATTCAATTTTAAATGTATGTTGAATTTAAAATTATTTATAAATTTACTTATTTGTTTTAGGGATTTGACTTTAGAGGGGAAAACATTCGTCCGTATATTCAAGTGATGTTTTAAATAAATAAATAAGTAAGCACGAAATTATAATAACGTGGTATGTTTCTAAATGGTGATTAATTACCTGTCTTGCACTTGCAGTGAAGAGAAAGTGCGACACTGTATATTGTCGTTTTGTGATGTGAATTCTCCTTGGATTTTGTGATTACAGCTACAATATAAACAATTGCAGTCATCATCTTGTCTAAGTGAGTATTTTTGTAACAGCATTTTTTTAATACGTAATATATATGTGTTTTATAATATTTTTTAACTACGTTTTTAAAAAACTTATAATTTTATCTTAATATTTTAGTAACTAGTTAAAAACTAAATTTTAAATTACATTAATTTTATTAGCATACAAATTTGGATATACAATATAATAGCGCCTGTAATTCTATTACTATTAATAATTTATATAATATATTTTCTAATATATTTTTATTTTAACTAATTAAATGATCTCAATTGTTATATTAAATATTCTCAGTATTTAATAATTAAAAATATATAATTAAAGAATGTCTATTGTTATATATATATATATATATATATATATATATATATATATATATATATATTATAATTAAAAATAATTTAAACTCACATTTTTACTATTTATAAGGTTTTCTTATTTTTCTTGTTCGGACTAAAACATACATACTAAATATATATCAAATAAATAACGATTAAGTGACAAAAGTTTATATAATTATTTAATCACTTAAATTATATGTTAATTTTAATCTATTTTTCTTTTAATGTATTATGGATTTACAGAATATTTGGGTATAAGAACAATATCATAATTCTCAAGTTAATTAAAGAAATTAAAAAAAAAATAATAAGATTTTCAATGTAAGACTTGCTCGAGCGAGACGGACGTCGCTTGAACAAAAATTATCAATACTCATTTGAGTGAATGACGCACAAATTTTATATAAAAAGATAAAAAATGAAGGTTTGAGATTTTGAGAAGAGAGACAACATTTATTTCAGTTTTAGTCCAATCTTCAAATTTTTTTGAATTCTTTTTTATTGGATAATTGTAATTATCACAATGAGTGACTAACTTCATTCTTTTAGGATTGCGTGCACTTTCTTTAAACTATTTTGCATCTTAGTGATATTTTGATATTTTAATTTATATTCTTGATGTTGATATTCTTATCCTTTGTACTCTTTAATGTTTATCTTTGATGTTTGAGATGTAATAAAAAATATATCTTGAAACCCTATATTAGGTTAAAAATATTTGATATGTTAATTGCTATGAATGGTAATAAATGTATTAATTGCTTAACACTCTAGCACCTAATCCTGAAAAATCTCTTAAATGTATGCAAAATCGATATTTATTAGGTTTTCTTATGAATTTCATGTGTGAGAAATCAATATGAATGATTTGAGTAAGTAACATCAATATTGATAGGTTAATTAACGCTCATAATTTGATTTAGCCATTATACAAAAGAAAAAAAAGGAAATAAGTCAATCCTAAATTCTTATAATTCATATTTTCTAAATACATTTTATAACTTTTTACTATTTGTGTTCAATTCTAAAATTTATAAAAATCCATGTTAATATATTTAGTAAGCTTATAAGTTGGAGTTTCTAGTAAAACCGTTAATCATATGATCAATCTTTATTTAATCAAAATATTATAGTATAATTAATAATATTGATACGCTTACTAATTATTTAATAATAACTAAAAACTTTAAGCCCACGAGTTAATATACAAGACCTTAGGCTTAAAATTTTCTTATAGTTAAAAGATGAGGTTATGTAACCATAAATTTTGATTATATGATAAATTAAAAACAGTACAAAATAAACATAAATTTGTAAAGTGATACTCTAATTTAATTTAAGAATAATATATAAAACAATTACGTTAAGTTTTGTTTTAAATATATTAAGAGCGCTCTTCAGTAGAATGAAGTTTTTTTTTTTATTGATAATCAATGTTAATAATTTTTGTTATGGTTTTGATGCAATCGATCTTAACGTATACATTAATCGAACTTTAACACCAAACCACAACCACCTAGAGAAAGGACCATAACATCAAAAAGTGAAAATAACTTAATTGAAACTTTTTGACGTATAAACTAAGCAACCACTTGTGAAGTATTTACTACCTTCGAATTAAGCTAACTCCCTTTGAATTATTTACCAACTTCAAAACTAAAATATCATGAGTGTTGCCACTTCCATTCACTGTGAACTAATTTTTTTATTGGGTTAAATCCTTTTTTTCTTATATTTTTTATGAAATTTAAATCGATTTTTATATATTGAAAATTAATTTATGTTAAATAAAAAATTTAATTGTTTTATTAATGTTTTACAATAAAAAAGTTGTTATTAAATACTAAATTAAATATAAAAAATGTTAAAATTATATACTTTATAAATTTAATCCGTTGATAAATTTTAACCAAAAGTTTTTAATTTCTTGAAAGTATTACTAGAAAAAGTAAATAATATATATATATATATATATATATATATATTCCAAAATAATAAATAATTTGAGACTGAATTTTCTAAAGATTACAAATAAGAAGCCCGTTATAACGAAATTTGGGGCTATTTCTGGGCTCGAATGTATGGCCTAGGTTTGAGGCTAGTTTTGGGCTTGAAGCATGGCCTAAGTTGAGTTAGTTTTGGGCTCGAATGCGTGGCCTAAGTTTGGGGCCAGTTTTGGGTTCAATATCATCTTCATTTGGGCTCGAATGGGTGGGCTAAGTTTGGGGCTAGTTTTGGGTTCAGTATTATCTTCATTTGGCCTCGAAGTAAAAGAAAATAAAATAAATAAAAAAATATTAACGAAAAAATGAAAGGGCCCAACCGGGTTCGAACCGGTGACCTCTTGATCTGCAGTCAAATGCTCTACCACTGAGCTATGGACCCCTTTTGATAAAAGAAAGATAATATGTTTAATTTAAAGAATATAAAGTCTCTTGTGATACATAGTTAATTTACTTCGTCTTGTACATAAATTATTAATCTTATTTTATCTCATACAAACTAATTTTAGTCTATACAAAAAAATTCCAATTTTTTTTTCTTATTTTTCATTTCTAAAAACATAATAAACTCGTATAACCAAGTTTTGGAGTAAATGAATATTCTGACGATTTGATATTGCAATTGAAGGTGAGAAAGTGATTTAATAGACAGGTCCAATCAAGTCATGTTCAAGGTAGTTTATTATAAAATTGGTGATGTTTTACATTCCCCCAGTTTTGTGTTGTGTTCCATAAAAATATCCCTACAAGTTTGGACACTTTGACTAAAAGCAAATGGTTTTTGAATTTTTGGGGGCAGTAGCCGGTGTGAGGTAACCCTAGCTGTGTCCATGATAAAGTCTATTCTGTTGTTGATGGATGCTGCATGATGAGGAGTCATAAGCATGTGGAAAATTAAGTAGATTGCGTGATTGATTTTGCCTCTTTATAGGTGCCAATGCTTAGAGATTGGAGGATCGTGAGGTCATATTGAGATCTCTTATAGGTGCCATATTTGTATAGTATGGGTGTGCCCATGCAACATTAATCTCACAAGAGTCAATTCAGAACGTTGCTATCAACTATTCTTATCATTCAATTCCAACACTCGATTAAAAGCTGAAACCTTTACCTCAAAAGTTAAGGTTAAAGAAGACGAAGGGGTCTTGTTGAATGATGAGACGCCATGGACAATAAGAATCCAATGCTAAAACATTCTTTATATTAACAATTTGTATGCAATTTGGTCTTAAAATGTGGGTTTAAGCTACATGGTCACATTTTAAGTCTTTGTCAATAACACGTTAAACATTTGAAAAAACTAATTTTCGCTATGATATTTTTACAAGAATAATATAATATTAACTTAAATATTTAAATGGATGATTTATTAATCATAATTTTAAAAGACTAATGTTAACTTATCCATATTGAGAATTTTATGAAAATAAATATTTTATTTTAGTTAGTTTGTACTAAACATAATTGTGATTTCAAACTTGGATAAGAAACTAAATAGTATTATTTTCATCAAATACACAGACACAAAAAAAAATGACATAGTTTTTAATTTCTAATAACTCATTTAAACTGATTTTCATATTGGTAAATGTTTCATATATTACGAATCTATTTTAACCACAAATTAAGTATTGTTTATAAATATTAAAAACTAGTTTTCTCTGTGAACAAATATTTTAGTCATAATACAAAAAATTCAAATATATAGTCATTTGAAGCTTTTAATTAAAAAAAAAATCTTAAAACATTATAAATAATAACAAAACATTATAACTTTTTTTTATAAATTTTAAATTAACCTTTACACCATTATTTTTTTATAAAATTTATTTAATTTAAAAATACCTAGAGAATTATATATTACCAAAGAGTGACGGAGTCCTTAGATGGCTCTTGTTGTTTCTTTATTTTATTTGAGAAGTCACATTATTTTATCACTAGCTAACAACAGTTTAATAAAAAAAATATTTCAAAGGTTTGTATCACTAACAATTATATCATTTATATATAATAATTTAGAAAATTATAAAATGTTATCAATTTATTAGTTTTTGATAAAGGAAATTAAACATCTATTAATATTTAGCACACGTGATTTATAATTATTATTATTTTCTAATACATGTTTACACATTTTGATTATTAAACAAGATTCAAGATCATTGAGAAGGGACATAAATGTTGTTTAATAACATAAGTGACCTATTACAATTCACATATATAGAAATAAGTATTTTATATTCCACATATGATGATAATCTTTAAAAAATAATTTTTTTTTGTCTTTTGAAGAAATCAAAGATTTTTTTATAAATAAATAATACCCTGTAATAGATATGTGAGAACTTACATAGATAGTTCAACTTGCCTCCCTAATTTATTGGATTTGAATGATTGATTCTATAATAAAAATTAGTCCTTCATGACAACTTTTTAAGCATTGAAAAGTACTCTAGTGGTAGTATTGATATGGACTTAACATAAACTGATTCAATAGTTAAATAATATAGATAATGTTTGAACACCTATTAAATCCACCCAACTTTTATAAGGAAGGGGTCAAAAAGTTCTTATCAAGACTTTTGGCTAAGAAAAGAAATATCTTAAGTAAGTGTAAATGTTGATTTTTAACCTAATAAATTATAATCATACAATAATTTAAAACAATATATTATTTTACTTATGAGTTTGCTATTTCTAACCCAGAGAAGTAATTTAACATTGCAAAATCTTTGATTTAAAAGTATGAGTGGAACATCTCCTCTAAGGTTATAAAATTCTCCCCTCCCCTTATAAAGAAGAGACTTTGATATAAGTGTGTAGTGTGTTTGTTATATTCACAATATTATTGACAATTTCTCATATCATGAATGAATTGATTGCTTGAATTTGTATAATAAATTTAAGAATCTAAACACTACAAAAGTTGAAAGTTATCATCAAGTTAAAAGAGAGTAGTCATGTACACCTCTCACTTCAATTTGCATGAAAAATACATTACTTATATCTAATTGATGAAAATATCAAAACTTAATAATCTTAATCATATGTAACAAAGTTTTAAGATAATAAATTCCTTTTATTTACAATATTATTTTGAAAAAAATTGAACTTTGTATTGTTCTCATACTCCTGTTAGGATTCTGTTTAATTTTGTAGACTAACTCCCAAAAGTCTTTAAGGTGATTTCACTTAATTTTATAAACTCATTTACATTTAAAGATACTAATAATATTTAAAGTTTGACTAATTTGAGTGTTCCCATCTCAAAACTCCATAATTTTTTTTTCATTTTATCATGCATATTATATATTACATTTTTTTCTCCTTTCATTAATATTGACAATAATAAAGTGAGCAAAATATTCAGTTTTAATTCTCAACAAATATTTTCATAATTTATAATATGTTTTTAAAAAATTACCAAATATATAATAAACAATACTTATTAAGTAAGAGTAAATAAATATTATTTTAAAAAATATCTCATTTATTATTATTATTATTATTCTTTTCATATAAAAAAAATTAGAAAATATCATTCATTATCTTTTCATTATTTTTATACAAAAGTTCCTTATAACCTAGGTAAACATGGTGACCATCTCGAGGGTGTGATTTTATTTATTTATTTTTTATAAGTATAAATAATATGTAATATGACATCAAATTGATAGATTCAACGAAAGTAGGGCAAGTGAAAATGACAGTAACAGGGTGAATTTATGTCACAGTTTGAGTGATAAAGTTTTTGGGGCTGGTATTCTGCTGTGTGGTCCATTTACCTTCCCTCCAGGGAAAACAAAACAAATCCAACTCTCTTCACTTCAGTTCATTGCATTGTACTGTCCAACCTGTAAATGATGCAAACAAGAATAATAATAGATCCACAACCAAAAGAGAATTGACGTATGAAAAAGTTGTTAAAATATCATTATCCAATAAACTATTTTGGCATCATACTTACACCCCAAAAACATCTCTTTTGCTACAGTAAAAGTAGTTCGGTATACGTCCCAATTCAGATGCACCAATTCATTCAAAAATAAATAATCATAAATATAAGAAAAATAAAATGGATAGGATACATATGTACCACTACTGTGTCTTGTGAGGTAATTAATGAATTAAATTTGTTTAATATTAAATGTTATTAACTTTCGTGTTTGGAACAAATTTTAAGTTATTATTATAACTATTTAAACAAATTTATGTTGTCTCAAAAATGGTTTTTGATTTTAATTATTGAATAAAAATAATGGTATTCATGATATTATGTTTAATTTTTTATATTTTAATAAAATTCATATTTCTCAAAGATAATTTTAAGGTAAAATGCTTCATAAGATACTACTAAGTTCCGTGTTTTAGAAAATAAAAGAAAATATTGATCGATTAGGTGGTGGATGAATTAAAGAAAATTAAGTTGACCTGATGAAAGTTGATTTTTTAAAATATAATCCATATCCAAATTTAATAATAATTTATAAACAGGTTGAATTTAAACGTAGATTCATGTGCTTGAATTAAATTTGCTCTTATGATAACAATATTAAAACAATATTTGTAGTGTGAATAATTATATTCGTTTTATAATTCATTTTTTTATCATAATTTTATTCTAATAAAGGTGCACATTCTGGTATAAAAATACGCTCTCTGATCAAGATTAAAGAATATCAACAGAGTAACCATATGACTTCGAGATATATATGACCACTTTCAAATTTTTTATTTTTAAAATTATTTCTATAAAAATATTTTGAAAGTTTTTCTATTTTAAAAAAATTAACCCTTTGTTTTCCTCTAAGGTATTGTTTATGGTGGAACTTGAGTTAAAAAATTCAAAATTGGAGCTCCATACTTCTATCACATAT
This sequence comes from Sphenostylis stenocarpa, assembly GCA_963425845.1. Taxonomy (NCBI): domain Eukaryota; kingdom Viridiplantae; phylum Streptophyta; class Magnoliopsida; order Fabales; family Fabaceae; genus Sphenostylis; species Sphenostylis stenocarpa. The sequence continues at coordinate 38,539,374 of OY731398.1, read as the reverse complement.
TTATCCTTAATTTACTTTAAATTTAAATTTCAATTAATTTAAATATGTATCAATTTAATATAAGAAGTTGGAAGCTAGAGGCTAAGTGAAAAGCATGTCATAAAGTAGTTTCATTTACAACAAATAGTGATTAAACAAGTGTTTTTAACCTAATTGAAGAAGTTAGAAGTTAACCTATATATAGTAACCTAAAATTTTAGATTACACAATAAAAACAATATGGCTTGTGTTTAAGAAGTTGTTAAAAATAAGGAAGTAACTAGAATGCTTGTGACCCAGTTATTTTCCATAAATGAAGAAGGGTTGAGTGGTACATCAGTGGTTGAAGGTGTGGTCAGTGTTTCACCGCTAATAATTAAATGCACTTCAAAATAAAAGAAAGATTTACAACCTGGCATGGCAACTGCCCCACTCCTATTAACTTTCATAACCTATTTTCTGTAATTGCTTATATATATATAGATATAGCTCTACATGTGTGTGTATATATATTCTTAGACAAGGCTCAGTTGGTGTCACAACTCAGAAAGGAACGGTTTGAGGTTGCTTCCACATTCTATTTAGGTTACAAGATTTGAGACCATGGTGGGTGTTATTTCGTTGGTAACAGGGAGGGCTGGTCCAAGTGGCTTTGGATCAGCTTGTACTGCAGAACAGGTTACCGAAGGAATTGATGCTGCCAACCTCACTGCAATTATCACAGGTCAGTTTCAACATCTATATCAGAATCTTGGTATATGTTTGTGTTATTCCTTCATTTCTCAGATCATATACCAATCTGGTTTCTTACGTGCATATATTAGTAACAATTCAGACCATTCTTTCTACTACATTACTCTCTTCTTGAATTTCAGTCCATCTTTCTGTAAGCTTTTATCTTTCCTATGTAACAGTTTTTGATCTGCATGTTCCTCAGTTTTTTGAAGAGTGAAGTTGAAATTAGTTTGTTGATTCCCTTAAGGTTTAACTAACACAGTGTGATATTATAATTATAAGTATCAGTGAGAGCGCATCAACTTAATGATCAATTCACCACACTGTGGAATGAACAAAATCGTAGGTACCTGTTTGATAATACATATTTTTATGGCTAATTAAAATAATCACCTTTTTAATATGAATAAAACAAAAAAAATCATTTCTGTTTTTTTCTTAATATATTTCAAAATTTTGTTTTTAATACCTAATCAATATTGGTCATGTCTTAATTACTACATAAACTCTTAAATGGCATGAGTCATAGTCATTATTGTGCTTCCATTATAAATAAAATAAAATTAAGATTGCTAAAAAAAATTAATTAGAGACTAGAAATTATATTTTTAATTCATTTTATTTTAAAAAATAATTGTTCATTTTTGCTAATTTATAATGTCTTTTTAAAATGAGTGATTATATGAAAATTACATTTGTACATGAAATTTGATAACTTAAATTTCAAAGGTCTAAATTTTTAATCTCTGGGTTTTGTGGTGCTAAAGTAAACAAATTTTAATCTTGATTTTTACAAATTAACATCAGTAAAAAATTGTAAGATTAAATAAGCATTTTAATATTTTTTGTAAGTAAATTATCTTAATTTAATTTTTAAACTAATTTAAACACTGTTTTTCCTTGTTCATTTTAAAATAGTTGTCAATCACTAGCCAATACTAAAACTAGTGATTTTATATATTTTTAAATTAAATTAATGTTTAAAACATTAAAAAGTCTAATGCAAAGAAAATATATCATATTTTCAGAAATAAAGATCATATAAATATAATAAATAATATCAACCTAATGATGGTATAATTAACACATTTTAAACTGTTAAATTCAAGGGTTTAAAAACACTACATAGACTCAAATATATCAAATTTAGTTTATTCCTAAATAAAAATCTGAATTTTCTATTTCAATGAGAGGCTTCCAAAAAACTTTTTTTTACGGGCAATGTTTTTAGGTTATTTTTTAATATTTTATTTCTTTCAATTCATTATTTCCTTTTTTATATTCTAATTGAATTTCATGTTTTTTTAATTTATAAATAATTAAAAAATTGTCTCACAATATATTTTTTATGTCAAATCTAAAATATAATTTAAAACATTTATTATTAAAATTTTAAATTAAAATATAATTCATATATTCAAAATATTTATTTTAGTTCATAGTAATAATTTATTATCTGTACGCAAGATAAAATACAAATTTAAATAAACTAAATAAATCAAGGAGCACACATTACAAGAACTTAACTTTTTATATTTCATAAAGTTTTTCCTAATTTTTTACCTCTACAAAATTCAAGAAAAAAAAACTTATTTTATGCTATTTTTGATATATAAAAAAGACCATAAAAAATTCACATAAAATACAAATAATAATAAAAAAGGTAGGAGAGGGGTACATAAATCCTTTTTCTATTATTATGTTAATTAAATTACTTTTGCATTAACTGAAATAATACACAACAGTGACAGTAGAGTTTGGCTTTGCAATAGAATAATGTGATATTTGGTATGATAAATTAATTCTTGTCTTGTATAAATAAACTATGTTGTATTTGGTGTTTAATACGCTATTTTAAATACGACTTATGGCACTAAATTTAACTAATTGTCTTGTATTAGTATGATAAAGTACTGTTAAAGAAGGGTTATGATGAGTAAAATGCCACAAAATTGTTTCATTTAAATCTCAAAAGTAGGTAATGCTTAAAAACGTTAAAGAAAAAAAAACCTTTAGTCAAATTGGTTCTATTTATTTTTTCTAAGGTTATCTATAAATTTTTTTTTAACATAGTTTAAGAATAAAAATAAATATTTTATTATAAAATTATCATAAGTGACTTAAATTTGGTCAAAATTATTTATCAAAACAACTTTTTATTTTTATTTTTAAGTAATTAATTCATGGGTAAGACACTCGTAAAATATTTATTTTTAATAAGATATATATATTGTAGATTTGTGTTGTGCTAATTAAGAACTAAAAAAGTAACCCTGACTCAGGAGGAGCAAGTGGTATTGGGTTGGAGACAACGCGAGTGTTGGCACTCAGAAAGGTTCATGTGATCATTGCAGTACGAAACATGGTGTCTGCAAAAGAAGCTAAACAACGTATACTAGAGGAGAATGAGTCTGCACGAGTCGACATAATGAAGCTCGATTTGTGCTCACTCAGTTCAGTTACATCCTTCGTCGACAATTTCTTAGCTCTTGATCTTCCCCTCAATATCTTGATGTTGGTTTTCCTTTGAATTTTACATCACACTTTCTATTCAACTTTCTTTTAGTAACCATCTTCTATCTTATATATACTCAAATTAGTTATCTTTGAGTTAGTCATTTTCCAAGAATGGATCATATCATTAGCTTTTCATGTCAGAAACAATGCTGGAGTAATGTTCTGCCCCTTCAAACTCTCAGAGGATGGGATTGAGATGCAATTTGCAACAAACCATCTTGGTAAAGTCTCAGCATTCTTGCTTGATATTTTTTGGTTTACGTCTTAGTGATAGTATAAGTATTGTATTTTCTGATCTTTTTGTGACATCTCAGGTCACTTCCTATTGACCAACCTGCTTCTTGAAAAAATGAAACAAACTGCACAAGCCACTGGAATAGAGGGAAGGATCATTAATCTGTCATCAATTGCCCATAACTACACTTACAGAAACGGGATTAGATTCAATAAGATCAATGAGCAAAAAGGGTATTTTCAGTTTGACTCCAATTGCTTCTGGCCCGAAATTACTGCATCATGACTTTGATTTTGATCACTAGAACTTCACTTTTTTTTTTGCTACTATTGCTTTAAATTTTCAGTTATGGTAACAAGAAGGCGTATGGACAGTCCAAGTTAGCTAACATATTGCATACAAATGAGCTTTCTCGTCGCCTTCAGGTCATCCATTTAGTCCTCTGCTTCTCTGACCTTATCTGTAAACTACAATGTGGAAAATATAGAGTAAATAAAGAAAGCATCAGAGTGATAATGTCACAAGAGGACGAGAGAGACGACAGTAAAAGAAATTATTAAGAACTATAAGATAATGAGTGAGAACCATTAATAAGAGGTAAAACTAAAAAAATTGGATATGTTCAATAAATTTTAGTTCCTATTCTTTTAGTTAATAGTATAAAGTGTACTCAATAATGTGTATGTGTGCAGGAAGAGGGTGTGAACATCACAGCGAACTCAGTCCATCCAGGAGTGATAATGACACCTCTTATGAGACATTCTTCTTACCTTATGCGTATGTTAATTCTCCTCAAACACAGAAACAACACAACACAAGTAGATGATGCAGTTTTTATAGTTACTCCATTTTAACACGATTTTTCGCAGACTTCCTGAAGATCTTCACCTTTTATATATGGAAGAACGTCCCCCAGGTATGTTCTTTTCACTCCATTTTGAATTCCAATATAGGTGGTGCAGAATGTTACATTTAAAACGGCTCAGAAGTCTAAATATATTGTCACTGATCATTGTTTAATTTCTTGGAACATTAAAATCCAGGGAGCAGCCACGACATGCTATGTTGCTCTCCACCCAAGCGTGAAAGGTGTAACTGGGAAGTACTTTGAGGATTGCAATCAATACAAACCAAGTGCGCATGCAAGAAACAAACATCTAGCGAAGAAACTCTGGGATTTCAGTAACGAGTTGATCAAATCAATTTCAAAAGCTTGATTGCACTTGCAGCTCGGTGTTGTCCTCCATGAAAATGTAGCTCCTCATGCAATAAGAAGCATGTTATAGTTATATTTAGTTACAATTTGTCGTTTTCTGAGGATGTTTTCAAACATTTCATTCCCTATGCAATACTGCATTTCTTTGCATCAAAAGGTTTTTGTATCAAACCCTTCACTTCATCCAAAATCTCATCCTGAACTATCCATAAGTTAGTTGAGTAGCTACTATTTTTTTTTTTTTTTTAATTTATTAGCATAAGTTTATACCATAATCTATATGTGTCCGACCTCTAGTGGTCTTCCTATCATGTTAGTAGTTCAATGGTAGAATTGGAGATAGTATTTCCTTTCAGTCATTCTCTGTCATCACACATTAAAAAAGTCATTTGATACTAGTTTTATATGTTTTGTGTCATTATAATAATAACCTTTTCCTTCTTATAATTTGTTGGTTACGTATCATTCTTGAATTCGTCTTGCTTTTTAGTTGAGGGGGAGAATTACTACCTCATGAATTCTATCTTTTATGTTAACTGCATTATTGGGAATATTTAGTTTATGCAATGTATAAATTAATTTTCTATTATATAATTAAATTTTATTATAAATATTAAAATCTAATTGTAAATTAAAATCAAATGTTAGATAAATATGTGAAAAATAAATAATTTATAAATGATAAAAGCTCATAATAATTGACTTGTGTTTTATTCATGAAAAATTCCTCAAAATTTGACTTGTATTTCATTAATAAAAATTTCTTCAAAAATATTTAAGGACCATATCAGAATTAATATTATTGTATGGAGAGTGTTTCTCATATCCATCAGTAATAAAATTAATTCGATACTAATCTAAATAAATAAGTATTTAATAATATATTTGTATATATATACATATCTATTTAAAAAGATAAAACAAAAGTTAAGAATTGAAAAAGTTAAAAAGTTTTTGTTTTTTTTGACTGATTATTAAATAAAATTAAATTCAAAATTAGGAATGTATATAATATTAAGATAAAAATAATTCTAAATTTTTTTATTTAAGAATAATTATTTTCATTAGATAATTCGTTAAAACACATAGGTCTTAAGAATGCAAATAAATATATAGTATAAAAGTTTTTTATTGGTATAACATTGTTATGAGGTGATGGAGCCATTCTTCCATAAATAGATATTTAGCACGTTTTATTTACATACATTCCCTTAAGATATCATAACTCATGAAGTTTTTTTCATTTCACCTACACTTATTCTTTCATTTTTAAAATTCTCTTATAACTAATTTTTCACAAGTAACCAATAAATAAAAAATATTTTTTTAATAATTATACTTCAAAATAATTTAAAATATATTCTTGAGTTTATTTTAAATAATAGAATAATTTAGTTTATATTTAAACAAAATATATTTTTAAAATAAAAAATAAATCTTTTAATATATTTTAAATAATTTTAAAATAAAATTAATATTTTAAAATTTGTAAATAATTTATCTAGTTAATTAGATAATATAATTTAATATTTTCAATAAATAATAATTTTGTTTTTTCATATTTAATAAAATATTGTATCAATGTTCATGTAATCAAATTTTTTTTAATATTAATTAATAAATTATTGGTTCAACATTACTGTGTATAAATTTTGAAATATCTATCTTAATTTAAAATATATTTGAAGATTTACTTATTTAAATACAAATTTTATATAGATCTAGATTAAATTATATTATTATTTAAAATAAAATTTTAAATTATTTTGAAGTATAATTTAAAAAAATAGTGTTTTATTTTAGATTACTTATAAGAAAATATTTAAAAAGAGAAAAAAAAATATAAATGATATATACACGAGAGAAAACTATAATAACAAAATATATATATATATATATATATATTAAGTGAAATATAATAAATTATTTCATATGAAGTGAATATATATAAATAAAATATTTTAGGTAGAGCATATATTAGAATCAGTGAAGATGAGTTGCAAAATTAATAGTACGTAATAATTATTAATGAGTGATAGTCATTGCGAGGACCTATGATATCGTATGTGGATGGATATTGGACATCCTAACAACCAGACAAAATACAGAAATACAGCATTTCATTTGCAGACAGCTATCTTTGTCAACTTTATTTCTTGAAATGAAAATAGCAGCTATCGAACTACTTATTACATTGTTAGTGTTGAATGAAAAATTAATTTTAACTGTAAAATAAGATTGATCATTGTCCTAAAATCGAAGTCCCCATATGATCAGCATACCGAAGGACATATAAATTCCGAAATCTATTACGAACACATCATTGCTGATATTTAACTAAATCGTTGTGTGGATTTACAAAGACCAATAATCGCATATATACAGAATCAACCAGTTTAGCTCAATTTCTCAGAAGCTCTTCCCAGCAAGAAATGATCACATAATCTATCTGGAAACCCTATGATCTGGGTCAAATTTCACTTGACAAAATCGATTTTTGTCAATTATTTGTCAGATAGATATGACCCATCTCGAATTATAATCTGATTCTAAGAGGAATACCCGGATAACTTGCATCTCAACGAGTTTGATCATGCTCCCACAAGCCCACAGCTCGCACCACGCAAGCAGAAGCCGCTACAATTGCTGCTGCAAAGACGGGTGGAACGATTAGATCAATCTTGGACTTCACAAACATACCAGGAGGAAAACACAGGATGTCTCCTGGAACATCCAAGGGCATTCTAATGGACCCACTAGTGCTGCACTTCTGAGAGAACGAAGAAGAGGGGGATATGGCGGAGACAAACGCCACCTGTGGTGAGACAGAGGCCACTGCCACCGTCAACGATAAAAGTGTTGTCCAAGTGGCAGCATTGGTTACTACAGGCCAGGTGAGGTGCAAACGGACCAAGTTAGAGCACCAGAAGAAGGACATGGTTGAAAACGGTAGTAGTTGGTGTTTTGGGTGGGCAATTGTTCTTATAAACAAGACAGGAATGCAGTGAAATTGGTGGGAAACTACCTAATCATAGCTTGCTACTTTTTGAGTGATTTTGGTAAGGAAAAATGGTAAGCGATGGACCAATAAGAATTGAAGTGGAGGATGACTTGAGAGAGTCATATGATGAGCTTGCTGACCAAGTTGTGAGGTGTAGAATTAGCCATATAGGCCGTGCTTTATGGCTTCGGTTTGTTTAATTTTAGACTTTAGACTAGAGAGTGACTTTCGCAACATTAAAAGTTAAGAGCATTCGACACGTGCAAACAAACAGGGTAGTTGACGGATTTGTAGTTTCCGTATTTAGTTCACAGATTCTGCTTCCTGTTTTCCACATATCGCCCAAGACATCCTCTTCTGCAGGTTACATATATATATAATCTTTTTGGTAGTGAGAAAATAAAAATTATTAAGAGAACATTTTTTTTTCCTTTTTTTTAAATTAAATATATTTCTTATATGATAATTATTAAAAAAATTCTTATTTTGTATAGTTTTTTTAATATCTCATAATATAATCATAATTTGTTAAGATTTTAGTCTTAATTAATTAAGAATTTTAAAAGACATAATTAGAAAATTATTTTTAAAATTGTGTAAAACAAATTATTCTTTGTAATAATATTATCATTGCGGCAGGATTTTGGTGGGATCATTGTTGTGCAGAGTTGGGTCATTATCCTGTATGATGGTGGGTCGTTTTTGTGTATTGTAGTGACAATATCTTATTTATTATTTCTTTTATTGTGTTTAATTTGATAGATTAATTTAAAAAGTAAAAAAAAAAAGCTTGGTTAGATAAAAAAATTACAATTTAAATTAAATCAAACCTATCTTCACATTTAAATAATGATTTATATGAATTTAGGTTAAATTAATTCATATTTATATACTAATTTATTTTATAAAATAATAATAATTTTTTTAAATATAAATAAAAATAATATTATTTTATTAAAAATTTATATATTATAAATTAAAAAAATTAGTTATTTAACAATTACTTATTAAAATGTAATAATTAAAATTGATTATTATTTTAAATTAATAAATTATTAAAATAATAATGATGATAAAAAAGAGTAAATTTTTTAACTTGAATAGATTTATTATCTTATAATTTATATATTAAATTATTATATTTTAAATAAAAACTAATTTTATTAATATAATTTAAAATTTAAAAATATTTTTTTTATTTAAATATTTTTTAATTAATTATTTTATAAAGATACATTAATAATTTTTCTTAATTTTCAGGTTAAAATTAACCTGTTAATTCGTTAATTAATACAAGAAAAAATAAAACTAAACATTATGAGTCGTTAATTTATTAATTTTTTATATTTGATCTGAGAAATCAATCGTGTATTTTAAAAACTTTTATGTCTCTTGTGTCATGTCTTTCCGTTGTTTATCTAAAAGTTATATGTGCCTAAGGAGAAAATTATTGTGTGATGGTTAATGTGTGTAATTAATGAGCGTCACAATACAAAATTGGATGACTAAAAAAAAAATTAGGATAACACCTAAATTTGTCCTTCATTTTATACTGTTTCTTAAATTTAATATTTCATACAAAATCATTATTAATTGTATTTAATATATCAGTACAAAATTAATGCATATAAAAATTTGATTATGTCATCCTTGCTTACTTTCATGTGATCCCCTATTTTAATTACACAATTTAAATTTGTTATATATGAAGAACATTAATTCATATCTCAATTACTCGTAACATTCATTATATTCATATATATATATATATATATATATATATATATATATATATATATATATATATATATATATATATTATATAATAATAAGACAATACTCATAACACAATCATACCAATCCTATTTTTACTAGAACAACTAATTATTCTTAAATCTAAATACATTTTTTAACATAACTAAAAAAATAATTATGATTATCGATATCCTACTGAAACAATGACAAAATATTTTATTTTTATCCTCCCAAATTAGACCTTCTTTTACAATTTCCTTATCTTTTCTTTTGTGCATGTTCTTTAATAACTTTCATAATCATTTTATCAATTACATCAATGTTTCCATCATTGATATCCACCCATCGATAATGATCATAATAAACAAAAAAATTATATATAAAAAATATATTATAATAATATTTATAAAAACTTCAATTTAGACCACTCAAAACATTTTACCTTACAAAAACACTTTTTTCAATCAAAATACTGAATTGATTATGGTTCGGAATTGATCAAGGAAAAATCTCACGAGTGGTGTATAAATCCAAAATAGATATTTTGTGTTTGTAACCGTATTAACTGTCATATTACAATTGTATTGAGTTGTTGTGTTTCATATATACTTATAAACATGGTAAATTTAGTAATGAGAAATCTCCTAATTTCCCTATCTCCCATAGTGTATTGTATTTACCTACATTCTATTTTTCTATCTTAACCCAACATATTGGTATTTAGAGCACAATTCTAACAAGAGGATTGTGAGGTGTATTGTGCGTGAAAGAGACTACCAAGGTGTGATACTTGCTACGTGTGTGCTTCTATGGCTATTGGAGGTTTGATATTAGGTCACCTACTTGTGTTTGATGAAAAAAGGTATGATGATTATTGTGTTAAGATGGTGACGATTCTTGGTTTTCAAGAAGTTGATGAGGTTGTGAAGAATGAGTTTCAAGAACCTCCCAAGAATGTCATAGATGAGCTAAAGGTAATGTTTAAGGAAGATAAGAGGTTGGATTGTGAAACAAGAGTGTTGTTACACCAGTGTGTTACTCTCAACATTTTGTTGAGTCTTTCGAGAGGGATTCAGAGGGGAGAACACACCAATGAGACAAGAGTCCAACTTATATAAGGAATTGACACCACTTTCAACCCAAAACCTTAAGACATTAGGTTATGGGTCATACTTCCTTATATGTTACTCAACTTTTTCTTTTTTACACAATATGAGACTTAACTCACACTTGAATTACCTTGAGTTCACTAGTTGTCCTTTCATATAAAGTCGTTCACTATAACGGTACACACTTACTTGACCCACCCTAACCCACTATCGATCAATCTTTGGCTCTGATACCATTTGTTAGGTCTTTCGAGGGAGGATTCACAGAGGAGAAACACACCAATGAGACATGAGCCCAACCCATATAAGAGATTGATACCACTCTCAACCCAAAACCTTAAGGCATTAGGTTATGAGTCATACTTCTTTATATGTTACTCAATTTTCTCATTCTTACCCAATGTGAGACTTAGAATCACACTTGTATTTCCTAACACATTTTTCAGAAAATATCAAAGGTTGCCATAACAAAGGAAGTGTGGGATATTTTGAAGAATAGATATGAAAATTCTGGTAGATTGCAATCATTGAGAAAACAATATGAACTCCTTTCTATGATAGAACAAGAAACAGTAGCAGAGTACTTTGGTAGATTACGTGTTTTGGTAAACTCTATGTGAGCCTGTGATGAGAGTGTGGAAGATTGCAAGATTGTAGATAAGGTGCTGCGAACTTTGACCCCTCAATTCGACCACATTCAGGTTGCTATTGAGGAATCCAAAAATCTCGAGGTTATGTTAATTGAGGAATTACAGAATTCCCTAGAAGCACATAAACAACGAATAATTGAGAGGAAGAATTGTGTGAAAGTCATTGAACAAGCTTTACAAGCTAAAGCCAATTATCACAAGAACAAGGGACGTGGCGGAAAAATATTTAGAGGTAGATCAAGAGAAGGTAGAAGTGGTGCCAGAAACGGAGATGTTTCATAATCAACTGAAAATGCTTTTTCTTCTTAACAAAAGAACAACTCAGGTTTTAAAGGTGGAAAGCAATTCAGAGGCAAAGATATGAAGAACTTTGATAGAAAGAAGGTGTAGTGTTATAATTATGATTAATTTAGACATTTTTCTTATGAATGTTGGCAGAATGATTCTATAAGTAAGAAAGGAAAGAAAAATTATGAAGCACATCTTGTGCATGAGGAGGAAAGTTTTGATTCAGATCAAGTATTATTGATGGTGACTACCACAAATAGTGGAGAAAATGATTATTCATGGTATCTTGATACAGGTTGCTCTAATCATATGACTAGAAATAGGAATAATTGGTGGATCTTGATTATAGTGTAAAGAGTAATGTAAGATTTGTTAACAACAGTACAATTGTGACAGAAGGAGTGGGTAAGGTACTGATTACATGAAAAGATGAGAAGACTGCATACATGAATGATGTGTTATATGTCCCTATTATGAAAACGAATTTGCTTAGTTTAAGGCAATTATTAGAGAAAAGTTCATCATGTCAATGCAAAAAAATCATATTGAAGTGTTTGATGACAAGTAACCACTGCTATTCAAGGCTTCATTGTCCAAGAACAGAATATTCAAGATAAACTTGAATGCAACCGTAATTCAATGTTTATCAGCTACTCATATTGAAGAAGAAGGTTGGTTATGACATTATAAGTATGGACATTTAAACTTCAAGAGTTTAATTCAACTTGACAGTAAGAAAATGGTGAGTGGCATACCCTTGATACATTCTCCTAAGAAGGTTTGTGAAGGATGTGTGATTAAAAAACAATCCAGGAAAAGATTTAAGAAAACTACACCTCAAAGAGCTAAACAACCTTTTGGTATAGTACATTCAGATGTGTGTGACCCTTTTAATTTCATCTCTTGGAGGTAATAAGTATTTTCTATGAATGAATTGACTAGAAAGATTTGGTTGTACTAGTTGAAAGAAAAGAAAGAAATCTTCTCATGTTTTGAGAAATTCTGCATCTTACTAGAGAGACAAGCTAAATGGAAGGTGAAGATACTCAAGAATGATGGTGGAGTTGAATATAATTTAAGGGAATTTAGTGAGTTTTGTGTTACTAAAGGCATAGAGCATGAAATAACAACTCCCTACACACCTTAGCACAATGGCTTAGCTAAGAGGAGAAATAGAACCTTGTTGAACATGACCATGTGCATGCTTAGAGCAAAAGGCTTGCCTCATTGATTTTAGGGTGAAGTTGTGTCTACTGTAACATATGTGTTGAATCAATGTCCTACAAAATGTACTCCTAAAGAAGCTTGATCAGGTGACAAACATATGGTCCATCATTTCATAATTTTTGGATAATTGTGCTATAGACATGTTCCACATGAGAGGAGAAAGAAGCTATATGATAAGAGTGAAGCATTTATCCTAACAAGTGATTGTTAATAGGGATGTGGTTGTAGATGAGGTAGCCTCCTGGAATTGGGAGGCTAACATGAAGAATGATGTGATGTCTTCCATTCAGTGTGTGCTTAAAGATAAAGCTACAATTTTGAGAGACAATGCAACAAAGGTACCAGCTATTAGAATATCACAAAGAGTGAGGTTTCCATCCTCCAAACTTGTTAGCCATGACTTGTTCAGTGACAGTGATATTGTTGACAGTGGTGAGTTAGTGCATCTTGCCTTTCTTGTTGACATAGAACCACTCACATGGAGACAAGCCATAGACATTAGTAAATGGAAGGATACTATGGTAGAAGTATTAGAATTAATTTAATTCATTCATTCTATTATGTGACTCATATGAAATATAATGATGGGCCTAAATGTGATTTAATAAAATATGAAGACATATTGGTTATTATGTGAAGTTAGAATAAAATAAAGATAAAATAAAATATTAACTTACGGTAACCAACTTGATGGATGTTGGTTAATAAAAAGGATTAGGGTTCTGTCTCTGGTCATAAGGTTTTTTCACGGTAAACTATCAAGAAAGCGTGAGAAGTGAAAGAAAGACAAAGAGATAGATTGGGAAAAGGAGATTGGAGAACGAAAAGATTCAAGAATAGATTCTCATGGATCAAGGTTAGTTCTTACTATGATTCATGTATTGATGTATGTTATATATTGTGAAAATCAATAATCTAAAGATCCTGTAGAGTAGTTTTCCATAATGAATTAAGAAAGTATGAAAACTACATAATATTTTTTACATGTGGTATCAGAACCCTGATTATTAGATTTATGATTTTCCTTTTATGAAAGTTTTTCCTAAATTATGTTTTTCCCAAATTAAGATAAACACTAATTATGAATTTAGGAATTTTTTTATCAGATTAACGTGAACCCTAATTATTCCCAAATTTATTTTTTCCCAAAATTAAATAAATAGATAAGCCCTAATTTATGATAAGGCTGCATTTAATTTCAAATTGAAATCAATTTGATAATTTATGTGTTTTAATGGTTATGCAATCCTTTTAATTGAAAAGAAAATTTAGGCATTTTACTGTTTGACATCAATGCTCACGTAATATTTTTTATAATATAATTAATTTCCGCTGCAATTAATTAATGGTGCAATTCAGTTGATGGGACCTGGGCAATTGAAACAATTCACGTATGGCTAATGCAAGAAAAGCATACTTGAAATCAAGCACGTTTTTTCTTTTTGTCGCTTTTCATTTATTTCTCGTTGCAATTGATTTAAAGTTCTTAATGAAATGTGAATATGAGAGCAAGTGATGTGGCGGTCACTAGAGGTGTTTGGGTGATGGATTCAAAGAAAAAAAAATTGCATCCTGAAGAAAAGGTCCTAGTGGGTCCGTGCTTGTTGAAGAGAGAGTCTTAATTAGGGATGCTCATTAGATTCGCTCTTCATGGGTCACAACCTCTCAAATGACTGGTTGACATTAAAGTATGCTAATTAAAAATATTATTTTATTTGAAATTAAGTATGATAAATTTTGTTAGTCATCAAAATGGCCAAAATTTTAAGGTTATTTTAATTTCAAATTATTAATGGTTTTATTTCAATTACCCAGAATGCTAAAATTATGAATATTTGATTTATGGGTTAATTGAAGTTCATTATTATAAGACATTTCAGGATCACCCAAAGGTTGATTAATTATTATTATAATTAATGAGCATGAAGATAGATAATTTTCTGTGCGTCACTAGTTTTATTTATATACCCAAAGGTGTTAGGTGATTATAGTTGATGCATATTTTAATTATCATTAATGTTATAAAAAGTTTAGCGTAATTATGTTTGTGTATTGGTGGATCTCCCAAAGGAGAACATTAGTATGCAAAGAATGATAATTTATGGTTGAATATGTATTTAAGTTTAATTTTATGACTCAAAGTATTAATGTTAGGCATGTGTTAATTGCAGTATCTGTTCCTATAGCTCTCTGCATCCACTATCTTCGTTTGTTCTTGTCTTTAATGGGTTAAATTTCCCTGACTGGAGTGAACAAGTCCAATTTCACTTAGGTGTGTTGGATCTTGATTTGACTTTCCAAGTTGAAAAACCAGCTACTATCACTGATGCTAGTAGTAATGAAGAGAAAACTCATTATAGAGCTTGGGAAATATCAAACAGACTTAGCCTTATGTTTATGCGAATGAGTGTAGCAAACAATATTAAGTCTGCTCTTCTCAAAACTGAGGATGCGAAAGAGTTTATGAAATTTGTGGAAGAGTGCTCTGAAACTGCTGACAAATCCCTCGTTGGGACATTGATGAGTACGTTGACCACCATGAAGTTTGATGGTTCTCGTAGTATGCATGAACACGTAATCGAAATGACAAATATTGCAGCAAGACTCAAGTCTCTTGGAATGACAGTGGAAGAAAATTTTCTTGTGCAGTTCATTTTGAACTCGTTACCGCCTGAGTATGGTCCGTTTCAAATGAACTATAACACCATGAAAGACAAATGGAATGTGCATGAATTGCACATTATGTTAGTTCAGGAGGAGACCAGACTCAAGAATCTAGGAAGCCACTCTATTCATTACGTGAAAAATCAAGGAGCTAAAAAGAAAGTTATTAAGAAAAATGGAAAGGGTAAAGAAACATTAAAGATTAATGAGTCTTCTACTAACATTCAGAATAAAAATGACAAATGTCATTTCTGCGGGAAGTCTGGACATTTTCAGAAGGACTTCTTAAAGCATAAAACTTGGTTCGAAAAGAAAGGTGAGCATAATGCTTACGTATGTTTTGAATCAAATTTAACTGAAGTTCCCCATAATACTTGGTGGATTGATTCTAGATGTACGACTCATATTTCTAATGTGATGCAGAGATTCCTTTCAACTCGAACCATAAACCCAAATGAGAAGTTCGTCTTCATGGGGAATAAAGTCAAGGTTCCAGTGGAAGTTGTCGGGACTTATCGTTTAATCCTTGACACTGGATATCACTTAGACCTTATGGATACTTTTTATGTACCTAGTATCACTAGAAATTTAGTTTCTTTGTCTAAGCTTGATGTTGTTGGATACTCTTTTAAGTTTGGGAATAGTTGTTTCAGTTTATTTAAGCGTACATGTATGATTGGAACTGGTACACTTTATGATGGTTTATATAAATTGAATTTGGATAATTTATATGCTGAAACTCTCATGACCTTGCATCATAATGTTGGCACTAAACGTAGTTTGGTGGATGAAAGATCTGCTTACTTGTGGCATAAGCGTTTGGGACATATTTCCAAAGAAAGAATGCAAAGATTAGTAAAGAATGAAATCCTTTCGGATTTAGATTTTACTGATCTGAATGTATGTGTGGATTGTATTAAAGGCAAACAAACAAAACACACAAAGAAAGGAGCCACAAGAAGCACTCAACTTCTTGAAATCATACACACTGATATATGTGGTCCATTTGACATAAATTCTTTTAATAAAGAGAAGTATTTCATCACTTTCATTGACAATTTCTCGCATTATGGATATGTCTATTTACTATATGAGAAATCTCAAGCAGTAAATGCCTTAGAAAGTTATATAAATGAAGTGGAGAGGTAATTAGACATAAAGGTGAAAATTGTCAGGTCAAATAGAGGTGGTGAGTATTATGGAAGATATGATGAAAGTGGACAACACCCTGGTCCGTTTACTAAGTTCCTTGAGAAACGTGGTATTTGTGCTCAATACACAATGTCTGACACACAACAACAAAATGGTGTGTCTGAAAGGCGTAATCTAACCTTAATGGATATGGTTAGGAGTATGTTAAGTAATTCATGTTTACCTGTATCGTTGTGGATGTATGCTTTGAAGACTATCATGTATTTGTTGAACAGGGTTCCTAGTAAAGCGGTTCAAAAGACTCCTTTTGAGTTATGGACAAGTAGGAAACCCAGTATGAGACACCTACATGTTTGGGGTTGTCAGGCAGAAGTAAAAATTTATAATCTGCAAGAAAAGAAACTGAATGCAAGAACAATCAATGGATATTTCATTGGTTATCCAGAAAAATCAAAAGGGTATATATTTTACTGTCCTACCCATAGTACAAGAATTGTTGAAACTAGAAATGCTCGGTTCATTGAAAATGGTGAAACCAGTGGGAGTGAAGTTTCACGAAATGTGGAGATTAAGGAAGTTAGAGTACAAGTTCCCATAACTAGTACATCTACTTCAAGAGTTGTTGTTCCACATGTTGTAGAACCACACAACAATCAAGAAGAAGAACAAATTAATGATCCCAAGATTAACAATGATCCGATAATAGAACAACCACAAGAAATAATATGAAGAAGATCACACAGAGAAAGAAAGTTTGCTATTTCGAATGATTATGTAGTTTATCTACAAGAGTTAGAAAATGACCTAAGTATTGATAATGACCCAGTTTCATTTTCAGACGCCATTAATAGTGATAATTCTGACAAATGGTTAAATGCTATGAAAGATGAGCTTGAATCAATGGCACATAATGGTGTATGGGATCTTGTGGAATTGCCAGAAGAATGCAAGAGTGTTGGGTGTAAATGGATCTTTAAGACAAAGCGTGACTCTCATGGCAATATCGAACGTTACAAGACCCGTCTTGTTACCAAAGGTTTTACTCAGAAAGATGACATTGATTATAAGGAAACATTTTCACCTGTTTCTAAGAAAGATTCCTTTAGAATTATCATGGCATTAGTAGCTCATTATGATCTTGAGTTGCATCAAATGGATGTTAAAACTGCTTTTCTGAATGGAGATTTAGAGGAGGATGTTTATATGAATCAACCAGTGGGGTTTATTGAAGAAGGAAAGGAACATATGGTGTGTAAATTTAAGAAATCAATATATGAACTTAAACAAGCTTCTCGACAATGGTATCTTGAGTTCAATGATACTATTCTGTCCTTTGGATTTAAGGAAAACATTGTTGTATATCTGAAGGTCAGTGGGAGCAAGTTTATATTTCTGATTCTGTATGTTGATGATATCTTACTTGCGACTAATGATCTTGGTCTATTAAGTGAGACTAAGAAGTTTCTCTCTAACAATTTTGAAATGAAAGATATGGGTGAGACATACTATGTGATAGGAATAGAAATATTC
The DNA here is from genome assembly GCA_963425845.1 of Sphenostylis stenocarpa. Lineage (NCBI taxonomy): Eukaryota > Viridiplantae > Streptophyta > Magnoliopsida > Fabales > Fabaceae > Sphenostylis > Sphenostylis stenocarpa. The sequence goes on along the minus strand of OY731398.1, from coordinate 38,521,316 downwards.
CGTGATAGATCACAAGTACTGTTAGGTTTGTCTCAGAAAACATATATTAATAAAGTTTTAGAGAGATTCAGAATGGAGGATTGTTCAACATCTCCCGTTCCAATACAGAAAGGAGTCAAATTTAGTCTCATGCAATGTCCAAAGAATGACTTGGAACGGAAACAGATGGAAAATATCCCTTATGCATCTGTTGTTGGGAGTTTGATGTATGCTCAAACATGTACGAGACAAGATATTAACTTTGCAGTTGGTATGCTTGGTAGATACCAGAGTAATCCTGAACTGGATCATTGGAAGGCTGCAAAGAAAGTTTTAAGATACTTATAAGGAACAAAGAATCACATGCTTACTTATAGGAAAGTTGATCACCTTGAGGTAATTGGATATACAGATTCAGATTTTGCTGGTTGTATGGATACATGAAAGTCTACATTTGGTTATGTGTATCTTTTAGCCGGAGGAACAATTTCATGGAAAAGTGCGAAACGGTCTGTCATTGCTGCATCCACCATGAAAGCTGAATTTGTGGCATGCTTTGAGGCCACAATTCAAGCTAATTAGTTGCGGAATTTTATTTTAGGATTTGGAGTAGTCGACAGTATTGCCAAGCCGCTGAAAATTTATTGTGACAATTCCACAGCAATCTTCTTTTTTAAGAACGATAAGTATTCCAAAGGTTCTAAGCATATGGAATTGAAATACTTGTTATAATCGCGCAGCGGAATGTTCGCATTGTCGGACAAAAACCAAGAGGTGGGGTGAATTGGTTTCTTAACAAAAATTAGGTTTTCAAAATTTTCCCCAAATTTTACCGATTAAAAACTGTGTAAATGTAAATAGAGTAGAGATAGAATCTTACACAGGAGATTTATACTGGTTCGGATCAAAAGACCCTACGTCCAGTTGCTAATCACTCAAACAGAGGATGAACGCTGTCACTATGATCAAAGTTGTTACAAACAAATTACAATGGAAAAGATAAAGTAAAGAAAACACCTCTCTTGAAATCCACAAGAGATGAAGAACAGTTTTCCCCAGAGATGACACATCACACAATCCACTAAGAACTCCACTTAGTGATTCTTATTGCTTCTAGCCCACACCAGGTTCCAAAAGCCCCTTTTTCTTGCAACAAACAGTTCTCTGACACTCACAACACTTAACTTTTGTATGAAAAAGGTTGTTCTTTCTTTCTGAGTGTCATAGAGAAGCTTAAGTAGAGAAATTAGGGTTTGGGAATTGGTATTTTCGAAACTAGGGTTCTTGGAAATAGGGTTTTCGAAAATAGGGTTGATTTGAAGTTAAAAATTAAAATCTGATTGAAATAATCGATTAAATGAAGTGTTAATCGATTATTACAGAGCCAAAATCAACATAACCCCAAAACTCTCTGTTTTAATCGATTAAAAGACCTGTTAATCGATTAACAGGCCTGTTAATCGATTAACAGGGGTGTTAATCGATTAAACCAGTGAGCAGATACAGAAAATGATTTTCTCACTGTTTTAATCGATTATTTCACCAATTAATCGATTAAAGCCGAGCCACTTTGATAAATTTGAGCTTTTTGAAGCTTCTAAGGTGCAGAATATGTACCGGCTATCTCAAAGTCTAATATTACAGACTCAATCTAATCAAAACAGAGTTATTACACTATAAAACAAGTCTTCAACTCTCTAAGTCTTGAGTTCTTGAATCATCATCAAAATCAACAAGTTTCATGTCCATCAAGTTCAACATCAAGTCCTTGAATGTTTCAACAATCTACCCATTTTTTATGATGATCAAAATTATCTTTTAAAGCCTTGTAATAACCTGTTTTATCTGTCATACTAACAAACACATTAAACATACCAGATAATATTTAAAAAAACAATCATATTAGGCTTTAAATATTTTCTCCCCCTATTTTGATTAGAATAAAAAATAATTCTTCTATGACAAACATAAGAGCTCCCCCTCAAAATATGCATAACTTAGAAAAAACTGCCCCTTAATCAAAGCAAAAACAGAACACCACATTTTATTTTAGAGATAAGCATTCATTACAATATAAGAAAAATTACAAATTTAAAATTCTTCACTATCATCACTATGAAAGTGTGCATCAAATCTATTTTCTAAACGGCACACTTTATCATCTACATCAGATATATGACAAATTATTTCCTCATGTCGTACTCCAGAAAGAGTGAAGAATGACTGCATTCCCTGATTCATGTCAGATAACATGTCTTCCATGGATTGTCGGGTTTCATGATGAGTAGAGGAAGTTCCAACACTTTGGATTTGATCAGAGGGAAACTCAGCAGCAGGAGGCATATCTTCATCAGAATCTTCATTATCGACACCTTGGTTTGGAACGTCATCCTTGTGAACATAAATATCGTTGACGCGCACCATTTGTAGTTGGATCAATGTGTTGTCTAGCATGTGATTCAAGTTATTCGTTCGTATTGTTTGTTCACCTTCGACATTTACTCCTTTGTATTCAAGAATCCGAGAGACAAGGAGGGCATATGGAATTTTGAAGGTGGGATGGCGTTTGGCTTTTAACATAGTCATGGTGACAAGAACGCCCCAATCTAAAGGCTCATTATTCATTATGTCATGAATAATACGAAGATCAATTGAAGAACATTGAGCATGATTCGTAGCCCGGGGACATAGGATTCAGACAAGTAGATGTAAAAGCATGCGTTCCTCCTTCTTCAAAGGTCCAGCAAGAAGGAGACGCCCAATCTCCATGGAGGGATTACGCAGAAAAGAATGGTAAGCTAAGAACCTGTCAAAATCATCTAACTCACCATACACGTTAATAGCATCTTCTCTAATTGGAAAGTGGGCAACGTTCTCCCAAATATCATCATCAAGAATAATTGTGACCCCCTTTACTCGAGAGGTAGCAATTTGATCTCTAAATTTGAACCTAGAGTAAAATACCCTAACTAAGTCAAGATAATACGTACCTTGCATTTGGATGAAAGGGAGAACTCCTTGAATTTCAAGAATATTAGGAAAGTTGAATCCCCTATTGATGAACTGCTCACCAATAAGGAACTTAGGAGAAATAATAGCACGTTCCTTCCAATAGGACAGAAATTCCTGTCGGCCATCTGCATCAGAGATCCATCCTTCTACAGAATTAGGACGGGGATGAGATGGGTGCAGATCTTCTTCTAGTAGGGATTTTTGCACGAGAAGATGAGGTCATTGAAGGATTAAAAGAGTAACAAGAAGATTTAAGAGGATAAGTTAAGTGAGAAGAAGGCAAGATTGATAGAATGAGGCAAGAAAGCTTGATTTCAAGAGATAGAAGTGAGTAGAATTGAAATGGAGGTCCCTATTTATAACCAAGCAAGTCTAACGGTCATATGGAAGTGAATAAGGGTCAAGAGAGCCGTTGGCAACGACTAGGAATCCAATCTTGCCAGGTTTAATCGATTAAAACCCAAATTAATCGATTAAACCACTTCCAGACCCATTTAATCGATTAATTTGAGTTGTTAATCGATTAACACTGGTTTTAATCGATTAATGGACGAATTAATCGATTATTCCAGAGAAGAATGTCATGTTTTGGATGCAAATAATCGATTATAACTCCAATTAATCGATTATTCCAAAGAGTACATCAAATTTTTGAGGTCTTTACACATGATAATTTATGAACATCCTACATAATGAATTATAACATTATAATCATCCAAAAACTGTCAAATTAAGCAGAATTTAAGCTATTTCTAATATCCCTAAGTCTCTTCTAAGATCATAGAATCTATCCTTGGATAGAGGCTTAGTAAAAATATCTGCTAATTGATGCTTTGTATCAACGTACTCTATTTTACAGTTTCCTTTGCTGATATGATCTCAAAAAGTGATGTCTAATCTCTATATGCTTAGTCCTAGAGTGCATTACTGGATTCTTCGTAAGATTGATTGCACTCGTATTATCACACATCAAAGGTATGTCATTCAGAAATATACTATAATCTTCTAGCTGTTGTTTCATCCATAGAATTTGAGCACAACATTTACCAGCTGTAATATATTCAGCTTCAGTGGTAGATAAAGCAACACATGCCTGTTTCTTAGAATGCCAAGATACTAAGGATGAACCTAACAAATGACATGTCCCACTAGTACTCTTTCTATCAATTTTGCATCCACCATAATCAGCATCAGAATATCCTATTAAACTAGTACAAGCATCAGATGGATACCATAAACCAAAACCAGTAGTTCCTTTTAAATATTTTAAAATATGTTTTACTGTAATTAGGTGAGATTCTTTTGGACAAGCCTGAAATCTAGCACACACACAGACAGAATGCATAATATCAAGTCTACTTGCAGTTAAGTATAACAGTGAACCTATTATACCTCTATACATAGATTGATTAACTTCCAAACCTGATTCATCCTTGTCTAGATAGCATGAAGTTCCCATGGGTGTGTTAGCTTCCTTTGAGGTGTCCATTCCAAACTTTTTAAGGATCTCTTTGCAATATTTGGTTTGAGAGATGAAAATGCCATCTTTAAGTTGCTTGATTTGAAGTCCAAGGAAGAATGTCAATTCTCCCATCATAGACATTTCAAACTCTCCCTGCATTATCTTAGCAAATTCTACACATACGAATTATCAGTTGATCCAAAAATAATATCATCAACATATACCTGGACCAATAAGATATGTTCTTTAACGTTCTTTATAAACAGAGTAGAATCAATTTTTCCTCTAGAAAAACCATTTGAAGTTAGGAAACTACTTAGCATTTCATACCAAGATCTAGGAGCTTGTTTCAACCCATATAATGCTTTCTTTAATTTAAAAATATGATTAGGATAACTAAAATCCTCAAATCCAGGAGGTTGCTCCACATAAACTTCTTCTTTAATAAAACCATTCAAAAATGCACTCTTAACATCCATTTGATATAATTTAAATTTCATCAAAGATGCATAAGCAAGAAGTAGGCGTATAGCCTCTAACCTGGCAACAGGAACATAAGTTTCATCATAATCTATACCTTCCTCCTGACAATAGCCTTTGGCAACAAGTCTGGCTTTATTCTTTGTTATGTTTCCATCTTCATCAAGTTTATTCTTAAACACCCATTTGGTTCCAATAACTTGATGTGATTCTTCTCTTGGGATTAATTCCCATACTTGATTCCTTTCAAATTGGTTAAGTTCTTCTTGCATTGCTATACACCATTGGTCATCTTTAAGCGCTTCCTCAACATTTTTGGGTTCTATCTGTGACACAAAAGCTACAAACATGTAGAAATTAGTCATATTTCTAGTTCTTACCCCTTTTGAGATATCACCAATGATATTGTCCATTGAGAGTCCTCTTGGTGATTGTCATTCTTTTGCTAACTCAGGTGTTTGAGAAGACTCATTTTCTTCCAAATACATTTCATCAAGAGTCTCTCTTATATACTCATCTTCACCTGCAAGTTCTTTATTTGACTCAAGAGGATTTCCCCCAAGGTCTACAATCTCATCAAAAGTAACATGAATAGATTCTTCAATATTTAAGGTTCTTCTATTAAACACCCTGTAAGCTTTGCTAGTTAATGAATAACCTAGGAAAATACCCTCATCGGCTTTTGAGTCAAATTTTCCTAAGTTGTCCTTTCCATTATTTAACACAAAACACTTACATCCAAAAATTTTCAAATGAGAAACATTAGGCTTTCTACCATTTAACAATTCATAGGGAGTTGATTTTATAATTGACCTAATGAGCATTCTATTCAAAACATAACAAGCAGTACTAACTGCATCAGCCCAAAAATATTTAGGAACATTAGATTCATTTAACATTGTTCTAGCAAGTTCCTCTAATGACCTATTTTTCCTTTCAACTACACCATTTTGTTGCGGAGTCCTAGGAGCAGAAAAGTTATGTAATATTCCATTTTCTTCACAATAATTTTCAAACTTTTCATTTTGAAACTCACCACCATGGTCACTTCTTAAAACTTTAATTCTTAAGTCTTTCTCATTTTGTATTTGCTTTGCAAACTTTCTAAAGACCTTAAAGGCTTCACTTTTCATAGTTAGGAAAAATGTCCAAGTATATCTAGAGTAATCATCAACAATCACAAGGGCATAATAATTTCCACCAAAGCTTTTTATCCTAGAAGGTCCAAATAAATCTAAATGTAATAATTCTAGGGGTTTTGAAGTGGAAATAACATTCTTTGATTTAAATGATGATTTTACTTGTTTACCTTTTTGACATGCATCACACAATCTATCTTTTTCAAATTTTAACTTAGGCAAACCAACAACTAAGTCTTTTGATATCAATTTATTCAAATGATGCATATTTATATGAGCTGCTCTCTTATGCCATAACCAAGGGTTCTCTTCCTTAGCAACTAAACATGTTATGCTAGAATCATGTAAACAATCCAAATCAATCAAGTATATGTTATTATGCCTAATACCTTTTAATTCTACATTTTCGGAATCTATCAAATGTATGGTGCAAAATTTACTTTCAAAGATTACCTTAAATCCTTTGTCACATAGTTGACTTATACTAAGGAGATTATGGTTTAGTCCATCAACAAGAAGCACATCCTTAATCTCCAAAGTGTTTGCACCACCTATATTTCCAATTCCAAGAATCTTCCCTTTGTTGTTGTCCCCATAAGTTACATATCCTTGTTCTTTAGCTTTGAAACTCACAAATTTTGTTTTATCACCGGTCATATGCTTTGAGCATCCACTATCAAGATACCACATAGACTTCTTTTATTTGGAAGTTTCCTACAAAACAAGAACATAATAATCGTAGGTCCCCATAACTTTTGGGTCCTTGGGGTTAGAGACACACAAATCATTTAACTATTGGAACCCAAATATATTTTCCTTTAGGAACACCAAAATGTTTTATTTTACATCTATTTGAAGTATGACCATGTTTCATACAATAAAAACATACTTTAGATGTAGCTTTTGAAAATGATGTATTTCTAACAATAGATAATTTAGTTCCTTTTTCCACCCATACTCTTCTCTTTTTAGTTTTAGGCTTTTTCATAGAAACTTGATGATTTACACTATTTGGAGTTACAACAATTTTATCCTTATTATTATTACTCAATTCCTTTTTGGCTTTATCAAGCAAATGATTAAGTATATCTATGTCATACTCATATTCTTTACAAGATGCACATACTATATTCTTATCATCATTCTCATCTAAGCATACAATTTTCGTTTTTAAGGTTTCCTTTTCCTCTAAACATGCAATTTTCATTTTTAATGAGTCAATTTCCTTTTCGGATCTACTTAAACTTTTCTTCACAACTTTATATTCATCTTTCAAGTTCTTAAAGGCACTAAATAGTTCATTATATGCATTTTGCCGTTCATCATAGTTATTATCATCATCACTAGAAGATGAGTCGGAATCACTTACCTCAAAATCGAAAGATATATTGTCTTTTGCCAACAAGCAAATGTTAGCTTCTATTTCTGAGTCACTTGATTCCAAAATCGCGTCACTATCATCGGTTCCTTCATAAGTTACTCTTAGTTTTTCCCACATCTCTTGAGCACTTTTACAAACAGAGATCCTGTAAAACTCGTTAAGGATTAAAGCAGATGAAATTATATTTCTAGCCCTAACATCAAATTGTGCTTTTCTGTTTTCCTCTGTAGTCCATGTAGAAAAAGGTTTGGGAACGTCAACACCGTTCTCAGTAACTTTAGGAACATATGGACCGTTTAAAATAGCGTCCCAAACGCCTCTATCAACAGACTCTAAAAAGATTTACATTCTTACTTTCCAGAAAGGATAATTTTGACCCGCAAAAAGTGGGGGTCTGTTGATAGACACACCTTCGGCAAAAGTTTGATTTTGTCCGGCCATTTTCGAAAAGTTTGAATGACTATCAAAGCATGCTCTGATACCACTTGTTAGAATCGCGCAGCGGAATGTTTGCGTGGTCGGACAAAAATCGAGAGGGGGGGTGAATTGGTTTCTTAACAAAAATTAGGTTTTCAAAAATTTTCCCAAATTTTACCGATTAAAAACTGTGTAAATGTAAATAGAGTAGAGATAGAATCTTACACAGGAGATTTATACTGGTTCGGATCAAAAGACCATACGTCCAGTTGCTAATCACTCAAACAGAGGATGAACGCTGTCACTATGATCAAAGTTGTTACAAACAAATTACAATGGAAAAGATAAAGTAAAGAAAACACCTCTCTTGAAATCCACAAGAGATGAAGAACAATTTTCCCCAGAGACGGCACAACACACAATCCACTAAGAACTCCACTTAGTGATTCTTATCGCTTCTAGCCCACACCAGGTTCCAAAAGCCCCTTTTTCTTGCAACAAACAATTCTCTGGCACTCACAGCACTTAACTTTTGTATGAAAAAGGTTGTTCTTTCTTTCTGAGTGCCATAGAGAAGCTTAAGTAGAGAAATTAGGGTTTGGGAATTGGGATTTTCGAAACTAGGGTTCTTGGAAATAGGGTTTTCGAAAATAGGGTTGATTTGAAGTTAAAAAACAAAATCTGACTGAAATAATCGATTAAATAAAGTGTTAATCGATTATTACAGAGCCAAAATCAACAGAACCCCAAAACTCTCTGTTTTAATTGATTAAAAGACCTGTTAATCGATTAACAGGCCTGTTAATCGATTAACAGGGGTGTTAATCAATTAAACCAGTGAACAGATACAGAAAATGATTTTTCTCACTGTTTTAATCGATTATTTCACCAATTAATCGATTAAAGCCGAGCCACTTTGATAAATTTGAGCTTTTTGAAGCTTCTAAGGTGCAGACTATGTACCGGCTATCTCAAACTCTAATATTACAGACTCAATCTAATCAAAACAGAGTTATTACACTATAAAACAAGTCTTCAACTCTCTAAGTCTTGAGTTCTTGAATCATCATCAAAATCAACAAGCTTCATATCCATCAAGTTCAACATCAAGTCCTTGAATGTTTCAACAATACTTTGCCGTTAAAGAAGAAGTTTAGAAACAGAGAGTGTCAATAGAACATATTAGCACTGATCTTATGATTGTTGATCCTTTAACAAAGGAATTACCGCCCAAGTTGTTTGCTGGTCATATAGTAAATATGGACATTATGTTTACTAGTAGTGAATGTTGAATGTTAATGTTATTATTAATGTTTATGTGACACTCTGAGATCTTTAATGTATAAGTTTCTGAAATTTATGTTTTCTTCTTTATTTATATGCATGCAAATTATATGATGAAGAAAACAAACTATGTTATTATTATTAAAATGATATTATGTTTGAGCCCATTATGGACTTCTCATTATAAAGTCATATTAAAGAGAAAGAGATAATATAGTGGTACATGGAAGGGAGCCTGTCGATTGAATGACATGTAACCGCCATGACTCTTGTTATAGTTGTATCTTTAATTATGAATAATGATAGAACCAATTTATGTAAGGTCCTTTAATGCGCATTATGACTTAAGTATTAAATCACAGAATCGTATGACATCACATGAGTCAAGTGGGAGAATGTTAGAATTAATTTAATTAATTCATTCCATTATGTGACTCATGAAATATAATGATGGGCCTAAATGTGATTTAATAAAATATGAGGACCTATTGGTTATTATGTGAAGTTAGAATAAAATAAAGATAAAATAAAATATTAACTTACGGTAACCAACTTGATGGATGTTGGTTAATAAAAGGGATTAGGGTTCTGTCTTTGGTCATAAGTTTTTTTCACGGTAAATCATCAAGAAAGTGTGAGAAAAGAAAGAAAGACAAAGAGATAGATTGAGAAAAGGAGATTGGGGAATGAAAAGATTCAAGAATAGATTCTCATGGATCAAGGTTAGTCTTCTTACTATGATTCATGTATTGTTGTATGTTATATATTGTGAAAATCAATAATCTAAAGATCCTGTAGAGTAGTTTTTCATAATGAATTAAGAACGTAAGAAAACTACATAATATTTTTTACAAGAAGAACTAGAGGCTATTAAAAAGAATAGAACCTGAGAGTTAGTTGATTAACCACAACATAAACACTCAACTGATGTGAAATTGATGTTTAAAATCAAATTTAAACCAGATGGGACAATAGCCAAACATAAGGCCTTATTGGTTGTCAAAGGCTTCCTACAAAAACATGGCGTAGACTTTACAGATGTGTTTGCTCTTATTGCAAGGATGGAGACTGTGCGACCAGTAGTTGTTGTGGCCAATTGAAGAAATTGGAAAATATGTCAGCTGGATGTTAAATCAACATTCTTAAATGGTCCCTTGAAAGAAGTGTATGTAATGCAACCACCAGGTTTGAAATCAAAGGTGTAGAACATAAAGTATATAGATTGAAAAAGGTTTTGTAAAACCTTAGGCAAGCACCTCAGGCCTGAAACAAGCTTATTCATACTTTTCTGGTTAAATAAGGATTTGTAAAGTGTATAGTTGAGTTTGATGTTTATGTAAGAGAAACCACAAATCAGAGTTTGTTAATTGTGTGTCTCTACCTAGATGATATGCTTGTGACTGGAAGTGCACATGACGAAATTAATCAATTCAAGAAGAAGATGAACTCAACATTTGAGATGATTGATATAGGAATTCTCAATTATTTCTTAGGTCTGGAATTTGTACACACTTCCAAAGGAATCTTACTCCATCAGAAAAGATACATTTGTGAAGTTATGAAAAAGTTTAATACGGAAAATTGCAATGCAACCCCATACTAGTCATTGTAAATATGAAGCTGATTGAAGAGTTGAATGAAAGAACAGTGAATGCAACATTATATAAGTATATTGTAGGATCTCTCAAATATGTTTGTAACAATATACCTGATATTAGCCATGGAGTTGGCTTGATTAGTAGGTTTATGAATGATCCTAAAGCACCACATATGACAATAGTTAAGCATATACTCAGATATTTGAAAGACACAACAAAACTTGGTCAACTTGGTCTATTTCACCCCGAGACAGACAAATCAAACTGAAACTGTTCTAAAAGTTTGGTCTAACTCAGATTGATGTGGAGATAAGGTTGAAAGAAGTACACTCGACTACCTATTCAAGTATGTGAATGTACCAGTTTCTTGGTATTCAAAGAAATAAAGGGTTGTAGCATTTTTTTCTTGTGAAGCTGAATATATTACATCTACAGAAACAACATGCCAGTGTATATGGTTGGAAACATTGCAAGAAGAGCTAAAATTGGAATACAAAAAACCAATCCAGTTGTTTATGGATAATAAGTTTATCATTAGTCTATCTAAGAATCCGGTTTGTTATGAAAGGAATAAACTTATAGAAACAAAATATCACTTTTTAAGAGATAAAGTTAGAAAAGGTAAGTTGGAGCTTGTAGTTCATGCCTTCACCAAATATCTCAGACAAGGCAAATTGAGAATTAGAAAGACTCGTTAGAATTAAAGTTATTAGATATTTTAGATTAAAGGAGTGTGGTGTATAAATCCAAAATAAATAGATGGGAGTATGGTGTGTAAATCCAAAATAAATATTGTGTCAATAACCGTATTAATGGTAACATTACAATTATACATAATTATTATGTTTCATATATAATTGTAAATTCACTGACAAGAAATCTCATAATTTCTCTATCTCCCATGATATATTGTGTTTACCTACATTTTGCCTATCTCAACCAAACGAGTTGGAATACTTTAATAGTATAACTCTACCACTAGTCATATCCAACGCAAAATCCAATTTTATGCAACAAATTTGTGAATCAACGATAACCACGTAAGATACAGGGTTCACATTCCCATGATATCACTTTGAGAACGAAAATTATTCACCCTAGGATTCCCGTTTCTCACCTCAAAGTTGGAAATCCTTTTTGGAAGAGACACTAGTGATTTTATAAGCTTGCCTGTTTTGTTTCTTAAACTCCAACCACAACGGCAACATAATGACAGAAAAACATTTAGTGTCAAATTTACTTTTGTTCACCTTATCTTCTCGATTTGGTAATGATTTACCCAATTGCATTTTTTAGACTTAATTAAATTTTTTAATAAAATTTTTAAAAAATATATTGTGCATAATCTTACATGACATCTAAAAGTGTCAACCTCACAATTTATAATTCTACGCGTTTTAAACAATAATATATGAAGAGTAAAAAACATAAAATTATACAAACTTTAAAAAAACTATATATAACATGACAAGTGATCTTGACATAGATGTTTATAACAAAATTTACATAAAAAAGCAATGCAAAAGCAACTAATAATTGCTTTGCGGAACCACGTCCAGCCAGCGGTAACAAATGTGTTACCAAACACACTGATAGTTGTAACAATTTATACACAGCTCATTCAACTGAAGGAAATTTCAACATCAAACAAAACAAGGAAAGTCTAGATTGGACGTGTTAAGCAGGAGAAGACTAAATGAAACAAATGTATACAAAAATCTACAGTTCTCTAGTTGAAACAGTATTGAATTCAGTGACTGGTAGAGAGTGATGATGTGTTTTCCACCTTCAGAGCAAGCCATAGAAAAATGCAGAAGGAGACACAAAGAAAAGCAAGCATAATTATAAGCACAGATTTGAACGAGATGAGCGGGGCGAAAAAGAACACGGTAGCAATTGTAGCACATTGCCATATCTTTAGCTGAGCAAAAGCCCCTTCCTGCACGGGAGAGCAACATTAGAGGCAACCTAAACTAAGTTCATGCTAGAATAAACCTTAAATCATAAATAATATGAAGATAAAATGAAAGGATCTTTCCTCATTTATTAAAATCAACTTATGCATTTCACCTTCTTGTGGATAAGTTAAAGTAGTAAGTTTCTACAAAAGTTGAGTATTTAAGTTGATTTTAGCTTATAAAATAAACTCAATTCTTTTTACAATTTTATTTCATTTTTGCACAATAAAATATGGAAAAACATATCTAATAACATAATTATTAAGCAAAAGATGGAAAATAAAGCATCAAAGTTACTGGAAGAATACGTGACAGATAAAAAGAATCAAGCAGAAATCAAGAGCAAGGAGAAGAATAACCAGGGGATGTACAAGTTGTGAATCGAATATATGCAATCAGCAGCTTAGAGACATGAACAAGCAAAAATAACTGAAACAAAACAGCAATGGAAAAAGAAAGTAAACATGTTAATAGGGCATCATTTGTATACCGTGTCGTGCTTAAATAGTATTCCAATCAATGCATTAAGTTGCGTCATTAAAACTCCATCACCAACGCCCAATAAACCAGCCAAAAAGAGTATGTAAAGAGTACCAAGGAATCCGCTACTTATACTGCATCATGAGTGGTAAAGAGAGATTTATGCACGATGAAATAACATTAGAGAAAATAAATTAAATAGGATCAACTTCATTCAAACAAAATTAATTACTGCTGACCTAAAATCTAGCAGAAGTAAGATTAATACGACTGCCTGAGCAAAAACTCCAACGGAAACTATTGTTGTAACAGACGTGAGACCGGAGGTGAGACGACCAGCAAGCAGAGAACACTGACATTCATAGATATTAAGAAAATAAAATAGATGCCATTAGAACATATTTTGATCTAGGGCGCTAAATGTTTAGAACCACCAAGGAAAAATGTAGAACATGGCAGTTTCCTTGTCTAGATGGTATCAGTTGCTATAAGACATTTCAGAAAATAAATATAAATAAGTAAATAAATAGATTAGGAAATAAGAAACAGAAGCTCGTTAACATAATACAATCAAAGTTAATTTTAAACAACCAGCAATGGCAAGGAATTATAGTTCTGCATTCCTGTACTTACTATTCCATCAAAAGCCCCATATGCTGCCATTGAACTACCCACACCTGAAATACCAATTGCGGGAGTTACAACGTACTTGGTAAATTCAGCCCTACAAAAAAGCTTTTCGTTAACAAACAAGATATAACAAGAATAAAAGGGCACCATAAATCATAGAATCCTTATCGAAAATAAAAAACAATGAATGCCTCAATTCATAAGAAATTACCACACAAATGCTTGTTGTAGACCTGAATATGCAATAAGGGGTATGATCAATAACATCTTTATATCAGACAATGCACTGGCAAGTGATTTAGATAGAGACTTCAAGGACGCACATGCACCAGCATCTGCACCTGAAAGCTCTTGTTCCCCCTTAGTATTAACACTCCGTTTGCGCAAGAAGCACATTAATATTGCACCAAAAGTCATAATGAAAAGGAATACAATAAACAATAAAGTTGTTCCTTTGGTACTTCCCTCCTGCATTGATGAGAAACAATCAAATCCTGAAAATATGATTAACATTTTAATCAAAAGCTTTTAAAGTTATTGTTGAAGGGGTACAATTAAAAACCAAACTCTTATTTACATTTCCTCAAAATCTTCTGCATATCATACAAATTAACATCTTTTCATAATATTAATAAAAAAATAAAATAAGAAACTAAAAAGAAAACAAAAAAATGCTAGTTTACAGTGCTTAGTTTTAGAATCAAAACAGGCCTAATATTAGATTAAATTTTCTTTTATTGATTGAAATTCCTGTAAGTTTCAATAGTTTGGGAATGAGACATCAAATAGAAAATGGCGTGAATTTATCAAGAAGTGTATTATAAAGTGTGCTTGTAGCATTTCACATGGATAAATAGTGGTCTATCACAAGTTAAGGACTTTTTTTATAGGAAATCTGATACAGTTTCGATTCAACAATTTGGACCACGGTTTCCATCATCGTAAAGTTAGTTGAAGTTATTTTCGTTTTTTTGAAGATATTTCACTAGTGGCAATGCTTCATTCTTAGTATCTAACAAGGTAAGGGTAAGCTTGACTAATATTATGAACTATAATAGTTAAAACTAACAGAATAAAAGAACATTCGAAAAATGTGAAAGACAAAATAGCACGTACCTGCTGATCATCACTCAGTAAAGCAAATGTAATAAGATTTCCAATAAACTGCAAAACAGGTATTTCCTAGATCAATTTCAATTCTAAATATGCATGGTTGACTCAATTCATTTAATTCATAACCTAAATATATTTAGGTTGTGCTAACCTATAATCTTTGTAATAAATAATAATTTTTTAAAATAAAAAAATATTTTATTAAAATATATATATATATATATATATATATATATATAAATTTATATATCATAACATTATATCTAAAGTTAAAATTACTTCATAAATATAACTTAAGTTTAATATCATTATATCTAAAATTAAAATTACTTCATAAATATAACTTAAGTTTAATATATATATAATATGTAAACTTAATTTTTTTTATATTTTTGGATAAATTGCTTTTATATGAATAAGTTGTGATTATTTTATTTTTTAATTTTCAAATCTTTAATTTGGTCAAAAATAATCCTTAACTCATAAATTTAACATAAGATTAATCTAAATAAAAAATTATAGTTGATTTTAACATATAAATCATTTAATTCTTTTACATGTAAGGCAAGACTAGAACATCCATTTACACAACCCTAAATAATATGATCACCTGATGGAGTGCATACACGGCCCAGAATTCCCCATTGAAGTCACCAATTACTGCACCTTCATGTAATTTGTTATCTGAAGAATGGCTGCGTGCAGCAGAAGTGAGATATGTTCCCTGACAGGTCAAACTACGATAAGCAAAGATGCAGGTGACAAATGACAATGTGAAGGAGCTAGAAAACCTTGACTGGCTAATTGTACCTCTCCAACCCATATTATGGAAGCACAAAACCCAAGATACACAGAAGCAGGGACCAATGTATACCTGCACAAAGCCCATATTATGCATATGAATTAGTATTATGATTGACAGCATACATAGTCCTAAAGTTAAAAAGAAATGGTACTCAGATATAAGAGCAGATCTAAGAGCATGTGTGAGCAACAATCATAAATGATAATACAGAAAGGTAGATATTGGTTCACATAGTTGTCCCACTCATTTGGTTTTTGGTCCCTTGGGAACCTAATAAGTTTAAATATAAGGACCTATCCATCATGGAAAATAAATCAATTGTTTAAGAATGGAAAACAAAAATATAAAAACTAAAATTCAAATAATTGAAAAATATAAGGACTGCTAATAATTCATGAATGGCAGAATACAATGAAGTCCAGCATATGAGTTGGAAGTTGAGATCTCAATTTATTCTTATAAATGGTTAACTGGTGTTTCATTTACGAATTTTTTTTTGTATTATCCTTCGAAAATAGCCAACAACTCTATATTGATAAATGAAAATACATGAAATTGTTGATTTAGGGGCATAAGTTACCATAACACTCTTTACTTCAACTAATCGTACGTACTCCCAAAAACTCCATCCAGACTACTACAACCTAAGAATGCTGATTTTTTCAGCCCTGCTGCTTATTTAGAATGATACTGTTTACGAAGCACTCCTTCCTGATAGCTTGCTTTTCATTTTCTCATAATACGTATTAATTAAACAAGAAAATGCAGTTCTATTTCCCAAACTTCGACGGACCCTATTGTTGGAGGAAGCGCAAAAAGGAAGAAAATGAAAAACTTATACCAACATGAAGGTTACAACTATACAATAAAGATTAGCACAGTAATATGATATTAAATGGGTAAATTGTGGTTTAGATTCTTCTATTTTCAGTTAAATTAACTTGGTCCCTGTATTTTAAAGTAGATGAATCTAATCCCCAGATTTCCAAAATTCAGGGAAATATGTCCCTTACTCATCACTCTG
The DNA here is from genome assembly GCA_963425845.1 of Sphenostylis stenocarpa. NCBI lineage: Eukaryota > Viridiplantae > Streptophyta > Magnoliopsida > Fabales > Fabaceae > Sphenostylis > Sphenostylis stenocarpa. The sequence continues at coordinate 38,504,554 of OY731398.1, read as the reverse complement.
ATAGCTTGTTTGTTGACACGGCTAACCGGTCGATACATGGCAGCCGCCTGACTGACAAATATTAATCACATGGAATCCGGGACTAAATTTCACCAATTTGATCGATTTTAAAATTAAGTTTGACTATATCGTACAACTAAAAACACATTTTCTCCATATTAAATCCATCATATGTATATATTCAAAGACAAGACAGATAGATAGTAATTACCAATTTGGTTTCAAGTTGGCAGCCACATACAGGACATACCCAGTAGTCCCAAGAAGCAAAGCGTTCTTAGAGCCGAGAACTCGCACCACCAAAGAAGCAACCACGGAAAAGAATGTGAAAGACAAATACAAGATCCCTAGAGAAGTGGTACCCAAGTCATCCTCCTGAATTGAAAATTCAAACATCGCTGAAATACTAAAGCATCAACTCAGACCGTTACTCTACAACCTCAATTTCCTATCTCGTAAACCAAACAAAACCGCAAAAAAAAAATAAAAAAATAAAAAAATAAAAAATAAATTACTGACAGTGTTGAGAGTGCTCTGCAGATTCTGGGCGGCTCCGAAGGCGAGAAAAACCAAGAGAAAGGCCAAACTGAGGATGTGAATATCCCTGGTGTGACTCCTGCCCTTCACCGCTTCGAGCGGCGAATTATCGGCGACGAGCGGCGTCTCTTCGTCGCCAGGTATTGCAGAGGCCATTGATTGAAATTCTAGCTCCCGAGTGGTTGATGGATGGCTATAAATATTCCCAAATTTGCTTTCGTCAGACGTCATGATTCCATTAAGATCCAAACATGAAAGCTATTTGCCGGCCCCAACTTCCTAGCTATAAGACGCATCCATAAGTTAACACATACCTACATACAGTGTAAATATATATAAATAATATATAAATATATTTACAGATACTATCCTAAGATTCCTCTTTCCATCGATTGCCAAAATCAAAATCAAAATATAAAGTTCCCGGACGTTGACGTCAGTATTATTGGTTTCCCCGTCCCGTCTTCAAAGAAAAATTATTTTATAGGTGTAACAGTGTTGCCCGCTTTATAGTTTTACTTTTATGTTAAAATAAATAACTCAAAAGAAAGGTAAGAAATAAAATTTTATATAAATAAAAAAAAAATCGTGAGCTTGTATTTGGAGTGGGGTTGAAATATGTAGTGGTGGATTTGAGATCATCTAAAATGGAAAATGGATGGTTTGGATTAAAAAAAAAAGATAATATATTTGAGTGAATGAATAATAGTCGATGTGATTAATCAAACTGAATATAAAAAATTAAATAACAATGTTTACATGTAAAGATAAAAATACATTTATTATTATAATATAAATTAAGTAGAAATAATAATTATAATATAAATTAATAAAAGAATATTAATTAATTTATATTGTACATAATATTTAAATATATTAATATTATTTTATATATTAAGTATAATTAAAATTATTTATATAAATTATAAAATATTTTTCGTTGTAATTAATTTATATATTTAAAAATTTTCATATTTTGAATGAATATTTAACAAAATAAAATTATATTATTTTAATAATAATATATAAGTTGTGTACATTTTTCTAATTTTTTATTTCACATTAAATATAATAATTAAATAATATTGAAATAAAATACGATATTCAACATTAATTACATTCATAAAAAAAAAATAAAGGCAATTACATAATAAATAAGACGGATCACCATCATTCATATGCTTCAACAAGTATTCAATCATAAATCTGGTGGGAGGCCAAAATCATTTTTTTATGGATGAGATTTATGCAAAATAAACTCATAGCACTATAATTGAAAATGATCATTCAAAAGGTTAAGCTCACATAATATGTCATATATATGATGCAGAATAAGGCAACGTAACAAAGCTCCTTAGGATGATAATGTGCTCATTGTATAAGTCATTTTCCCAGTGCATATCAGTGGTCTGAGCCTCTATGGCAACAACCTGCCACTCCATCAAGTCTGTCAACTTGGCTGAATATCTATTATTCTCTCCCATCTTATCCACCATTTGGTGGATTCGTGTGTTCATCACTTCAAACAGTGAATTTAGATCAACATCAACCATATGGACTTTCCTCTTGGAACCCCTAGATGAAGAGATATCATCGAATGGGGTAGATGGGAAAATGGACAGATGTCAGGACTGTACAAATCAACTTGCGGAGGACTAGGTTGCATCTCCATAAATAAGGGAGTGTAGTTCTGGTGGAGAAAGGGATTTGTTGCATCTTCATTTAGGTAAATTGCATATTCATAGCTTCAGTCCATTTTGTAAACTCCCGCATGTTATGACTTGAATCAACCTGTCATTTTCTTCTATTCATTGTTAGCCTGGAAACAACTAAGTTATGGTACTTTATGTCATTGTTATTATGGTTGGAGGCAATAACAACTTCTACATTAAATAAGTGATGATCATACTACATTATAGATCATCAATTACACAGAAATATACATGGACATTAAGAAAATCAAGAAACATAATGTTGTTCATAATCATGACACATTTGGGTAGTTATCAAATTCCTTAAGTTAGTCCCTTCCATATAATCATCATGCATGGCGGATCTTGACCATTGATCTTGGGGGGCCAAATAATATATTATTAATAAATAATAAATAAATATAAAAGAAGAAAGAAGATGAAAGAGTGAAAGGTTAAAATTGTAAATATATACTTAAATATATAAAATAATCATTAAGTTTAAGGGGGACAAAATCATAAATTATATGAGAGTTACAAAAGAGGGGTTAAGAGTATAAAATTGTAAATATACAAGTAAATATATTAAATTTTCATTAAGTTTGGGGGGGTCAAAATCATAAATTACATGGGAGTTACAAAACTTTGGGGGGAGGGGGGGTCACGGCCCCCCTAAGCTCCCAAGAAGATCCGCCATTGTCCTCTTGAATTTGTGTTGCAAACCTATCATCCGCACATTCCTCTAATTCTCGGTTCACTTCATGTAGAAAAGATTCATCGTTATCTACTCCACGTAAAAAATTGTGCAAAGTATAGTATGCCAAAACTATATTCCTCGTTGTTTCAAAACTATAGTGGGGTTCAACCCCACTTGCTATAATGGAAAATCTTTTCTTTAACACATCAAATGTCCTCTTAATTGCATTCCTCAGTGAGGAATGACAGGGATTAAATAATTCTCGATGAGTTGTAGGACCTCTTTACGTATACTCCTTAAGGTGGTACCTTACCTCCTGATATAGAGTTATTATTTGAGTTTTTAACATGAATTCTGCATCTTCCAAATAATATTTACCTACACAAAAAAAACATTAGTTAGTAATTGTTATTAACTATTTATGCTAAGAAATAAATGTTTTCGTCAAATGCTGCATACCTTCTGGTAAATATTCGAGAGTCAGATGCAGTACATTCCCACCCTACTAGCATAATTGTGAATTTCATGTCGAAATCACATGCCACAATCACATTTTGGGTTGACCACTCTTTTCTACCACGAAAATGAGGGACTTTCAATCGTTGTACTTTGACGCGGACATGCGTTCCATCAATCACACCTAGACAATCATTAAAATAGGGATATAATTTGGGATTGCTATAGACGTGTGCTTGCACATCGTTCCTGATAGTTGAACAAAAAAAATTTCCTCTAATTCAATTATCGCATTCAACACGTGAAAATGTCAATCCAATGTCTTACCTGATCAATGAAAGAAAAATGACATGGTATGTTTTTTAACATTGTGTCCTAAAATATGTAAAAATTTGACAACTTGTTCTTCAACTTTTGACTTAAACGCATATTTGACGACGTTAATTGCTCTTAATCGATGACAAATTGATAAAAGCATCTGGTCCCATGCGAATAATATCACGACATTGCTCCAAATGAACCAAATATGACATTAACTCACATCTACCATAATCTTTTTCAGGACCATGGAGGTTAACGTTGTTGGTGTTATTGGTATACATGTGATCTAACATGTATAATGCAGAGGACAACATAACATAGTTAGTGTTGAAACATGGACATTTTCTTTTATCTGATCATGAGTCTGACATATTAAGTTCATATCTATCCCCAAGACATTAGTACTAAATTATTCTTCTTTTAAATTCATATATTCTTCTTTTCGATTTTCCATGGTCAAATATTAATCTCTATGTAACAAAAAAAAAACTTAAATTGTTAGGGTTTATTATGTGTGTTAGGATTTATAACCGTTGTTATAATTAGAATTATCGTCGTATGTCTCGTTATATTTTTCCTCTGCAACCCAACTTCTCATCTTTTCTTCTCCTTCAACTTTCCTTCTGAATGGATCATTCGTGATATTTAGCTAAAGTTTCCATCTTCTCTCTCCTTTGACTCTCCTCATTTAACTACTTTTTTTTCTTTCTTTTGTGAAACATCCTTTTCTATCACAAATTTCTTTAACATGCAGGATAAGTATGAGATGGAAGACGAATACGAGATGGAGGGCAGATACGAGGTGGAAGACGAGTCAAACGTGAAGGATAAGTTAGAAAATAATGGAACCTTCTGAATTTGTTGCGAAGGAGAAAGATCTACTGTAAAGATGTACTACATGTAAGAGAGTAATGAAAACTTTTGGATATGTTGTAACAGGGTAAGATCTACTATGATTGAGGTAGATCTGTGATCAAGGACATACGATGATGATTATATTTATAATTGTCGTCATATTGATAACTTATAATGACATGTTAAAATCATCACCAATTTTATAACTTTTAACAACGATTGTAAAATCATCGTTATATACATTTTTAATCGTCGTTAGATCATTTATTTGCATTAGTGAACCTTAAAAATTAGGTATAAAGATTTTTTGTAAACATTTGTACTCATGATATTGATTTTGAGAAATTGAAGCTTAAAATTGGTAAAAGAAATTTTCTTTAACTTTATGACAAAACTTTTGATTCTTATATTTGAATTTTCAATTCAAAATGATGATTTTTTCTTGACTTGTCAATCAAAATTGTATTATCTTTTGATTTATCAATCTTGATTATTACGTCTTCTTTCAATTCGATCAATGAAAATTAGTTAAAATGATCCATAAATATATAAATTCGAATTTAGATCCTTATCATATAGTATCTAATAAAGGTTTATCTATTAACATGTTATTCTATGTGTGAAATGTGTAACTTTAAGAACTTTGCGTAATTACAACTTGGATCATGAAATTTAATAACATATATTTCACTCAATCATTGTTTATCATATGATATTTCAACCAAAATTTGAGTTGAAGGTGTTTACCAATTATTGATCGTTGAAGATATCATATTAATAGTTTTTATATAAATCTTGTTGTAAGATGTTATTGCGACTTGTCCCTTGTATGAAATATTTCTTACACCTTTTGCTTATTTAGTATACCAATGTATAAATCCACAAATTCCTAGCATTTTTTCAAAACCAAATTAATGGCCTTAACCAAGTTTACAATAGTATAACAATGGTCTCCACACATCTCATGCTAGAATGTCACAATTTTTTTCTTAATTTAAACAAGTCAAGTAAATTCATTTGAATTGATTATTAGAATGATGTTTTGATAATACACAAAGTTTGATATAATCTCATAATGATATGAGAATAAATAACATTATAATATATAATTTAGTATAATTATCATCTTACTACGTCGATGTTGAGACATTAAAAAACTCTCACATGAGATAAGAAAGTACATACAAAGAAAATTCTTCTTTGATATGAGGAGGTGTGATGAAACATTCTCCTTCGAGATAAGAGATATAATGAAAAATCTTCCTTTAAGATAAAAGAATGTGATGAAAAAATAAAATAAAATAATTAAAAATAAATTTTATTAAATAAATCAATCATTTAATTAAAATTTTAATAACTCAAACTGAATTAATAAAATTATTTTATCCAATTACAATTTAAAATAAAATTTATTATACATCTAATATGGCATATCTATCCCACCCACATGGTAATTAATATTTTTAAATATTATGTTATAGTAACAAAAGATGTTCAAGTATTAATTAATTATTTCTCTAATTTTTTAAAATGTTAATTAAATAACTAAAAAATAATATTATTTATTATAAGGTTATTAAAATATTTACTAATTAATATGTATTCATTAATTAAATAATTATAATTTAGTATTTGCAACTTTAAATATAATATATTAATAATATTTATTTAAAATTTATTGCTAACTGTAAATTAATATAATTTAATATTTAAATATTACATTTGAAAAAAAATCCGGTACTCCAACGAAATTCCAAATACTACATACAGTAAATGCATTAACACAATAGGAATTTTTCTTCTTATATATATTAAAAAAAAAATTCTAGCTACCATTCTTCCAAGTAAAGTGTTTATCGAAATAAAACAATTATTATGCCCAGAAAAGTCATCAACTTATATTAGAAGCCCACTTAAAGCTACGAACTAGGTGAGTCCCACGTTCTGGTGAATTCTACTGTTATACCCACACGTCCAAGGATGGTGACAGGGTGATTTTGTTTTTCATCTTATATCATGTCTAATAGTGGTTTATTATAAGAATCCACGTTGGCACGTGATATTTAAAACGTTAAAGAAATTCTTTTTAATTTTTTACAAATTCATTTTAATGATAAATTTTTATAAGCAATTTATCGTTTAATTACTATTTTTTATTTTAATGGAACTTACTATACCACATTAATAATAATTATAATATATAATTAATTATTAAAATAAAATAAATAATATATTTAAATAAAAAAAATGTCAGTGAAAACCGCAAAATAAACTAAAAAAAATTGGAAAAAACAAAAGCACCGCCGGTGGAATTGCTCTTAATTTATCATTCTAATCAATCGATTTTATATTATTGTTAAATTGTTAAATCTTTTTTATAAAAATTTTAGAATATTTTATAATAAAAATTAAAGAAAAATATATTACAAAAATATATATAATTATGATTGTAAATAATAATTTTAACATTTTGCAAAAATATATAAATAAATTACACTTTTTTATAATTAAAATAAATATAAAAAATTATTATCATGTTTTTAATAAATATAAATTAAAGTTTAAATACAGACATAAAAAATATAACCACACATTTATTAATTTGAAAACTATGTCTAAATATTTGTATTATAAATTTTTAATTTGAAATTCGAATTGAACTATTTTAAAAATGATAATTATTAAAATTTTGATTTAGAAATTTTCATAAATATTCCTCCTCAAACTACATCTACAACTTCTCTCTCATTTATTTTGATTGCGAAAACCATCAAGACTACCATACTAGTTATTTTCCAAGTAGAAAAACAATACGAAAGTACTGGCCTAATTTGAAACTCAGATTATCATTTGCAATCCACTCAACAATAATTAGAAAATTTTGCTAACATGTTCCTCAATCCAATAGAGGACTTGTGAGAGGATAATAAATTTAACAACTCAGCATCAAAAAGAATTCAGGAACGTAAACTGGGAAGAGTACAGAGAGAATTCCAAAAAGACACTAGAAATAATAAATAAGGGCACAAAATGTTCAACGGTTCCTGTTGGAAGATGACCAAGTAGAAGATGACCTTGAACCTCCACCAGAACCAAACCCACTTCTCCTATCATCACCACGCCACCTGTCGCCATCAGGCCGGGAACTACTGTTACCCCAGCGGTCTGTTTCGGGAGGAGGGGCAGCTCCTGTTCGAGGGGCAGTTCCTGTGCTTTCAGCTCTCTCTCGCCTGAATTTAGGGAGGATGTATTTTCCAGGAGTTGGAGCAGCTGCAGCTGCAGCTGCAGCAGGAGCGGCTGTTACAGATTCCAATGGCCGAACAGGAGGAGCTGGTTCAGCAGCTCTGCCCAACAAGGCTTCTCTCCTCTGTCTCTCCTTCTCATCAAGCTCTCTCTCTCTCTGCTTCTGCTTTTCGGCTATCTCGGCCAGTTTTGCTAAGCGTTCAACCTCTTCCTTCTTTCTCCTTTCAGCCTCTGAATTTCAAAGAAACCATAAGTTGGATAAATACGAAAGATAAGCTATTGCTACATTTATGGTATAGTTAATCCACACGGTCATTTGCAATTGCTTGAGAAAACTAAAATACAAAAAGTGAATTTGAAAACAAAATATGACAATCTTGGTGAAATTAAAAAAAAAACATATTCAACCTTCTTAAAAAGATATGAAGACAAGGTAGGTTATATCATTGAAATTTTTCTAAAAGGAAAGTAAACAAATACCTTCAAGTTTCCGTGCTTCCTCCTCCTCGCGCAATTTTTGTTGTCTTTCTTCTTCTAATTTGAGATAATACTTCAACTTCCTCATTTTTTCCCTCTCCTGTCTCCTGGACTGTAAAATCCTAGAGATTCGCTCTTCCCGTTCTCTTTTCAATCTGTTAAACTCTGCTTGGCGATGACTAACAACTCTGACCTCATATATCTCCTGAACAGTTAATCACAAAAGCTATCAGCCAAAGCACATGGCAAGAGTTTTTTTTATTGTGTTAAATAAAATAATAGCAAATATTTTCACTAATTTGATGGTCAATGACAATGCTAGGTAGTTAAAAAAGGTCTTCACACGTCATAAACTGTTATATCCTGAAAATACTTTGCAACAAATAAAAGGATAGAAAACAAAATTTGTCTTCGATGATGGCCAAATAAACATTTGACAAGCCAAACTAACTCTTTGATCATATTAACCTTATTGCCCATCATTCGTGCAAGCCTCTCCTTCTCCTTGAGATCTCCCTCATGCCTATGTTTGCTCAGTTCAACCTCTTGCTGCATCATCAAAAATTATAGAATAAGTCACAAATTGGCTCAAAATGGAGTGTTGCGAGAGGTGATTATCAAGCATAACACCAGGTGATAAATTTTGCAATAACTCAAATACTTGACACAGAATCAAGAAATCCAAAAGCAAATGTCAAAGTTACACAAGCACAAATTCTGCAACAAGAGTAATCAACACATACCTGTTGTTCACGCTCATGAAGAAGCCTCTCTTCCACTAGACGCTGTTGATATGCAGCTTCAATAAGGGGAGCAGCCTCTTCTCTTTTTGCTCTTTCCAAATAATCCATGGTTTTGGCAAGCTTCTGCAGTTTTTTTTCCATTTCTTGCCTTTCCCGGAGTTGTTCGGTCAAAGTCAACTCCATCAACGTCTGCTTGGTGATTTTGTCCTAAAGATAGGGTTCATGTCAACATCTGCAGACCAATAAATCAGAAATTTAACAAAAGGCAGACTTCAACTTACTCCCTCTATAATCGGTTTTTTCCCCTTCTTTTTAATTCGCTTTTCAGCTTCCTGGAGTAACGCTTGAGCTTCTTCAATTTCTCTCTCCTCTATCTCCCTGAGGATCCTCTGATTCTTTCTCTGCTCATACTCAGTAGCAAGCCGTCTTTGCTCAGCTTCTTCAGTTATTTTCTGTAGTCTTAGTCTTTTTGACTCCTCCTCCCGTTCCTTCAGATATAAACATTGAAGAAAATGTTTAATCATTTTTATATTCATTACCGCATAACATTCATTTATATAATAAAGTGATATTTTGGATTAATTTGTGTTGGAGAATTAATTTTTTAGAGCTTCCTAAGACAGCTCTAGAAATTATTATCACCCACAACTAAGCAGACAGTAGTAAATACTGTGACAACTCATAAATGTATACCATTTCAAGAAGCTGTCGTTCTTGTTCTTCTTTTCTCTTCTCAATAATTGATTTTCGGGCAAGAAGCCTCTTGTGTTCTTTGGCAACAACCTCTGTCAGTGTTGGAAGCAAAGCTCCAAGTTTTGATGGTTTCCTATCAGGAGGATAAATCATTTGTCTGGCCTTATTTAATTGTTCAGCAAAATTGGCCAAGTGATCTCTTAAGCCATCAGACTCAAGACTCTGCATCAGAAATGAAGCATTTGCCATATGAAAAACTGATAAATTGAGGAACTTTGCTGAAATACAACCAATAGTTGATAAACATGATTATTCTTAGTAACTGATCCCAAACATTTAAGAACAATGTTAACAAAAACAACAAATTGTTTTTATATAACAACTCTGCATAAGCAAAATTGAGCAGAAAACCAATGTATTCATAGGATAACATAGAATGCTAAAAATTTTCTTGCGAAGGTATCAATATTAAAGGAGGCACCCACACCAAAATATTCAAAAACATACCGTTTTGCAAAAAATCACAACATTTTTCATATGATCAACTCTCATTGATACAAACTTCTGCTTTACAGCATCTACAGAAATCTTTTCCACTACAGAAAAGTCAAAGAACGGGATCATCCCAGATAAGGTCTCAATCTTCATTGTCTGGTACACATTGGACACCTGGAACACCAAGAGGAAACATGTTAACATGCATTATATCTTAACAGAAGGGAAAATGTATTATATACAACCCCAACATAACAAAGAAGCAAAAATAAAATGCACCTGCTGCAGCAACCTCATGGTGGCAAGTCTTTCCAGCGCTGGGACATACTGAGACAATTGTACATCTGGAACAGAAGAAGCAGTAGAAAGCTTGCCCCCTAACTTAGAGATCTTAGTTATCATGTGCTGTGCTTTTAATGCAAGATCTGAGGGATAAAATTCATGTTCCAAAAGATGGTAAATGTCTTTCACTTCCTGAGTTACACAAGACATCACTCCCTTGGATGCCTGAGTTACACAAGACACAAACTTCAGACTGAGTTTTGCAGCATTATTTTAAAACAATGCAGTTAACTTAGAAATGCTTATGGTAACGCAGAGTCCACCCAACCTCCAAAATACATAATAAGACTCTACAATACAGAAGGCTTGCAAATTGCAATTAAAGCCATTATGAAACAGAAAAAACCATGTGTATAACAAGTAAAAAACAAAAAAAACATAATATCTAAGGCAGTTAAGGAGAAGCCAGATCAATAAACATCATCATCACTGAAGATAACGGATAATATTTACAATATTCAAATTTCCATTGTTAAATGTCTTGCTAAGTAATGATTATCAAATTGCACTTTTAGTAGTTTTACTAAACATCCTGGCTATTAGCAGTGTCAAGTAGGTGTTTTCGGCCACAAGAAGTACCATCCGCTAAGAAATATTTTGTGCCTTGCTTTCATTTTATCCTGATAATCTCAGTCTTAATAGTGAAGGAATATTGAGGTTAAAATTATTACAATGCAGAAAATATTCAAGGGCAACAGGTGAAAAACATATAAATGACGAAGAGAAATATTTGTAAAAAAAAATTATTGTGCATGCGTGCAATAAATATTTCACACAAGCTACAACAAGGAAAGATATATATGTTGATGAATAACTACAAATCATTCGAAAATAATTTGGCACATGCAATCAATAAGTTGATGAATAACTCCAAATCAAAATCACAAGAACATCAAATACATAAAAAAAAAAATATTACTCAAAGTTATTTTGAAATGTAGCCATCCTAAATTATCTGAAACACTGCTCCACACAGCAAATACGAGAAAATATGGTATTTACATTTAATACTACAAGTGTATCCGTAATATAAACAAAAGAAACTGTGCTTCACAAATAATATAAACAACTATTGAAGCGATAAATAATACACATTCAAAACTTTGATAAAGTTGAAGCACATAACTTACCAGTTCAGCAAGAAGTGATGATCTTGACAGCTGGGGACAAACCAAAAAGGAAACAGAAGCATAGTAAGTTTTACAAGAAAGAAATCTAACATGCAACTTTGGGACAACAATTGAGGGGAAGTAAAATACCATTTCTCTGCTTTCAGGTTTAGTTTCAAGATTAAAGCCAATGAGATTAGCCATCCTCAAATTTCTCTCTTTTTCGTGCTCCAGTTCCAAATGGGATGCGCCATAGGTACGATCATGAGGAGGCACTGAAAGTGCAGCTAGAACAACAGATGAAGCTATTAATTGCAAATCCTTCTGACTCAGATTCTTGTTGAAGCTTTTCTGCAATAAAAAAAGCCTGAACCATGCATATGCATGATACAGATGACTTGATGATATCCAAAATATTTCTGTCAGCTTCACATAGTAAACAACCATCAAAGATGGCTTAGGCGTTTTCTTGACCAAGCACATCAGTCCATGTATATCCTCCACCGATCTAAAGGCTTCCTGCAAAAAGAAAAAACATTGTCAGGTTGTATTGCCAAAAATTCTCAATGCTATGAATATTAACAAAACAAACATGCAAGATATGCCAACCTGCCACAGTTCAAGTTCAGTGGCAATTTTCAGCTGCTCAACCCTAGTATCAAGATACAATTGTAAGCTTTCAGGAGCTGAAAGATCAGGCCTGTCACGTTGGTCACGATATTTATTGAGATTAGCCAAATGGTTTCTAATGATTTCACACAGTCGGCGGAACTCTGTTGTTCGTTTATATTGCTTACAGAACTGAAAAGCTCGATGAGCTGTCATCTGCAAATAGCATTAGAGTCTATTATTAGTCAAAGAAGCATTCTTAAATTATTATCATCATCAGAAGCATGTAACAGTTGAAAACAACAAAGAAATGTAAGCATAGAACCACAATATATCCTAAAACCAATCAATTAATTACAAATAGTTAAAATGCATGCCACTGTTAAATGTCTAAATTTCGTAACAGTGTAAAATTCAGAAACATTTTAGAAAACAGAGGCATATTTGTCAGTCTCTCAAGAAAACCAATTATCCACCGGGAGAGAGAACACTATGAAATTATGAACAACAAATAGCCGAAGCAAAACCAAGCATCATTCGTAGTCAACAATATATTGTTTTAGAAAGCTAGATTTTGTTTAGGAAAGGTAGATATTCGTAGTAAAAAATAAATATCTATATCATTCATCATATTGTTTACGAAAGCTAGATATCTTTTTAAGAACATCTATAACATCGAGTTGTAAAGGAACAGAAGAAGAATTACAGCATATAAAGCTTCCAGTTTTGAGTTGTTCCGCAATATCTCAAGCACTGTCCTGTATGTCTCCCAAAGAAATTTAAACCATGGGGTAACAAGCTCTCGATCAGATCTGTCCTTTCCTTTCTCCCCACTGACATAGCTCAACATCAAATCCTCCGGCCTTTTATCAGCCTCTAAATCATCAACATCAAGTGCTTCTTCTAATGCCTGTGCTTGGCTACGGGCTTGCTCAGCTTTCTCAGTTGAGAGGTGCATAAAGTGTTTAATAACCTCTTCAAGTGAACTAACATTGACCTGTTGACAAATTATTCTGTATTGAATAAGCCCATCTTTAGCAAACCGTCCTTTGCGCATGTCCACACAAAGTTCAACATACTTGAACATAATCCTTTCAAGTGTCTTTTGCCATGCTCTATATCTCTTTGAGGTAATGAGGTCATGAAGAGTCTGCAAAGCATCCTGCTTCTGCCCAACGTTGATCAACTCTGCATGTTATTGAAATTTTCACAATCAGTCAATTACATCATTGTCATTTTACATATAAAAACAAAAAAGAGATTTTAAGCGAAGAGTAAAAAAGACATCAATCACAAACACAAACAGTATGTAATAATATAATTTTCTTTAACTAACCTTCCGCCCTTTTGAGAGCATTCTCAGGCTTCAAGAACGATGTCATATTGACGACTCAGATAACAACCCTGTTCAAATACAAATAAAGTGTGACAAACAAGAACAACAAAAATTTAACCCAAAACAACAAATAAAACGAACCCTAAAAAATTTTCAACACACCGGATTCTAGTTCATGGGATTGGAATAAATTTAAAGAGAATACATTCATATGAGGAAACAACTAAAACAGCAAAGTCTGACAAGATTAAAATGAGAAACAGATTTACATATAATTGAATATACATGAAGTGAAACTCATTTAAATAGCAGATAAGATCACGAAGTGAGCATCAATATAACTGAAAATAGTATCACAGGTATATAAACGATCGGAACAAACAAGATTCGGGATCTGGTAAATCAGAAGAGCGAAAACGATTCTGTCGTGCGCACCGTCACTGGCAGTGGCGAAGGTACAGAATCGAATAGAGACTAGGGTTTGAAAAAGGGTAGAAATGCAAATGAGAACGATAAATATAGAGAGCAGGAAAGTCGAAGGAGGGAGAGAGATAGAAGCGAACCTGAAAAGGGAGAGATAGACGCGAACCTGAAAAGAGGCCGCACTTGCTCTAGTAGCGTCGTCGTGGTTACCCTAGGAGAGAATGGGAGCACAAAGTTTATTTCGAATGCCTATTCCAGTTTGTAAATAGATGGGCCTAGATTGGGTTGGGCCTAGATTGGGTTGGGCCAATTTCTGCCCACGCTTGTTTCTTGTTATAATTGGGCTGTTTCTTTATCTACCTCCATAGTTTCTGTCTGTATTCCCATAAATAATATAAATCCTATTTTACCTCTTATTAATATATTTCATTTTCGAATTAGGCATTATTGATTATTCCGAAATGTATTTTTAAAATGATTATTCTGAAAATGTATTTTAAATTATATGTTTTTAAATATATTATCAAAACAATCAATTTAAAAATATATTTCAAAAATATAATTCAAATCGACTTTTTCATAAGTCATTCTCAAGTTTGAAAATGCATTTCAAGCGAGTTGAAATTTTATACTCACTTTCAATCCAATTTTCATATAATACAAAACATTAACAATTTCTTACTTTAAAACAGTATTCACTGGAAATGGAACAACAGGAAAATAAAATTACAGATGCACAAAAAAAAATATAAAGATGGAGAGGAAAAAAGAAATAAACTCTTAAATTTCAAACAAAAACTAATAAAAATATATTTTGATCTGATTATACGAATGCACAAGAAAAATTATAGTAGTGCAGAAAGCAGGTAATATTAAACATGTACTAAATTTTAATAATGCACTTTAAAAATTTATTTTGTCTGATAAAAAAAACATGTATTTGTCCAATTTAGTTATTTAAAAAAAAAATAATAAACAAATCCTATATATTTTTAAAATAAATAATGCTTTAAGTTTTAAAAATTGTCTGTGACTTTTTTTTATCGGATTACATTTTAGGGTTATTATTACATGTATGTATTGTCTTCTAAATGACATAATTTTTTATTTTGAATATATATGTTTATCATATTTTAATCAAATCAATAAATAAGTTATTATATTGAAGATAGATAATAATGAGTAAGATTTATTTCTGTGAACAATTAAAATGTTTATAATCAATTTATAGAATATTTAAATGATAAATTTATGTAAATTATATTTTCTTACATAGTATAAATAAAGAAATAATCGGTAATTTAAAAATATGTATTTGTATTCGTATTATCTGTATATATAAGAAGATACTCTAATGAAAATAATAAACAGATTTTGCAATAAATATTAGTTATTAAAAAGGTTAATAATATATTTCATACTAACAACGCAAATATATATATATATATATATATATATATATATATATAAGAGAGAGAGAGAGAGAGAGAGAGAGAGAGAGATTTTGTATCTATTTTTCTTAACATTCGGGCAAACAAGCCTTTGTTAAATTATGTTTTATTGAGATGTTAATACCGTATTTCAAAGTTTATGTTTTATTAGCTGGTAATAAAGTTTAATTTTAAGCTTTTTTATAATATATGAATAATTTTTCAAAGAAAAAGCTTATACATATTTTTATTGATAGATTAATATTAAAATGATAAATAAATGCTACATTGATGAAGTTAAACATTAAATTAAAAGTTTTCCTATAATCAAGGTTAATTGAATTGTAAATAAATCAAATAAGTCAAGATTAAATTTATTAGATTTTTACTAATCAAAGCTCAAATTTTTAATTTAATTATATTAAATAAATAAATCAAACTTAAATTATTAATTATTTTTACAAGTTAAGTTCGAACTTAAACCAACATCCAATCTGATTAATAAATTTACATTAAATAATTTATCTTTCCGTTTATTCAGTAATATATTTTTAAAGAGTTTTAATGCGATCTAGAAGATGATATTTTTATCTAAATAATCTCTTAAAACAATCTTGACTTGATATAAATTTATGCGTTCCATGAAACTAGCTAACTCTTTTCCTTCATAACTATTTAAGAAAGAAATTGACCTAGATTCATGTAAAATCAATTGCTATCAATAAGGTAGAGTCTATATCACTTATTTTTTCCATGGAATAAGAGTCTTGGCAACACCATAAAAGAAAATACTAATACAACACAAAAACACAAAACTATTTTAGAAAAACTAAAAGTAACACTACCATTGCTCGATAACATCAAATAATTTTGTCCATATAATCCTTTTTTCTTTTTTTAACGTACAAGCCATATGCAAAATATACATTGAAGTTAATAGAATACAACATTCAAAGAACATACAATCCCTTTTTTTTTTTCATACATGCCATCAATAATCTATTGCTTATTTATGTACATTGAAGGAAACAAAATTTAACATGCAAAGAACATACAATCCCATTTTTTTCTTTTTGCACCCAATAACAAACTATTGCTTATTTATGTACATTGAAGGAAATAGAATACAACATTAGTATGTTTCAGTCATAACGCTTCTGCAACTGAATAGTGCACTTCTGTAACTGATTTTTTCAAGAAGCTAGTTCCACAATACCAATCCTGGTTAGGAACATCAAGAGCATCTAATTCAGAAGAAGCTACAAGCACTGGATCACAAGAATCCATCGACTTGTAGCACAAACCAGAAATTCCACCTAGCTTGCGAAACTGTTGATCTTTGTTGTTGTCCCCTTGAGATGAATTTCCCTTTTTACCCTTCTTTCCATTCTTCTTTTCAGGTTTCTTCTTCCTGGATTTTCGTTGCTTCTTGTTGCTTTTGACAGTGTGTGATAATAATGTAGGTATTGGATCATACACATCATGCGCCCATTTCACATGCAGTTTCACGTGTGGTCCCCCATGTTTCTCTCGGCTACCTTTCATGGCAGATACAAGATTTAGAGGAGTCTGTGGTATAAAATTCGAAAAATGTGGAAGTCAGTTAAAAAGAATAGGTACATGCTAAAGTAGATATTTGTCCAATAATATGTTAAAAAACTATGTTTCAGATAACGTGACTCTATCACCAGTTTTGAAAGCATATAGAGTAACCTGAAAGCTCCCTGTGTTGTACTTAATACTGGTTTTTCAAAAACCAGTCACTATCTTGCACTTGCCCTTATAACTGTTTTAACTAGATTCATGAAAATTTTCTTTTCCTATTTTGATTAATTCAAAAGGAAAGAAGAATATGAACTATACACGACACACATAAACACTGTCTTTCACTATTTTGAAGTTGTTTTGCAAAAAAGACATCTAATATGCTACTTTGGGACAACGATTGAGAGGAAGTAAAATACCTTTTCTTTGCTTTCAGGTTTAGTTTCAAGATTAAAGCCAATGAGATTATCCATCCTCAAATTTTTCTCTTTTTTGGGCTCCAGTTCCAAATGGGATGCACCATAGGTACGATCATGAGGAGGCACTAAGAGTGCAGTTAGAATAACAGATGACGCTATTAATTGCAAATCCTTCTGACTCAGATTTTTATTGAAGCTTTTCTGCAATAAAAAGAGCCTGAACCATGCATATGCATGATATAGATGACTTGATGATATCCAAAATATTTCTGTCAGCTTCACATAGTAAACAACCATCAAAGTTGGCTTAGGCGTTTTCTTGACCAAGCACATCAGTCCATGGATATCCTCCACTGATCTAAAGGCTTCCTGCAAAAAGAAAAAACATTGTCAGGTTGTATTGCCAAAAATTCTCAATGCCTTGAACATTAACAAAACAAACATGTGATAGATGCACATATATAAATAAGAAATGCCAACCTGCCAAAGTTCAAGTTCAGTGGCAATTTTCAGCTGCTCAACCCTAGTATCAAGATAGAATTGTAACCTTTCAGGAGCTGAAAGATCAGGCCTGTCATGTTGGTCGCAGTATTTATTGAGATTAGCCAAATGGTTTCTTATGATTTCACATAGTCTGCAAAACTCTGTTGTTCGTTTATATTGCTTACAGAACTGAAAAGCTCGATGAACTGTCATCTGCAAATAGCATTAGAGTCTATTAGTTAAAGAAGCATTCTTATATTATCATTATCATTTGTTACAAAGAAGCATGTAACAGTTTAAAACAATAAAGAAATGTAAGAATAGAACAACAATATATCCTAAAACCAATCAATTAATTATAAAATAGTTCAAAATGCATGCCACTGTTAAATGTCTAAATTTAGTAACACTGTAAAATTCAGAAACACTTTAGTAAAACAGAGGCATATTTGTCAGTCTCTCAAGAAACCAATTATCACAATAGGAGAGAGAGAAGAATTCACTATGAAATCATGAACAACAAATAAATATCAAAGCTATTGTTTGCGAAAGCTAGATATTTTTTAAGGAAGACCTATAACATCAAGTTGTAAGAAAACATAAGAAGAATTACAGCATATAAGACTTCCAGTTTTGAGTTGTTCCGCAATATCTCAAGCACTGTCCTGTAAGTCTCCCAAAGAAATTTAAACCATGGGGTAACAAGCTCTTGATCAGATTTGTCCTTTCCTTTCTCACCACTGACATAGCTCAACATTAAATCCCCCGGCCTTTTATCAGCCTCTAAATCATCGACATCAAGTGCTTCTTCTAATGCTTGTGCTTGGCTACGGGCTTGTTCAGCTTTCTCAGTTGAAAGGTGCACAAAGTGTTTAATAACCTCCTCCAATGAACTAACATTCACTTGCTGACATATTATCCGGTACTGAATGAGCCCATCTTTAGCAAACCGTCCTTTTTGCATGTCCACACAAAGTTCAACATACTTGAACATAATCCTTTCAAGTGTCTTTTGCCATGCTCTGTATCTCTTTGAAGTAATGAGGTCATGAAGAGTCTGCAAAGCATCCTGCTTCTGCCCAACGTTGATCAACTCTGCAATTTTCAGAATCATTCAATTGCATCATTATCATTTTACATAGAAAAAAAACACATTTTAAGCAAAGGTGTAAAAGACATCAATCACAAACAGTATATAATCATTTTCTTTAACCAACCTTCCGCCCTTTTAAGAGCATTCTCAGGCTCCAAGAACGATGTCATATTGAAAACTCAGGTATATGACAACCTGTTCAAATCCAAATAAGGGGTGACAAACAAGAACAGAACAAAATTTCAACCCAAAACAACAAATAAAACGAACCCTAAAGTGAAAATTTTCCAACACACCGGTTTCGAAGTTCATGGGATTGGAATCAATTAAATTAAAGAAAATACATTCATAAAGTGATGAAACAACTAAAAGCAGCAACTAAAACACCAAAGTCTGTCAACTATTAAAATAAGACAGATAATTGAATCATAGTATAAATGACGCGAAACCCATTTAAATAGCAGATAAGATCACGAATTGAACATCAATATAGGCGTATAAACCAACGGAACAAACAAGGATTCGGGATCTGGTCAATCAAAAGTGAGAAAGCGATTTTCTTGTGCGCCACCGTCACTGGCACTAGTACAGAATCAAATAGAAGGCTAGGGTTTGAAAGAGGGCATAAATGCAAATGAGAGCGATAAATACAGAGAAGAGAATAAACGGGAGAGAGGAGATAGACCCGAACCTGAGAAGAGAAAAAATAACTTGATGGATATGGTCGCACTTGTTTAGTGGCGCTGGCGCAGTGGTTACCCTAGGAGACCATGTGTAGAGTTTATTGTATGTAATATTAAACATGCATTAAATTTTTAATAATGTATTTTAAAAATTATTTTGGTTTGATAAAAAAAAATTCCAATTTATGTATTTAATAATACTACTAATAAAAAAATTATATATATTTATTAAATAAATAATACTCTTAAGTTTTAAAAATTAACTCACACAATATTATTATTACATATATTTATTTTCTTCTAAATGGCATGACTTTTTTATTTTTAATATATATTTTTATCATATTTTAATCAAATCAATAGCTAAAGTTATTACATTGAAAATATTTATTTTCTTCTAAATAACATGACTTTTTTATTTTGAATATATATTTTTATCATATTTTAATCAAATCAATAACTAAAGTTATTACATTGAAAATATATAATAATAAATAAGATTTATTTCTATAGTAAATAATTAAAGTGTTTATAATCAATTTATAGACTATTTAAATAATAAATTTATGTAAATTTTATTTTAAAAATGTCTATTTATTTTATAGTATTATTTTTTTAAAAATAATTATAAAATATTATACTCATCACATCTCAAATTTTAATTCTAAAACATGTTTTCAAATAAGTTGGCACTGATTATTTGAGAGAAACTTAGTCAATTTGATTCTCAAATATTCTTGTGTTTTTTTTTTTAATTTAGTACATTTACAAATATTTCAGAAACTAGTTTAGAGAAACGTTGATGCAATTTGGAACCAAAATTACAAAAAAATAAAATGGTAAATTGAAACTGTAAAATATTAAATATTTAAACTTTTAGCGCTTATTTATTTCGACGGAAAGATAAGAGCCATGGAAATCCGAAAATTTCATATATTTTTATGCATAAAATTATAAAAATCGATAAAAATATTTTTTCTCGAAGTGAAAAAAGTTTTTTTTTAAATATTCATAATTGATTATGTATGTCAACATTTTATATAATTGATTATAGATAATATAATAATTATTTATGTTTGCAAAATTTATATTTAATATATTTTTTATATTATTATAATAATAAATAATTAAAAATAATAAATAATTTTTTTTATTCTTTATTTTTTTTAATTCAATAAATTTCACTTCTCACTCTTTTTCTTATTTTTTTCTACCCCTTCAAATTCACTCTCTATTTCTAACCCAATTAAAGCATTAAAATCTCAACTTTTAAAAGTCATATAATCCAAAATTATAAATGATTGTAAAACCTCTTGAATTTTTTTTTTCCATTAAGAGTAAAAGTAAGTATTCATAAAATATTTGAGGTCAACTTGTCAATTATTCGTTTAAACTCATCTGGTAAGTTAAATAAACAGAATTTTGTTAATTAAATTTATTTAAACAAGCTTCGATCAAACTTTAAAAAATTGTGATTAAATATTGTAACCTAAATCTTAAAAATTGAATGCTGTAATTTATGTTTTATTGAGATGTTAATACCGTATTTCAAAGTTTATGTTTTATGAGCTGGTAACAAGTTTTAATTTTAAGTTTTTTTTTATATGGATACTTTTTTCAAAGAAAAAGCTTGTACGTGTTTTTATTAATAGATTAATATTAAAATGATAATTAAATGCTAAACATTAGATTAAAATTTATCCTAAAATTTAAATTAATTAAATTGTAAATAAATCAAATTAGGCAAGATTTAATTTATTAGTTTTTTAACAAATCAAAGCTAAAATTCTTAATTTAACTAAATTAAATAAATAAATAAACTAACTAACTAAGTATCCCATGAAACTAACTAACTCTTTCTACCCAGAATCATGTGAAATCAATTGCAATCATAAGGTAAAAGAAGAATTTATATTAGTTTAAAAACATTATTGCAATCATGTGAAATCAATTTATTCTTTTAAAAGAAACTGTTGATATCAAGTTTTATTGAAAATAACACATGAGAAATAAGTTTTATCTCTTTCCCACTGAAGTCAGTCCAGTTATGGTAAGTCACTTTGAAAAAAAAAAAGATTTTCAAAGAAATCTATGAAGAAACCGGTATCCATGGACAAGGAACACCCGGAGCTTCATTCCCCTCTGATGATGAGGAAATACACTTCTCAGACTAAATGATCAAATAAGGACTTGAAGACATATCTTCTGTATCAGTTTCCAGAAGATGTTCTTAAAACTTGAAGACAAATACGGCGGAACTATACAAACCCCGCCTCACCACAATCAATGAGTCTTTCAGATAAAGACGAATTCACCCTTGAAGATTTCGAGGAACTCCTAATGATGTAATCCTTTACGTCATTAGCCAAGACAATTTCGCCCTTGAAGATTTCGAGGAGCTTCTAATGACGTAAGCCCTTACGTCATACAACAATATCCAAAGACGATAAAGGTTAACGACAAATAATGATATTTTGCTACATTGTCATAGTTCCTCTACCGTTACATGTTGTTAGGCCCTTTAAGCCTTGCGTGTTAATGATGGAACGATTAAACTAATCTTTTAATATAATAAAAAAAATTACTATTCAAAATTTTGTCTTTTTAGTGACGGAAAATATCTTCCGTAAACTCCTCTCCCTTTTAGATTATTTCTCTTTTAAGTTTTTCTTCAAAACCCATAAGTCATAAAGTGAGTCCCACATATAAATTTTACTATTCAATATTTTATAATTTTATTTTTCTATATAAGGACCTATAAGCCCATTATGCTTGGCAAGAGTCCTTCCATCCTTCTCCCCTCTCACTCTTCCCTCACTTCTCCTCCTTCTCTATACTTCCCCTTCCCCCTCACTTATGTAAATCCAACTATATCAATAAGAGAAGCATGTTCAGCATTTCCCCTCTCCTTCTCCTTCCCTTCTTCCGAGTAAGTTCTCTATACTCTTTCATGGAGTAGTTTTCTTATAAGGGCGTCCTCGGATGCCTTAAGCAGTATTTATTAAAAGATGCGATAATCATTTAAAGACTTAAATATTTTTTTGTATAACTTTATTTTGTGCTCATATAAGCTTATAAGGAGATGTCTAACCGGCTTTGCCAGATTCAATCATCTCATAATCTTATCATAGACTTGTGTGTTTATTTTTCTGTCTTTATTTTCCTTCATTTATTTTTTGTTCATGTATAAGCTTATGAGGAGATGTCTAACCGACTCTACCAAATTCAGTCATCTCATAATCTTATTCTGAACTAACTAACTCTTTCTACCCATAATCATGTGAAATCAATTGCAATCATAAGGTAAAAGAAGAATTTATATCAGTTTTTTTATTGGTAAGAGTAAGAGTCTTAGCAGCACCATTAAAAAAAAACACAAATACAACAATGGAACAAAAACACAAAAAGCCAATTCACGGAACCCTTGTCAGAAAAATAGAAATGACATCATGTACCAAGATTTGTCCTACGTCACAAATAAAAATACACAGATCTTGATTGTCTACGCTCAAAGAGCATCAAAATGCTTTCACCATACAATCCCATTTTTTTCTTTTCTCACCGTTGTCGCCGCCGTCCATTCCGACGTCCTGGGGACGTCTCGAACGTTTATGCGAGCGATCGCGAATAGATGGTTTGGACTCGCGTTTTTTGTTAAAATTATGTTCATTGCTTTCGAGGAGCTCAACACTGAACTGTCCTCTAATAAAAGCAAGGTTTTCGAAAAGGGGTTCTTTTGGAGTCGTCACCAATGTTTTGACCGGAAACATTGGAAAAGGAAAAAAGACGTTGATTTTAATAAAAACCAACTTGGCCATTATAACCAGAGTTGGGTAAGGGAGTTAGTTACGTGTGGGGAAGGTGTTAGCACCCCACAACGCCCCTTTCGGGTTCCCTATGACGGATTAATTCATTAAGTGAAGATTATGAGAAATTACGCAGTTACCCTTATTTTATTTGTACAGTAAATATGGCTATCTACATGATTTTATTTACATTTTATGAAGCAATAAATAAAACAGTAAAGGAGAAGAGATTTGAGAAGAACCTCCGTAGCAAGCTTTATATATCAACTCTGTTACAATAAGGACGCTTTTCGCAGTCCCTCGCTCTACAATGACTCTCCTCTCGATTACGGACTCGACTCGACTAAATTTTCTAGAAGAATCGAATGCTCGGAATACAAATTCCTTAACTGATTGTTACCTTTTAAAGGCAATCAGAAAGATCATTCGAGAGAGGGAGAGAAGTAGACAAGTCTTCTGAGTTGTCTGGTGTGTCTTGGATGACAAAATGAGGCTCCTATTTATAGATTTCGTAGCCTGGACATCTGGGACGGCCGTCTGGGTTGGGACGGCCGTCCCAACTGCACATTTTACATTGGGACAGTTTGGGACGGCCTGGTGCATTTGGGACGGCCGTCCCATTTGAATTTAGGGACTTGGGACGCGGGTCCCAAATGTGAGACGTGCGTCCCAAATGTGAGACGTGCGTCTCACATGCATTTTTTGTGTTTGGGACGGCTGTCCCAAACTGCTTTGGCCTGTCTTCGCGTTCCGGGACCCCCGAGAAGCTTTCCTTTCCTTTTTTCGGACGTCGTTTGATGCCGATGTGTGTCCGTTGAAGCTTTATCTTCATATAGGAAGTCTTCTTGGCCTTCATTAAGATGTCGGGCGAGCTTTGTCTTTGTGTAGGAAGTCTCTTTTGCCTTTTGCCTTTATTGTGTGGATGGGGTGACCTCCGTCTTTGTTGTGGGAGGTTTCCTCGATTTTGGGAAGCCTGATGAACTCCATCTTCGGGCGAAGTTCCTCTAGCTTTTATTTTGAGAAGCCGGGCAAAATTAGGGGTCTACAACCGTACAAGCCAACAACAAAATATTGCTTATTTATGTACATTGAAGAAAATAAAATACAACATTCAAAGTATATTTCAATCATAACGCTTCTGTAACAACTAAGTAGTGCAGTTTTGTACCTGATTTTTTCAAGAAGCTTGAAACTATACGAAACCTGGCTATGAACATCACGAGCATCTAATTTAATAAAAGCTACAAACACTAGCTTGTAGCACAAACCCGTAGTTCCACCTAGCTTGCGAAATTGCTTATGTTTGTTACTACCCCTTCGAGATGAATTTCTCTTTTGATCTTTTGTAAATTGAATAATCGCATTTTATTATAAAGTGCACAATCATGCACATCGATTTTTATATATAGCCAATAACAAAGGAAAAAAATTGAAACAATGTTACGGGCTCACTTATTGTATAACCGTATAACAAACTCGATACAAGAATGACATAACAAAAAATAATAAATTTTGACAATTAATCATTCTTATTAAAATGGGAATTAAGTGGTAATACCCCCCATAAGCGAGACTGTGGATATTCTAGAGACCTAGTTTGTTGAGACAAACAGAGAATGACTTTAGATGGAGTGCTTTGGTAAATATGTCAGTCAGCTGAGCAGTTGATGAAATAGGGAATAAGAAGAAGGTGGAGGAGTCCTAATTGAATGCGCTCCCTGATTACATGGCAGTCAATTTCTATATGCATAGTACGTTCATGGAAGGTCGAATTGTGAGTCAAGTAGATAGCAGATTGGTTGTCACAGTAGACTGAAACTGATGCAGAGAATGGTAGCATAAGATCGGTCAACAAGTACTGTAACCACTGTATTTCACAAGACAATGTTGTAAGGGCGCGATATTCAGCTTTTGAAGAGGATCTGGATATAGTGGTCAACTTCTTAGTTTTCCAAGAAACCAAGGAGGAACCAAGCATAACACAATATTCGGTGATTGATTTTCTGGACTTAAGACAAGTTCCCCAATCTGAGTTAGCAAAGCTAATGGGTGTGGAATTGACAGCAAAAAAAATACCTTTAGTTGGTTATCCTTTGAGATATTTCAATGATTGTATAACAGCCTGATGATGAGACTGTAAAGGTTTGGAAACAAATTGACTTAGCTTTTGTGTTGCATAATAGATATCAGGCCTGGTGGTGGTTAAATAAAGCAATTTACCAACCATTCGCCTATAAGTTTGAGGCTCCGAATAAGGTTGAGAGTGATCACTAGTTAACCTTGTAGAATGATCCATTGGAGTGCTGACAGGTTTGGCAGCAAGCAATAATTCCAGTGAGTACTTCCTTTGATTAACCAATATTCTCGACTTAGAGCGACTTATCTCGAGGCCTAGAAAATCTTGCAAATAGCCTAAGTCCTTGATGCTAAATTGCTTATCCAAGTATCTTTTAACAGATGTGATCTCACCCATGTCATTGCCAGTGAGCACAATGTCATCTACATAGATCAATAGAGTTGTGAACTTATTATCATTAGACTTAGTGAAAAGGAAGTGGTCTACAACTAATTGAGAGTAACCAAGAGAGAGCAATGCAGTGATTAATTTGGCATACCACTGCCTACTAGCTTGCTTCAGTTCATATTGTGCAACTTGCAAACTTGGTTGGAGTGAGTTGCTGTCATGCTCGGTGGTAAAACCATATAGACCTCCTCATGTAAATCGTCATGTAAGAATGCATTATTCACAAGAACCAATTTTTCGCAGCAACTAGTGCGAGGATTACTCTTACTGTTGTTAGTTTGGCTACCGGAGAGAAAGTATCAAAGAAATCTACTCCTTCTAGTTGAGTGTAATCCTTGGCCACAAGTCACGCTTTGTATCTCTCAATGGTTCCATCAGCATGGTATTTTATCTTATACACCCACTTGCACCCAATAGGAACCTTACCAGGAGGGAGATCAACAAGAACCCAAGTGTTATTTTCCTCAAGAGCCTTAATCTCAACAGTCATGGCATTCTTCCAACAGTCTAACTGAGAGGCTTGTGCATAGCTTTGAGGTTCAATCAAGGAGGTTACATTGTAACAAAAGGTTTTATAAGATGGGGAACAATTATCATAAGAGATATAAGATGACAAAGGATATAAAATTGAACTAGAGGGTAAAGACTTACTGTAGGAGGTGTTGGTGTAGCTGTCAGCAGATAGACTACAATGATAATCCCTTAAATACTGTGGTTGCTCCCTTTGTCTAGTAGAATGCCTTACAGGTATTGAAATCTCTTGGTTATTAGGTATATTAAGTGAAGAAATTTGTGGAATGGGTTCAAGATTCAATTAGTCAATGTTGGTTGGTGCAGGCTCTTGGACAGGACTACAAGGTGCATGAATGTGTAAGTCAGTTAGAAGATGCACAGTTTTGTAGCAGGGTTGCGACAGCATTGACAGATCAAGTGGTGATTTTTCATGTTCATTAGCACTAGAGGGAAAAGTTTGTTAAAAAAACACTACATTCCTAGAAGTAAAAATGTTTCTTAATTGAAGATCATATAGAACATAACCCTTTGTTCCATATTTATAACCAATAAAAACAACTTTATTAACTTTAGATGATAACTTATTTCTATTTGCCTGCAATGTACTAGCATATGCTAAACATCCAAAGACCCTTAAATGATGAAGAGTGAGAGCATTCCCGTAAAGTACTTCATAGGGGCATTTCTGCCTTAGCAAAGGAGTTGGTAGTCTATTAATCAGATGAATGGAATGTGTTATAGCATAACACCAAAGGTGTTTAGGGAGTTGAGCCTAAAAAAGAAGTGCTCTTGTAACATTCATTATGTGTTGGTGTTTTCTTTCAACCACCCCATTTTGTTGGGGTGTTTCAACACAGGTGGTTTGGTGGAGGATTCCTTTGCTAAGGTAAAATTCTGTCATGAAGAATTTTGGACTATTGTCACTTCGTATACTTGTTTAGTGTTAAATTGTGTTTCAATATAATTCATAGAATTTTGAAGATGATTCCTAGTTTCACCTTTGTGTTTCATTAATTTAACCCAAGTGAATATGGAAAAATCATCCATAATGGTTAAAAAGTACTTGTGACCTGAAATGGAAGTAAAAGAGCATGGTTCCCATATATTCACATGAATCAAATTAAATATTTTCACTAATTTACTAATACTAGAATTGTATGGTAATCTCCTTTGTCTAGCATATTGACATACATCACATGGTAAAATGTTTTTATAAGGAAAATGTTGACATATGATCTTCAACTTGGAGTCAGAAACATGGCCTAACCTAAGGTGTCAAAGGACAGAAGTATCAGGATCATGAGAAGATCTAGTACAAGCAAAGGAATTGTGTTTGAATTCTGTCAGAGTTGCATACTGAGGGTTTAACACGTATAGTCCATCATGATGCTCAACTAAACCGATCATCCTCTTATTGCAAATTTGTTTAATGAAACAAAATTGGGAGTGAAAAACAAGGTAGCACTACAATGTCTTAATCAATTTGGAAACAGAAATTAGGTTGACTCAAAAATTAGGTACATACAATACATCAAGAAGGATTAAAGAATCTAAGATATGAACTGTACCAGAAAAAATGGCATGTGTTTTGGATCCATTAGGTAAGGTAACAGATAATGGAGTAATTTTATTTAATGAGCTAAAACTAGAGATGTTGAAATTCATGTGATCAGTTGCATCCGTGTCCAGAAGCCACTGATTACAATGTTTACCTGTATTGGACAAGGATTCAGTGTTTAAGACTATGGTATGAGCAAGATTGGAAGAGTGTGAGGTAGTTGAAGCCCCTTGATTAGACTGCTGTAAAAGTGCCAATATGCCTTGATATTGTTCCTGAGTGAAGTTAACACTTGATTGTTGGCTAGCGACCTACGTTGGGAACCCTTGGTCATTGTAATCATCGACTATACTTGTTGTATTTGTACTTCTAGCCCTTGACTTGTAGCCTGGTGGGAACCCATGTTTGAAATAACATGTGTTGATGGTGTGATTGTTTCTGCCACAGTGAGTACACAATTTATTGCCAATATTTTGTCCTCTTCTGCACCGCCTCGTCCTCTCCCCCTTCCAAAAGCACCTCTCCTAGCAGTACCAGTTGGAATGAAATTAGTATTAGCAGCAAAGGCCTTATAATCAACATTAGTATCCGCGATTACTGTCGAGTTTATGTGTCTTTCCTATTGAATAACTAGCGAGAACACCTTAATGATGGGGGGCAGAGGATCGATGAGCATGATTTGAAATTTGACATGGGTGAATTGATCATTTAGACCTTTAAGAAAACGAATTACTTAATCCTGATCCTTATATATTTTGAACGATTGAATGACTCCACACGTACAAGAAATGGAGCATTTACAGTTGACAACGGGTCTGAATTTTCAAGTTCATCCCACAAACTTTTTAATTGGGTGAAATATTGACTTACAAACAAAGTCCCTTGGTGCATGCGATAGATCTCTTCTTGGAGATCTGAGATGCGAAAGATGTCACCCTGTGAGAACCTATCCCATAGATCATTCCATGCGTCTAAGGCTTGATCAATCCATAAAATAGATTGCATAATGGAGTCATCTATTGATCTATGTATCCAGGCCAATACCAAAGTGTTGCATCTTTCCCATACTCCATACAATGGGTCCGTCATCAAGGGAGGGGTGAGGCTTCTATCTACTGGCTTCAACTTATTCTTGGATAGTAGAGTCAGCCTCATCGCTCTTGCCCACATATGATAATTTCGACCATTTAAAGGAGGGGAAACTAGTGCTTGAGAAAGTCTTTCATTGGCGTGAAAAAAAAAGGATTAAAGGGATTGGTCAAATAGTCAACATAGGAGCTCTGGTTTGCCATCATTCACAATTTCATAAAAGAATATGAATGAAACAGAAAGAAAAGAGATGTCTCAGAAAATGCAAAAATCATTGGCAGCCAGAGCTCCTTTCGGAGCTCTGATACCATCTTGTAAATTGAATAGTCACATTTTATTATAAAGTGCATAACCTGAAAGCAATGAAGGGGAGATTGATGATAATGTGAAATATGTTCCTACATTCCCAAAAGATGATTTTGATGATGATTCAAGTCAACAACATTCAAGACTCAAGTAAGCCCAAAATGATTCCTGAAGACTAGATAGAGTCTTAGAATACTGGATATGGAGGTACATGTTGATGAAGTGATATTATGCATAAGCCTCCAAAGCACAAGTGTGGTAAAATTTTGTAACATGACACTTTTCACTGTCATCATTAATTATGATGCATGAGAAATGGAAAAACGTTCTCTATCATAATTGATTATACTGGTAATATAATCGATTATGACAATTCAAATTTGAAAAATATCCGTTTTGAAGAATAAATGTTTTTTAATATATCCTGATTTTTTCTCTACGAAAATATTAATGACCAACGACTATTTTCTGATGCTATTTTTCTATTTAATTAAGTTTTGATAGAAAATAAAAAACACACAATTACAGAATTCGAAAATACAATTTACATTCAATCAGTTTTGAGAAAACAGAGATATTTTACATGTTTTTAGAAAATCCTATTCTCCATTGCCACAGAGATATTTTACCAAAACCCTCTTCTTCATTGCCTATTGTGCTTTCATTATTAATCACACTTGTTATTGGATGTTGACATTCTACAGACTTCTACAATTTTTTGTCTCCATTATCCAGGTGTGACTATTCTTATTTTATTACATTCATCCTTTGTGGGCTTAAGTGGTTGATTGTTAAATTCCCTGTTTAGTGTTTAAGTAGTCACTATCATTCTGTTGTGTTTTATTTTGGGTTTCCTTTGTGGAAATTGTTCATCCCATTGATTTGTTTAGGGAGGTATTTTCATCCTTTAATTTGTTCAGAGGGGTTGTTCATCCCTAGTAAGATTCTAGGGAGGTGTTCATCCTTAGTGGGATTCTAAGGAGGTGTTTTCATCCCCTTGATTTGTTCGGAGAGATGTTCATCCCTAGTGTGATTCTAGGGAGGTGTTCATCCTTTGTGTGTTGGTGGCAAATGAGGTGTTTTTCATCCTTTGATTTGTTCAGATGAGGTGTTCATCCTTAGTGAGATTCTAGGGAGGTGTTAATCTTTAGTGTGTTTCTAAGTAGGTGATTGTCTTTTTAATTAGTTCACTTTTTACTGATTCCTCTGTTGAATTGATTGTAATTTGTAAACTAAATTTTAAAGATAGTGAATTGGGAGTCACTCTTGTGATTAGAGTTGACTAGAAACTGGATGTAGGGTTGACTATACCCGAACCAATATAAATTACTGTGTGCTATTCTCTTGCCTTTATTTCTTTAACAACACCGCATCCTACATCTTCACGCTTGAATCTTTCTCTCTATCTATCTCGATTATATCGCTTCCGCTTTATCTATATTTTATCTCGATAATTAAAATTGAATTAATAAATTCTTGGACATCTTAAAATAAATTTTTAATTTGGCATCTATTTTAACTTGTGCATCTATTCAACCCCCCCCCCTCTAAATGTCATTTGTCTAACAAGTGGTATCAGAGCTTGGTTAGATAAATTATTTATAAAAGATCTGTCAAGATGTCTATGCAGAATCAGGTTTACAGGGAAGGAGCCTCAATAAATAGACCTCCACTATTTGAAAGTGAAGACTATCAGTTTTGAAAGGCGAGAATGAAAATATTTTTACAAACACTAGATTATGGTGTTTGAGATGTTGTACTCAACGGTCCTTACATTCCAATGAGAAAAACGGAGTCTGGAGTTGTTCTGAAGACTTTTGACCAATAGACGCTGGATAAAAACAAGTGTGCCCAATATGATGTAATAGCCCGAAATGTTATTATTTCTGCCTTAACTCATAATGAATTTTTCAGGGTCTCACAATGCAAGACGACAAAAGAAATATGGGACACTCTTGAAGTGACACATGAAGGAACAAATGAAGTAAAACGAGCACGTAAGAACACACTCATCAAGGAGTATGAATTGTTTCAAATGCAGTAGAATGAAAGAATCACGGATTTCTAGACACGCTTCATACATATAGTAAATTACTTGAAAGCATTAGGAAAGAGTTTTGACAATGAGGAGTTGAACACAAAGATCTTGAAATCCTTAGACAGGAATTGACAACCAAAGGTAACTACTATTACAGAATCAAAGGATCTCACAAAAATGAATATTTCTACTCTATTTGGAAAGTTGCAAGAACATGAGATGGAGCTATAAAGGTTAAAGAACGGTGAACAACATCAAACCAAGATGATAACTCTAAAAGCAGAAAAATTTTCACAAGATGAAAGCGAGAATGAAAGTAAGTTTTTGGATTCCGATATGTCTCTTTTTGTTAAACAATTTTCTCACTTTATGAAGAACAAGAAAAAGAGACAGCAAAGAAAGGAGAAAACAAATAAATACCATTACTATGAATGTGGAAAACCTGACCATATCAAACTAGACTGTCCAGAACTGAAGAAAGATATGAAAGAGAAGAAGAAAGAGAAGAATGATATCTATAAGAACAAATGCAAAACTTATATTGAATGGGAGGATAATGATTCTTCCACAACACAAGAGAGTTCTTCCGAAAACAGTGATGAAGAAGAATAAGCAAATATTTTTTCTATGGCAAAAATTGATGAAGCTTCATCACAAGAAACCTCATCATAGGTAAGCAGTACAAAATCCTTAAATAAATATGATGGGTTGTTTAAAGAATATCAAGATATGTATGAAGGTTTTACCAAGTTATCTAAAAAATACAATGCATTTATACAAAAGTTTAATGCACTAGAAAATATTGTTGGTATTCTTGAAAAAGAAAATGAGTGTTTAAAGAAAGATGTTAAGAAATTTAAAACTTTGTTTTAAAATAAAAAATTTGTTAAACCTTGTGAAAATTATAATCATTTGAAAAATGAGATTTTCAAGTTATAGAAAATAATGAGTAAGTTTTCAAAATCTTTTGAAAATCTTGATTCTATATTAGGTTATCAAAGAGGTGATTCTAGCAAAGTTAAACTTGGTTACAAACTCAAAGAAAGTCTAGAACCTCATAAAACTATTTTTGTTAAAGAGTCAAGGAAAACAGATGTGAAGTCAGTTTTAAGAACTTTAAGAAACTCATTTAGACCTCTTCAAAGAAAACCAACATGTTTTTATTGCATGAAATTAGGTCATACATCAAATAGATGTTACATAAAACATTTTGGCATATCTAATGGAAAATATGAATGGGTGCCTAAAGGAACAAAATATTTATACATGTCTAGATGATAGTTTGAGCATCTAATAGATTATGAATTTTCGGAAAAAAAATTTATTGTTGTTATAATTAGTTATGTTGATTCTGAAGGTGTTGTGATAATCAATTATTATATCATGATTCTATTCTTTTATTTTGAGTCTTTTGGCAGAGACTTGTGATTCTACTAACCTTCTTAAGGACCCAAAAATAATTAAAGGGTACCTAGATTTGTATGTTGATGTTGCAGACAATTATAAAGGATAATAAATCAATGCAGATTATTGGAGCTAGATGGGTGCACAGGAACAAGCTAGATAAACAGGAAAATATTACAAAGATAAGTTTATTATTGTCTCCCACACTTTTGCATTGAATATTTGCACTTATCTGTCACATAAATTCAATTGTTGACCAACTTTGAAATTTGAAAGTTTGAATTTTGAAAATCTGAATTTATGAAAAATTGAAATTTTGCAGTTTGAAATTTTTGAAATTTGAAATTTTGCAGTTTGAGATTTTGAAATTTGAAATTTTTGCAGTTTGAGATGTTTGAATTTGAATTTGAATTGGAATTTGAAATTTGGGATTAGAAATTTGAATTTGAAATTTAGAATTTGAATTTGAAATTTGAAATTTGTTACAATTTGAATTAGAAAGTTGTCTCAATAAGAAGACTGCAATTGGGGAAAACTACTGCATTCCATTCCATTATCTCTGCAATTATTTCATTTCTCTATATTTCTCTCTCTTCATTTGTCTTGGGTATCTAGATATTGTCTCCTTAATATGATGTTTTTCTCTATGACATTTTATGATGCATTATCTTCTTTGTCTTGTTTTATATGTTAATCTGTGCAAATTTGTCCTCAATTTCTATTGCAATATTTTTCATAATTATCAATGAAACAAGGAGAGATTTGATGATATTAATCTGTGTGAAAGAGGGGGATATTTTTTTCTCTTATAATTTTTTTTATGATTATCAATGAAACAAAGGGAGATTTTTTGATGAATTAAAATATGTGTAAAATTCATTCCTATCTCTGAATTAAACAGAGCAGTTAGGAAAAGTTTTGCTCAGATGAGTTAAGGGAAACTTTGTTATTAACATATCTAGGGGAAGTTTAAATATACTGTGCAAATTTGTGTTAATATTGAGCTAGCTATATAGAGTCAAACATTTTAATTCATTTCAGGTGTTTCCTTGATCATCATAAAAAAATGGAGATTGAAAGCAATGAGGGGGAGATTGATGATAATGTGAAATATGTCCCTCTATTCTCAAGAGATGATTTTGATAATGATTCAAGTTAACAACATTCAAGACTCAAGCAAGCCCAAGATGATTCCTGAAGACTAGATAGAGTTTTAGAATACTGGATATTGAGGTACAAGTTGATGAAATGGTATTATGCATAAGCCTCTAAAGCACAAGTGTGATAAAATTTCGTAACATGACATTTTTCATTGTCATAATTGATTATACAGGTAACATAATTGATTATGGCAGTTCAAATTTGAAAAATATCCGTTTTGAATAATAAATGTTTTTGAATACATCATGATCTTTTCTCTACGAAAATATTAATGACCAACGACTATTTTTTGATGCTATTTTTCTATTTAATTAAGTTTTGATAGAAATAAAAAACACACAATTACAGAATTCGAAAATACAATTTACATTCAATCAGTTTTGAGAAAAGAATTTTGAGCAAGACAACAGAGATATTTTACATGTTTTTAGAAAATCCTATTCTCCATTGCCACATAGATATTTTACCAAAAACTCTATTCTCCATTGCCTACTGTCATTTCATTGTTAATTACACTTGTTCTTGGATGTTTACATTCTACAAACTTCTACATTTATTGTCTCCATTACCCAGGTGTGATTGTTCTTATTTTATTATCTTTATCCTTTGTGGGCTTAAGTGATTGATTGTTAAATTCCCTGTTTAAGGTTTAAGTAGTCACTATCATTATGTTGTGTTTTGTTTTGGGTTTCCTGTGTGGAAATTGTTCATCCCGTTGTTTTGTTCAAGAAAGTGTTTTTATCCTTTGATTTGTTTAGAGGAGGTGTTCATCCCTAGTTGAATTCTAGGGAGATGTTCATCCTTAGTGGGATTCTAAGGAGGTGTTTTCATCCCTTTGATTTGTTCGGGGAAGTGTTCATTCCTAGTGTGATTCTAGGGAGGTGTTCATCCTTTGTGTGTTGGTGGCAAAGAAGGAGTTTTTCATCCTTTAATTTGTTTAGAGGAGGTGTTCATCCCTAGTGGGATTATAGGGAGGTGTTCATCCTTAGTGGGTTTTTAAGGAGGTGATTGTCTTTTTAATTAGTTTACTTTTTACTGGTTCCTCTGCTAAGTTGATTGTAATTTGTAAACTAAATTTTAAAGAAAGTGAATTGGGAGTCACTCTTGTGATTAGAGTTGGTTGGGAACTGGATGTAGGTTTGACTATACCCGAACCAATATAAATTACTGTGTATTCTTCTCTTGCCTTTATTTCTTTAACAACACCACATCCTACATCTTCACGCTTGAATATTTCCCTTTATCTATCTGATTATATCGCTTCCGTTTTATCTATATTTTATCTTATAATTAAAATTGAATTAATAAATTATTGGACATCTTAAAATAAATTTTTAATTTGACATCTATTTTAATTTGTGTATCTATTCACCTCCCCTCTAAATGTCATTTGTCTAACATAATCATGCACATCAATTTTCATATACAAGGAATAACAAAGGAAAAGGCTGAGGCAATGTTACGGGCCCACCTATTGTGTAACCGTGTAACAAACCGGATACAAGAATGCATGACCAAAAATAACAAACTCTGACAACTAATCATTCCTATTAAAATGGGAATTGAGTGGTAATATCTTCTTTTCATTTTTATTCTTAATGGATTTATGTTGCTTCTGACAGTGTGTGATAATAATGTTGGGCCTTTTGAGGAGGATTCACATGGGAGACGCACACCAATAAGACATGAGTTCAACTCACATAAGGATTGACAACACTCTCAACCCAAAACCTTAAGGCATTAGGTTATAGGTCATATTTCCTTATATGTTGCTCAATGAGACATGAACTCAACCCACATAAGGATTGAGATCACTTTTAATCAAAAACCTTAAGACATTGGATTATAGATCATACTTCATTATATATTGTTCAACTTCTTATTCTTACTCAATGTAAAACTTAGAATTACACTTATATTTTCTAACATCTATAATACCTTTAATATTGATCTATGAACGCATAGGAAGAGATATTAAGCGAGAGTAAGTTAGATGAGTAGAATGCTCAGAGCGTGATTTTATAATTGATGTATTGGCCTCCTCATCGGACTAGCTTGGAGGAAGCATTGTATCATGAGTTGGGAAGGTTGAAGACTTTTTCAAACACATAATGTTTACCTTTGTCTCTTGCTTGTTAATTTCTCTACACAAATTTTTGTTACTCTCATTTATAGATTTTTTAGCATCTTTAATACGTAATGACTCACTAAAAGTTCTTCGAAGATTACTGATAAAGTTGTCATCAAAGCACGAGCTCATCAATTATATCAGATACGTAGAGGCTAAAAAAAACAGCATATCACATAAACAATGAAAACACTAATCTACATAATAAGAACGAGATATTCAAACATTATTCACGTACATATTTCATTATTAGTGTAGAACTAGCGTGGACAAGAGTTAAATAGAATTATAAAAAACATTTAATGTGCACTCTAATAAATAAAAACACCATTGTAAAGTTTTTAATTAATTAACAATGATGTACTTGGAGAAAAGAGTCAATAGCTTACGACAACACAAATTACTTAGTGTCTATCAAATGTTTTAAAAATACATTATCTTTTAATTTCAGAGAATACTTTAACTTTGACTCATTATAAGTATACAATTTATTATTTATAAATCGTATTACATATTACTATATGACTTTCAAGTAATCAAGTTAACAAATTTCAATTATATGTCAATTTATGATTAGATTATATTACATTAATATTTTTTATTGTCAATCTATTTCAATAAATATAAGTATATAAAAAATTCATAATTATCAAAAAATAAGTAATATATTAAATATGAAATACTATTATAATAAATTGTTAATTACCATTTTAAAATATAATCAACCAACCTTATTAAACTATTTATATTGTCATCACATTATTCTAATCTAAATGATCAGGTCATGAGTCAGATCTAATTATACTAACATGACTTTGAATACAAACAACTAAACGAGGCATAATTACAAAACAAAAACATGTTTCACAAGGATAAAATAGGCAAAGCTCGTTAAATTCAAACATTAAAAAGACAAGTCTAAAAGCATATAACCCATAAACTATTATATCTAAAGGCTAATGTTCCCAAAACTTTTGAGAAATAAAATACCTTTAAAACTTCATTTGGAGTTACAACTACAATGGTATCAAAACATAACTTAGAATAACAATCACAAAAAGAACAAAATCAGTCCTCGATATGCCCAATCCGTTGTTGGAATACTCACACCTCGTACGATAAAGAGAAAGAAACAAAAGAGAAGGAAAAAAAAACGAGAGTGGTAGTGTTAACTAAGATTAACAATGAAAGGAGGATCCACCATGGAAAATGGTCAAAGAAGGAAGCAAATGGACAAGGTGGGGGCAACAAAGGCATTATTCTATCCATGCTTTTTGAAACCCCTTAAAGACTTACATGCCCAACAAAATAAAGTCTCAGTTTAGTTGAAGAACAAAACAATCAAATAATAGAATATTGTAAAATTGTAATCTCAAATAGAAGAACCTAAAATGAAAACGCTAAGATCGTATTCAAATTTGTCTTTAACCCCATAGAAGGGATCAATCTACTTTATCTACATGTTATCCAAGAAGAATCATAAGAACGAGATCAAGAAAGATGTGTGGGAGGAAGGACAACAATTCTGGAATAGATAGTTGAAAATGAATTTATAAGAGAAATCTGAAAGGTCAAGCTTTTTCATGTTGTCTCTTAATGAGATTGATTCTCTAACGTACATGTTTCAATTAAAGATATTAGATATTTTTTAATTTAGTCTCACACTATAAAAAACGACCAAGTCCAATAACATATATATTGGCCCAACTAATTATTAAATAAAATCATGAAAATAACTTCACATGATCTTAGCCACGTTGACTCATGTGTTATATTATATTAGGTTAAAGTTAGAAATTCTTTGTTATCAATTATATGATACATAAACAATCACATGTTGACATTATTTTATCATAAAATATATAAAAAAATATAAGACTAATAATATATCTTTATTTTATGATCTTTTAATTACTCGTATTTTACTACATTGCAGCTTAGACTTGACTTTACTGTCAAGTCACTCCTTCAATTGGACAAACATATTTAATAAAAGATCTTTAAAAAAGTTTAATATGATAAATGTTGATAATGCATGACAACATAGGTTATGATGTCTAACAATGGAATAACTAGTTTAATGAAAATGAAAATGTGAAGGTTGAAGAAGAACAAACACATGCTTAAGAAGAACAAACACATGCTTAAGAAGAACAAGTATAACTTCCTTAGCTAATTGATACTATAAACTTAATATGAAGAAGTGTTAAAAACATGGAAAGACATATGAATAGATTTAAAATCAATGTTCAAAATAATTATCAAAGTCTTTAACGAAGTATTAATTATATGCATTATAGAATTTATCATGTTAAAGACATATTTTCATGTCATTTTTGTGATTTTTTTATTTGTCTTTTTATTTAAGTTTTTTTTATTACTGCACCTTTTTTTATTTACTTTGGATAATTGAATTTTGTTTTTTTTTCAATTGTTTTTAGATGATTGTACTTTTATTTGAATAACTACATTTTTTATGACTACAATTTTATTATTATTGTATTTTTTATTCAAGTTTTATTTTGGATAACTATAAATTTTTTTCAGGTAATTGTCAATTAAATATTGTATTTTATGTGAAATCAAATTTTTACAAAGAACTTATAAATTATTATTGAGATAATAAATAAATAAAATTTGAATATTTGTACAAAATATCACAAATTATTTGTGTACTTTATATATAAAATAATTTTAACGTATCTCATGTATAAAAAAAATATTTTATATTAAATTATATTATAATTCTAATTTATATTTATTTTATTTATTATAAATACAAGGCATTTTCGTTAATATATATATATATATATATATATATATATATTAATATTCAATCTCATCTTTTACCATTTTTCTATCATTTTTGTTTACTTTGTACATTCTTTTATCTTTTTTGTTTTTCACTTCACAATCCAAACAAGACATTATTTTCTTTCTGTCAATCTAAAATAAGTTTAGTCTCATCCTAAAAACTAAAAGAAAAACTATTTTGAGAACTTAGTT
This sequence comes from Sphenostylis stenocarpa, assembly GCA_963425845.1. NCBI lineage: Eukaryota > Viridiplantae > Streptophyta > Magnoliopsida > Fabales > Fabaceae > Sphenostylis > Sphenostylis stenocarpa. Next base: position 38,465,341 of record OY731398.1, on the reverse strand, counting down.
GAACTGAACAAAATATATCCACCTTTAGATTATTGGGTTATTTTGAGGTTGGTTTATTGGTGTTTAGGTTATTGTTTTAAAAGGGATTGTATATAGATATTTTGATAATGATTTATTTTACAATATAAATATTTTTTAATTATATTGCAACACACTATTGAACAATGTGTGGTAGTATAAGTAGTTCAATCTAACACATTTTTAATCAGTTTAAAAATATGGCATTAGGTTAATTAATTGAACCTCATTTTTCATTGTATTGAATATTTCAAATCAACCTAACCTATGATAGGTTTGTTGGTTGAGTTACACTCACTCGCAGTTGCATTAAATATAACTTGAAAAAAGTTCAAAAATAATTTTAAAAGTGTAAATAAAATTTAATATTAAAATATTTATAGTTTATTCACTTTGTTATAATTTAAGAACTTAATATATATATATATATATATATATATATATATATATAGTTTTAAAATGTCTATATTTTATAATAAAGTAAAAAATAAAAAAAATCAAATGCATACTAAGATTACTTCTTCAACTAATAGTTGATGAAGTAGAATGTTGATTACCACATTTCCTTTTACGTGACATTAACGTGATACATGTTTTTGTTTGACCCTCGTATCCTATAAAATTGGTTTATCATACATATTTCAAATGTTTAATTAATAAGATATGTTAACAAATAAATTATAATATGATGGATGAACCTAACTCTATTCCTAAAAAAAAGTTTATAAATGTGTATCTTACTTTTATATATATATATATATATATATATATATATATATATATATATATATATACAACCAACCAAAAAACATGAGATCGCCAACATTATGGAGTAAAATTAAATGTTGTTTTTAATATTAATAAGAAGCGGATTTAAAAAAAAAAATTATTAAAATGAGCCAAAGGCCCAATTCAACACTCACATATGCACTTAAGAAATACAAGTAAGAATGAGATTGGCGGAAAGATATGCATCCCAGACTCTACCAAAAGTCCACTTTGAAAAGCTTTGATGCACATTGTATGGGACTTTGCTTCTTGCACACCCTGTTAATTTCGATTTGTCTATCATACCCTTCGTATTCGAGAGAAGAAAGTAGTTTTGAAAATATTAAAAGCAACTCTAAAATATGTAATCCAGAAAAATAAGATTATACTAAATGTTTTTACTTATTTTGATAATTTCTAACCTCGTAATCCTAGAACACCAATCCGAATGAATTAATAATGATATTGTTTAGTTTGAATTAAAAAAATAAACAAATGTAACAGTTTCACTTAAAAAATCACGTTAAATACCACCTCATCATCATCAAACAAAAATGTTTTCCCTCTGAATACGAATAAATGAAAACCTATGTTAAATAGAGAGTTGAACTTACTTCTATAACTGTTCATTATACTCTATTTGCTAACTTGGAAAATGAATATTTACAAATTAATATAATGGATCGCAAATAAAATAAAATAAAAAGTCATTGACGATAATACCCTTGCCATGTGGAATTTTATGAGTTCAATTTTTGTATATATTTATTTACGTAAAGAATAATCAATAAAAAAACTTGTGGATATAAAAAAAAGTAATAAAATGATTTGTGATTAAATAATAATTTAAAATATTTTAATATATATAATTTACTTTTTATTTCAGTGAAGTCACCTTTAAAATTTCAATTACTATTTTCATTTTGGACTATCACTTTTACTTTATTCCTCTTTCTATCTATATTCTTCTTACTGTTTTTCTTTTTTTCTCTCAATCTGAAATTTCTAGAGATGGGGTGTACCTTGTTGTGTGATAGAATTGTAGCTTCATGCATGCTCCACTTTCTGATATACAAATGCTGGGAACACGTCACGTCTTTTCTTTATTTCATTCTCATCATTTGGATATGCGATGGGGCAGTAATGGTTTTCTCTCACACCATTTGTATTGTAAACTAAGACGGTGAGAACGTAAGCATGGATGGATGAGTGGTACAAATAGAGTTGATGGAAGAGAAGAATAAAATGGGAGAGACGTTGTATGATCTACTTTCATGGTGGACACAACACAACACACCTCCTTTAAAGCATATCCAATTCAAGACAAAGACATGCATAACAAAATTGGACTCGTCATCGAATGGTATTACAAAGAATAATGAATGATGCATGGAGAAAAGTTGGATTGGATTGGATAAACCGCGTGAACCGCCCATCCCATCGCAATCGCATGAACACTATATAATACTTTTCATGATTTGGATATACGATGTGAGGGACATACACAGTATCAGACACACATTCATCTTTCTTTATTAGATATATTGAGTCAATCACCATGCAAATCATCACCCATCAGATAGATATCCCAACTGTATCACCTGATGTTGAAATCAATGTTTCAATAGTTCATGGCAAAAAAAGAGGGAAAATACAAAGAAAATTCAAGGCTAACGAAGACTACATTTTTTTTTTATGATAATCCTAAAATTAGATTTGTCGTAATTTTTGTTTATGTTTCAAAACTTATAACTTATTTAAAGAAAGTTTGCATGAACAATTTTATACGTATAATTATAATAATTGATCGATATGTAAAGAACAAGTTTTTTGTATTAGAAGTTTATATAACAAATGTTCTTAAAAAGGTCTTCTATGAACAAATAATATTTGAGTTATCAGCTACTAACATTCAAATATTTTTGAAGTTAAATCTAATTAATTGATTATATAATTTTGCACATGGTGGAAGCAAATCCAAGATGTGAGACTCACCAACATAATTTATTATTATATATGCAAGATAGTCTTCATTTATATATAATTTCTTACGAAGGAGCACATTTGTTGGAACATGTTTTCCCTGGAGGGAAATTTCCCTTTTTTGTTAGAACAAGTTTACGTACTATGCCACGTGGATATAAATATAAAATGATATAACATTTTAGAGTGGAAGTATTTAGAGTTCTTATATTATTACTACAAAGATTTCTATTGTATATTTCAATTAAAAATTCTATTTATTAATTATTTTAATTTGTATATTCGATAGTGTAATTATTCCGCTTAACCATAACGCATGCAAAGTTAAAGTAAAAATTAATTCACATTGTTTTTAGATTTATACATCTTGAAGCATAAAATAAATAGATAAAAAGTGTGTTGTATTTGATGAGAATAAAAACAAGAGTTGAATTTTGAAGTATTGTTATTATAAATTTACACTTTTAATTGAAGAGAAACCATTTTCAAACAAGTAATGTGAACGTGGTCAACTTTAATTTTAGAATACTGATATATATAATGTAATGGAAAAAAACAATTATTTCCATTAGTATAATAATAATAAAAATATATTGAAACTCTTTTTAGCTCTTACGAATTATATATCGGTTTGTAAAATAATAATTTTTCTTAATTTGATAATAATTTATTGTTACAAGAAAAATGAATTTTACACTTTTAATAGATTTAATATAATTTCAAATAAAAATAAAAGATGTAGAAGACTTATAAAAATTGAGTATAGAATAGGTACATTTAGTAAATTACTTGAATTGTACCTCAAATCTTATTCTATACTTTTTATGATTCATGAAGATGATAATAAATAATACACCTACGTGTTCACCACTTGGTGGGCTTGGCCCACATAAGGCATGTGGTCACATTGCAATGTTTCGCAAAAGTATAGGTTAAAATGCAAAGGAGGATCCACTTAGCTATTTTTGACTTGTAATAGTCTACACCTTTTATGAATTTATAACTTTTCTAACTCTTTTTCTTAAGTTTTACTTTATATATATATATATATATATATATATATATATATATATATAATTTTTTTTCAAAGATAACGTATTACTTAATACTTACTAATGCTCACAATTATGTTTTTTTTTTTATGAAAATTATTGCTCTCTTAATTGATGAAACAAAAATATACAAATTTAATTAATTGCTTAACTAATCTTATGAAAAAAATTAACATCCTATCTCTTCGCGATTATATAATAACATCGACAAGAAAATGAATTATGTACAGTACATATTTAATAATGTATACATTATATAATTGGTTATAGTTTAAGAAGTTATTAATATATTTTTTTCATTTTCATTATTATAATAGTACATTTTAAAAAAATATTAAATAATAATAAAAAATTATTTATGTTTTTTTACTTATTTTTCTTCTAATTCCTAATTCAAACTTTCCAACAACTTTATTTTCTTTTGTTATTTTTCATCATCATAAACCAAAACAAGCATTACTAATCCTATTACTAATTAATGAGAGTTGGTATAGAAAACTTTAAATTTTTGTTATTAGAATTTATGTACATTTTTTTCTACTATTCAAATTGAAGGTAAAATATAATTAAGCTAGAATTTAAATATATAAAAAAGTTATTTTGTTCTCCTACTATTCCATGGATGTTATAAAAAACACATGGTTTTAAAGAAGAACTTTTTATAAGGAAGATGTACATTAGGGACATAAGACCGAAGTGGGCCCAAAAGTATCATGGAAATAAAATTTTGTACCAATTAATTTTGTGAAAGGACAAATCAAAAATTGGGAACTTGGAATCTTAGATAATATTTGACTATTTGTTTGCCACAATGAAGAGAAATAACTACATCTCATGTGTGCTATGTCTGATCCCATCAACCGATTTAAACCTAAATTCATTTTATATAAATGCGAAATCCAATAGAAATTTTGTCCTAACAATCTCAACATATGATCAAGTCAATTAGAAATTAAAAATAAATATTTTATAAAAAAGGATCTTATAAACATGAACTACATTAGTATAAATTATAAACTAAATAATTGAACACTTACTAACTAGGTAATTGAATTAAAAAATTCGGTGAAATTAGCCAAGTAGCTAATAAATAGTACATGACAAAACTAATATATTTAATTATTTGAGATAAAGTGTGATTTTATTATATCAATTAGTGTGATAGAAAAATGAAAAAAAAAGAGTAATAGCTTATAAGTATTATTATTATTATTATTTTTAACAAGGTTCATTTTTTTCGAGTGTAACCAATGTAGTCTAAGATGATGCCACAATATTTTGTTACAGTATATTCTCATAAATAATAGTTTTAAAAATAATTTGAAATTAAAAATGGTAAATATTTATTTTGTTTGCTAATAGTGATTAAAAGATATTGAAGAGAAAAACAAATATTTTTAAAATCACATTTTTATTTTTATTTTTGATAACTATTTTTCTTCGAAGAAACAATTTTGTCTGTAGCAGTACTGGACATGAGTCGTGTACCTAGAAAAAAAAAACATTTTTTTTAGTTTTGATTGTTAAATTGTCACTCTATTTTTAATCCCTTTCCTATTTTTTTAAAATACATATAAATAAAGAAAATTAAAATAGTTTCTTATCTTTGAAAAAAAAAACAAATACAAAGTAAGGTTACAAAATTTAATTAAAAATTAAAACATAAAATGTTGTTAAAATTTAAATAATCTCACACTAAATGTGAACATCTTCTTCAAATCTTAATTAATTACAGAAAAATTTATCAATTATCGATAATTTTAGAGACTATATATCCTTATTTAATCATTATATTAAGTACTTATAAATTTTTAAATTAAATTGATTTTTGAATTACATATAAATTATTTTTTAACTTTAATTATTAAGATTTTATCTATTAATTGATATTTAGATTCCAATTTCAACAATTTATAATATAATTTTTTTTAGTCAAGAAAATTTTGATAAGTAGACAGTAATTTAAATTTAATTTTAGAAACTAATTTAATCAAGATAATTTTTAATTTAATCAATATAATAATTAACTATTTTGATCTTTAAATATGTGAATCCCTTTTTCCAAGTCCTAATTAATTACAATAAATTTATTAATAATTGATAAATTTAGAGACTACCCATATTTAATCATATATTGAGTAACATATAAACTATTTAATATGTTCTGAGTAATGACACAAACACAATTTAGATAATTTATTTTATGCTATATACAATATTTAATGTGTTATTTTTGTTATTCTCTAAATAATATTAGTGCTTTTACATTAATTTCATGAATATTTATCTAATCATTTAATACATCTTCCTTAGAAAATATTCCCCTGATTTAAAATATTTGCTGATTTGATGAAAAAAAAAGTGTCCGGATACTTGTTATTTATAAAGTTTAACATTGTGGTAATTACCTTTTACCCATTATACTGCTGTTTTTTAATTATATTTATTATAAAGAAGAAAATAAATCAGTATTAAACGTAAGTATGTGGTTAAAATTTAAATGACATATTTAAAGATTAAGGACATAAAACATCATAGGTACACTGACTAAACTTTTTTCATCCTTAAAGTCACATTTATAGAACATTTGTAACTACAACAGTAAAGTCCACGTCATTAATTACAAAATTACAGCCTAATTTACACTACTGCTACAACATTAATTACTGCGCGGGGTACAAAGTCTCATTTAGACTGCAACATTTAAAAATATATTGTATTTTTATAAAAAAATTATATTAAAAAATTTAGTTAAATTTTTTTATTAAAATTATTTTGATAAAAAAGTAATCGATTTTTTTGATTTTTTTAATTTTTTAATTTTGTTCTAAATTAATAAAAATCGAATTATTTATGAATAACGAATTAATCTTTAGATTGATTCAACTGATCCAATTTTTGATTTTTGTTGATTTTGATTGTCAAAATTGCTTACCATATGAATCATGTAACTTTTGTTTCTGATTTATGTGAATAGGATAAAGTTATAAACTTCAGCAGAGGATTTAGAGAAGTATTAATCACCAAAATTTGATTTTGAGTGGAATAGAAAAAAACAGCACTAAAACCAAAAGGAAGAAATTGTATCAGTTTTAGGAGTTAAAGGTAACTGTTGCTGAATAGCCAAATTGCGAACCCAAATTCATCAAAATCGATCGTGCTTTCGGTCGCGACCATGTTTCATCACATTTAATATTCAAAGAAAGACCGAACATACTTTTTTTTTTTTCTTTGTCCTTTCTTCTTTATTTCAATTGAAAACACGTAAGTTTTGAAGCTAACTAATGCTGTTTTTCATTGCCCTTCAATTAATACTCATGCTTTTTCAATCATGTGTGTTAGTTCCTTAAAATCAATAGAAAAGACACCATAAAGTCTCTACCTATAAGATTTTTTATTTTATTTGTTTGAGTCCTTCTTCCTTATCTAATTATTAAAATAAAAACTTGTGGGCATTTAGCATTTTAATATCGGACTTTACAACAATTATATACCCAAGTCACTACTCAACATGTCCTATTTGCTTGGTAAGTGAAAGATAAAAAGAAAAAAAATAAATAGCAATAATTTGATATGATTGAAAGAGGAAAAATAAAACGAAAATATATATATTTTTTAAAAATGAGATTTGTTATATTATTTTTCATTTATTTATTTATCATCTCTTCTTTATTTCTCTTTTATTTTTATATATTTTCCCGCATATTTTTTATTCTACTTACCGTATTTTTCTCCCAATATCAAACAGGATCTTAGTGTAGTTTTCTTTAGTTCCTTTCAAAACTGTGTCTCTGTACTAAAAGGATTATGGTTTATAAAGTTAAAGAATAAAGTGATGATTTAAAAAAAAAATAAAGAGGAAAATTAAATTGGGCCATAGAAAACAGGAGTTTATTTGGTTGTTATTTGATTAGTATTTCTCTTTTCAGCCATGCAGGAAACAAAATGTGAAAGGGGACCCGCGTTGAGTAAGATTCCCAATTTCCATTGACTGTAATGCTTTGAAGGAATGACCCACTATCCCAATCTTATCCTCTTCCCACGTATCCAATACCAATACCATGTTTTAAACGCTGTATGTAAATATCTTTACTTATTATATACACCTACCATGTAAACAAATACTTTTTTTCATCACTTTTTTGTAGTTCGCAAATGTAGTGTTTTTAAATTATGTGTAGTTTCCATTCCTAAATACTAGGAGAGTTATGTAATATATTATTTTAAATATTTAGTGATAAATTTTGAGACTAAATGCCATAATAATTTTTTCCATTGAAATCAACACCATTATCAAACCAAATGGCATTGGCATCAACTATATATAATCCTCCATTATAGAAATAGGTGTTCTTTCATGGACCATGGTCCAAGATAGTCTTTATGTATTTCTCACAAACTTCGAGGCTACATTTAAAGTCTACAGGATTCCTACAGTGGGCGAGAGAGGACCATCTATTTCAAGCTCCAACGATTATGTTAAAATGGGAGTCTAGAAGCTGGTGATTTAATTAGTTTGGACATATCTTGAGTACATGGTTCAATGTGTGATCTTTTATGGCCATCTTCTCCATAATTAGTTTGGACATATCTTGAATTGTTACTGGAGGTTATTATCGGTGCTGTTCAGAGCCTTCACGAGATGCTTCTTTCCCTGAACAGAATCATTTGGATATTTAAATTTATTTGTATGATTTAGTTATTCATTTTGTTCATGTAATTATACAAATCTTAGCTTTAGTATAAAAGAATTACCATTTTATCTTTCAGTTTCTTCATACAGAAATCATTTATTTATCTCTATACAAATACTGATCTTTTTTTAAGTTTCTTAGTAGTGTTGTGCTTTATGTTTTATTCCCTTGTATTGTGCTTACATTTTAGTTTTATTTTGCATAATCATTGTGTTTTAGTTAGTTATTACATTTAAAACTCCTCCACTTTATTTCTTATATGAAATAGTTTTTTTTTAATGTTTTAGTCTTTGTCAACACTTTTTTCTCTCTTTCATCTTTCTCTTCCTCAATTTTCCTCATCAAACCTCCAACCTCCTTTTATTTTGTGGGTTTTGTTTCTTTTAAATCTTGTTACGTCAATTCATTTTCATTGACTGTAAATTAAAGAGTCTTGAGGTCGAGACGTGGTTTTTTTGGAAAGGCTACAAGCAGTGATTTATCATGACACTCCTTGCAACAATGAGAACTTGCTATATCATTTTTAATCTTGCTACATAAGACACTTGAAAATATGGAAAATTTTCTATTTAGTCTATTTCTTGATCCCAATGATTCTACCAAACACCCAATGTCAAAGTTTGTCTCTAGCGGCGACACATGACCAAAACATTTTCATTTTCAAAATTTTGGCAATTAACAATCACAACAAAATTAGCAGTTTTTTGCTACCGATTTTGATTTTATGGAAGTTTTAAAGAACCAGTGAGTAGCAGGGTTACACGACAGGAACAATGGGAAAAGATCAATATTGCATCAGATTGATACATAGTATATTCTAAGCACTTAGTCCTTAAACAACGCAACAAAAAACTTGTTTGAACTCTACAACCTTAAAGACATTGGAATCAGGATCAATGAGAATTAGTTAATGTTATAGGATTTAAAAGAAACAAAACCCACATAATATTATGTTTTTTAATAATAGTAACTACAACAGAACTAAGTGTTTGCATACTATAAAAATGAAATAAACAGTTTGACCTGTTTGTACTCACTGATATGTTTTGAAAGTTGTGAACAAGTATGGTATCAGGTATATGCGAATCATTCTAATGTTCCATTTTGAGTATCTTTAATAATGAGAGAGAAACTGTAATATTTTTTACAGAATGAGTGGGAGGAAAAGGCCCACTTGCATTTAAAATAAACAGTGAGTGGGTAACTGTGACCAGAAAGGAGGTGGAGTATCCAAATAGTCATGCTAGTGGCTGCACATATTAAAAGCACAAAGAAGCAACCGTGCTTAAAAAGGCTTAAAGCCACCAGCTACTAAGTGGACCTTAGTGCTTACCATACTTTCAAGTCTTGACCTAAGACCAAAGTCACCAAACCTTTAACGCATTATACAGAACAAAGCAAAACTAATAACCGAGGATAAATGGTTATGATGCTTGTGCTAATCATGCTTCATACGTCGCTCTCGATTATTGACTCATTGGACTATATTCAATAATGCACTTGAATAATTCACAACCTTTTTTATCCACAACTTTAGATCATTTCATCCTCTTCCATTAACTCCTCAAGAGGAACGAAAGTACATCTGCTGAATTTTGCAGAAAATCAGAAATAAACAAATAAAAGGATATTTGTCATGAATATATTGATCGGGAATTTACGTCTAATTGGTGCTGTCACATAATCAAGATCAGCTCCATCATGGATCCTAATAATTCTTTAAAAGTAAACATACACCTCATATGAAATCATCTATTGGGGCATTACTTTTCTTCCTCATCTTCTGACAAAGTACAGAGAAAATTTGTCTGGAGAAAAATCTTCAGAAATATAGTTTATACGTAAAATCAAGTAAAATAAACGAATCACGAAAGAAGCAAATAAAGAAGAAACAAGTGAACCATATTATTATAAAAGCTACTCCATGATGAGTAACATTCCAACTATGCAAAAGATAGTAATAATTGAAAGCAGACACCGACATTTTAAAGAATTTGAGGATCAAGTACGTTGATTACTGTGACTCTCCCACTTGGTTACGTGAAATAGCAGGGCTCCTATTTGTGGGTATAAATATAATGTATACCATACTACGAATTTTTTAAGTACTAATTCATGTACACCCCACCCCACTATATAAACACAAGCCTTCTGTGGTGCACCGGTGTGCTATCTTATTCTTGTGCCTCAAGAAATAGGCTAGTCCCAAACTGAAACAAGATGGCTGGTTCTAAACAAAAACTGTTTAATAGACTGAAGCCATTCATAGGTGTAGTGTTCTTACAGTTTGGATATGCTGGTATGGATGTTCTATCCAAAGCTGCACTGAACCAGGGAATGAGTAACTATGTATTTGTCGTGTACCGTCATGTTTTTGCTCTTGTTGTCACGCTCCCTTTTGCAGTGTTCTTGGAGAAGTATGTTTCTCTCTTCCATGTGTTTCTGTGATTAATTGTGTGAACATGTTATTGAGGTAATGCTGCATACTTTTAACAGGAAAGTGAGGCCGAAGATGACATTTTCAATCTTCATGAAGATAGTGATTCTCAGCTTGCTAGAGTAATTCACTGCATGCATGCTTTTTAACACTTCCTCCTTACCATCCAATATATTCATGCACTTATCTCTCACATAATTTCTTATGGCAGGCCAGTTATTGACCAAAATTTATATTTTTTGGGAATGAAGTACACCACAGCAACCTTTGCCGTTTCCATGTACAATGTCCTCCCTGCCATTACCTTTCTCATGGCTTGGATTCTCAGGTAATATTCTCATACCGTTCAATTATTGAGTTTTATGGTTAAAAAGGCATCATAATTTTTTTTATTGAAGACATCAGTAATGTTCGTGCAAGAAGGTTGCATAATTATTTTTTATGATAATGAGAAATCTCGGAAGAGAGGAAAGTTTGAATGAATATCATGATAGAAAAAAATGAAAGAAAAAAAAACTATAAAATGTGTGACTAGACTTTATAGGATTCCACGGGTACACCACCACTTATGTGAATAGACCGAATAAAAAATTATCACTATTTTTCTAGTTGCTTGATTATGTTCTCTTTTTAATGCATTAACTTGTTTAGTTTGCTAGAAAAATATTTAAAATAGCCCAATTAACATTGAAATATACAAATCAAGTTATGTCTGTAACTGAATATGCAACTTCAATATTTTTCTGTAAAACTCAAACATTTTACATAAAGTGACAAACTCTATATGCCATTTTCATGAAATTTATCTGAAACTTGAGTGGCAATCCCAGGCTTGAGAAGGTAAAATTAAAAAGTGTACGCAGTCAAGCAAAGGTGGTGGGAACTTTAGCTACTGTTGCAGGTGCCATGATCATGACACTAATAAAGGGCCCAATACTTGATCTTTTTGGAACACACGGAAGCAATACACACAACCTGGAAAATGGTGGGATAAATATTCAACATGCAATTAAGGGATCGGTGATGATCACAATTGGCTGCTTTAGTTGCGCTTGTTTCATGATTCTCCAAGTGAGTTATCAACAACATCATCGTCAACAACATTTTTTCTTTTGATTTTATGGGGCTCACTAATACAGTTTCATCTCTTGATCTAGGCTATTACCATTGAAGCGTACCCTGCTGAGCTCTCTCTTACAGCATGGATATGCCTATTGGGTTCGGTTGAAGGTGGCATAGTGGCACTGGTTATGGAAAGGAATAATTTTTCAGCCTGGTCTCTGAAATGGGATACAAAATTGCTAGCTGCTGTCTACAGTGTAGGTTATTTACTTTTACAGTGAACACAACCATCAACTCTTGATCAAACTTAAGAAAAAACAAAATATACAGCTGAGTTTAAGAAAAGAATTCAGAAACCCGCTAAAACAAACCATGGCATCCAAAGCCGTGTAAGTTTCAAAGTCATTAAATTAGGTCTCAAAGAAAAACTTTAGTGGAGAACCACCAAGTGTTCATGGTCCCAACAAAATTTCTGCACGGCATGCATTTAAAGGTTTGGTGCACTATTGCCATTCATAAACCATATAGACACGATGACAAATTAACTTTAAAATATAATTTATAAATGTCAGCACACCATTTTCATGCATGAAGTATCAGACTTAATAATTATATTTTTCTTCTATAAATTTGCAAAATATTCTCATGCAGGGCATAGTGTGCTCAGGAATGGCTTATTACATCCAAGGAGCGGTGATGAAAGATAGAGGCCCTGTCTTTGTAACAACTTTTAACCCTCTTGGCATGGTCATTGTAGCTATCATGGGTTCCTTCTTTCTGGCAGAACAAATGTACCTCGGAAGGTGATGGGAAACCAAAACACATGTTCAGAAAACTAGAGAAAAACTTTTGAGAAATTAAACTAATAATTCTGATAAATTTTACAGGGCAATTGGAGCTGTTGTAATTATTTTAGGGCTGTATCTTGTGGTGTGGGGTAAAAGCAACGAGTACGAGTCATCAAGCACTATTACTGAAGATCATATATTACCAGCCAAGCAAACAATAGAAAAAAGCAGCGAAAAAGACAGAGAGGAACATTCTAATTTTGAAGTCATCACTCTCAGTAAGTTAGGCGCAGCAAGCATAGCACAAGATGAACAAGTATGAGGAAGCATACCAAATTCAATCTAAATTTCAGCAATCAGAGATATTTCACCATGCAAATGTCTATTTGACAACAACAACTATATAAGTTCTTAGTTATTTCATCTTCAAATATGATGCGGTGGTAGAGGTTTTTAATATATATATATATAACACTATGGTATGTCAAAGGCAAGTTTTAGTATAAGGGAAGAAAATCCCAACAAAAGAAGACGGTACAACTTTGAATACTAATTATATTGATGCAAGAGTTCGATATAATGTATTAATTAGTAACTCGGGATAGCTACACACTGCAGAGGTTGGAGATTTATTCCAACTAATTGGCTTCAAATGACACTATTGAATTAGCAAGTGAATCTAAATTTTCAATTCAAAATGACAAAAATAGTAAATGGTTTAGCAGGCACATATAATAATATTATAAAACAGGGGAAGATCATTTTTCTACCTTTGAGGAAAACAGTGCCTCCAAAATTCTATCAGCAATTAAGGATAATTTACCAACCAAATGCATATTTGACAAAATTGGATGTTCAAACTCTTGTTCCAAAACAGTACTTCAGAGTTCAAGTGTGAGTGTAAAATCGCATATTATGTAAGAATAAAAAAATTAATCAACAAGTAAGAATGACTTATAATTTAATGTATTAAGGTTTTGAGTTAAGAGCGGTGTCAAATTTCTTACGTAGGTTGGACTCATGTCTCATTAGTGTGTTCTTACTTGTTAATTCCTTGAACCATGATTCTGCACAATTTTACATAATGAGGACCTCCTTTGTAGCCAAGTTATTGAAATGCTCTGAGATTAAAGCCTACGAGCGATTACAAACCTACCCCATTCAGACCGAATAATATTGTATTAATTAAATGGGATAAATCCTATTATTATCAAAGTAAACGTAGTTATTAGGATTTTTACCTTGCAACCATTCAAGCTCATGCATGTGTAACAGCAGTTTAGCTCAAGGAATATTACAACCAAGATCATACCTTGAAAAATGTTAATGGCTGGCAGATTCAGAAGTACCCAGAACGTTCATCACACTATTAGAATTTATTAATTTGATAGACGTTGGTTAATAAAGGGGATTAGGGTTTTATATTTGGTCATAAAGTTCTTCCTACAATAAATCATTAGAAAAAGTGTGACAAGAGAAAGAAAGACAAATAGATAGATTGGATAAAGGAGGTTGGATAACTAAGACATTGAAAAACGCATTTTTATTGAATATCTCTCATGGAACAAGATTAATCTTTTTATGTTATTGTTTGAGAATCATAAATCTAAAGATCCCGAAGAGTAGTTTTCTAGAATGAATGACGAATGTAAGAAAACTGCATAATGATTTATATGTGGTATCAGAGTCATTGTTATTATATTTATGATTCTCCGCTTATGATAGTTTTTCCCAAATTATGTTTTCCAAATTAAGATAAACCATAATAATGAATTTAGGGATTTCTCTATCATATTATCATGAACCCTAATTTATCCTCAAATTTGTTTACTAACCCTAATTATAAGTTTTAGGAATAAATTTATGAATTAGTTATATGATTTTTCCGCTGTGTGTGGTCACTGCATTCATTATATCTTCAAATCCAATTTAATTGTTAAGGGAATGCACCAAAATGTTTTTCCTATCACATGAATGAATTTGTGATTGAAATTAATGGAATGATGTTATTCAATTCAATTGAGTGTTTTGATTGCAACCCTGCACATGTCTGTTATGGGTATTGAAAAACAAAGCAGTGATATGTGAGTTTGATATCCTAATGAATCAAAATATTAATTAAATTAGGTTATTTTTAAGATTTTATGCATAATGGTATTTATGGAGAGTGAATGATGACAATGCTATTTGTTTATTTATTTATTTAATTTTTATCTGTTATATGTCAGTATAGTTTTCTCCTGAAAGTACATCGATGTTATTGGTTTACATTATCAATAGAATTAATGTTGTTGATATTTTATTATATAAATAATGTATTTTTAATTTGCAATAATTGTATGTTATAGATAATTTGTAATTGGTATTAATTTAAGTTGTACATAAATCAATCCTATAATGTAAATTAATTTATGGGTTTCAATTTTATTTATGACACATAATATTTTATTATGTGAATCATGTATATTTTTATTAAAATTAATGAAAATGCTATGAATGGTTAACAACAATTAAAGATATTATTTATTTGAAATTAAACATAATAAATTTTGTTAGTCATCAAAGTGACCAAAATTTTAAGGTTATTTGATTTTAATCATTATTATAAAGTATTTCACGATCACCAAAAGATTGATTAATTGTTATTATAATTAATGAGCGTGAAAGTATATAGTTTTGTGTGCATCACTTGTTTTATTTATATATCCAAAGATGTTAAGTAATTATAGTTGATGCATATTTTAATTATCATTAATGTTATAAAATGGTAAGTATCATTATGTTTGTGTATTAGTGGATCTCCCAAAAGGAGAACATTAATATGCATAAAATGGTTATTTATATTTGAATTTGTATTTATGTTTAGTTTTTATTACTCAAATGGTTAATGTTAGACATATGTTAGTTGAAGTATTTGTTACTGTATCTTTACATTCGCTCACTTCGTCTATTCTAGTCTTTAATGGGTTAAATTTCTCTGACTGGAATGAACGAGTACAATTTCGCTTAGGTGTGTTGAATCTTGATTTGACTTTTCAAGTTGAGAAATTGGCTACTATCACTGATGTTAGTAACAATGAAGAGAAAACTCTTTATAGAGCTTGGAAATGTCAAATAGACTTAGCCTTATATTTACGCGAATGAGTATAGCAAGGAATATTAAGTCTTGTCTTTCTAGAACTGAGGACGCGAAAAAATTTATGAAATTTGTGGAAGAGCACTCCCAAATTGTTGACAAATCCCTCGCTGGAACATTGATGAGTACGTTGACTGATGTGACTGATTTTCAACACATCTTAAGTAGTTAATAATGTTATATTATTGTTTATAATGTGTTAACAAAGCTTAATTAACTATAATTTGTATTACTAGGCCTTTAGAAGCCTTCATATAAAATTCTGCATAAAAACAATAAATTAGTTGTATTTTATTGTATACGGGTACTAATAGTAGTTTACTATTTTATTTATCATTTTTTCTACAAAGATCCTAAAATCATAATTCTTGAATAATTGAAAACTAGAAAAATTAATCTTTCCAGAGGATCAAGAACCACTCAATTTGGAGCTAAATTGAATTTTATATAAATTATTAAAGAGAGGTTACGCGCACAGAGTCGGTCCAACAGGCATGCCTCAGTAAAATAATTATCCTAAACTCATTAGGCCGCCAAAATTAGTAAAAATAGTGGTGTTTGAAATCTAACTTAACAAGATTTCCAATGAGATCGAAAGCGTTTAATTTGAAGAAGTATTGAAGAAATTGCAAGCGTTTGAATTACGCGGTACTACACTGAAGCAAAGATAGCGCGACTCTTCAACATTTCTCTCAAGTTATTGGATTATCTCTGGTTATGGGTCTTGTAACTTGTAATTGTACATTAATGAAAACTTATATTAGATTAATTTAATGTAGAAATAAGTAGTCGAAGTTGTAGAATTCAGAATCAATCAAAATCGCATTTTCTCTATACTGGTTTTCTCTCTCACGCTCAAGCTTCTCTCCATGGGTTTCTTCATTGCTTGCATCACACTCTCCATGTATATGTTCCGTTTTCTTCACTATTTTTCATGAATTGGTTCTGTATCTTCGTCTTCTACTCTTTCTATTGTTTTTCCTTTACTGAATTCATGAATTAGATTAGGTTTTTATCGAACAAAATCTGTGAAATTGAATCGCATGTGACAAATTGTTCTAGACTTGGTTTAGCTTGTGGATGTCTCTCGGTTGAGGATTGAAGCTTGCAATCACTTTGTTGAATTGTATGATGAATGCTTAATTGATTAATTAGGTTTTTACAGTGTCAAAAACGCAGTAGTCTTGCCATCTTGCTTACACCGAATCATGTTCATAGTTCTTGCTTTCTTTAATTTTCTACATTTTACTGCTTTAACTTTACTGTTTTGATGTTTTAATTACTTTGCAGTCACAGTAATTAGATTTTATTGCTTTGATTACTTGTTTTAATTTCTGTAGAAGCTTAGTTTTAGGTTTAGATAGATTTTACTGCACTGTTTTATGTTCTGTCATACAATAGCTTAGTTTGGAATAGATTTGTTGTAGCTAGGTTCTCAATTTAATTTTCTGCACTGCAAATCCTCCTAGAAATTTGAAAAACTCATAAATATACATTACTGCACTCATTCTAGCATTCACATAATATATTTACCACTGTTTTGAACGTTTTGACTGAATTGACCACTGTCACTCGTTCAGGTTTTTAGCCACGCGCACCAAAACACTCTCACTCGGTCATCTCACATTTTAAAACCTCCAAATACAAAAATAATTGCATTTCTCTCGGTCAATCATACATTTTATACATTTCATTCAAATCTTGACTGAGACATCTCATCATAATTTTATTTTGACTGAAACCTTTTCATTTTGTTGATTTTCCAACCGAAAGTACTGTTCATTACGGTTATTTTTCATTTAAAAACTCAAAACTAAAAAATAATTACATTTCACTTGGTCATTCATATATTTTACACCTTGAATTTGATTCTTGACCGAATAATTGTTTTTACATTTTGTTTTGACCGATATCACATATTTCTGACTAAGTCTAGTGTGTTTCTGACCGTGGTCACAGTTCATCACGGTCAGATTTATGAATTTGGTTTAACTTCATTCTTTTGCATTATTTTTCATTTCTGTTAGCATTCTTCTCGATCAACCATGTATTTTGTTCATTGATTTCAATTTTTGACTGATACATCTTATAGTATTTGCATGTTGACCGAGAGCACAAATTTCTGACCGTGATTCTTGACTGTTATTATTGTTCACGTCGATCAAATTTGCGAAATTGACTGTGGTTATTGTTCATCACGGTCAAATTTGAGATTATACATTGTTTTTGTTATTCTACATATTTTTAGCCATTTTTGCATTTTGCAGTATTTTCATTCACTGCATATTAAGATTTAACCTCATTTTAGTTTAGTCTAAGATTGTAAATTTCATTTTTAGTTTAGTTCCCCATTGAATCATTCATAACTCAATCATATATTCTTATTACTTCCACGAATTGATATTCTGGTTCCCATTGTACTGCATTATTACTGTTTTAGGGGAACTTATTTAAAAGTGTTGAAACCGCGACAAAAATCTTTACTCTTTCATTGACCACCGTGAAGTTTGATGGTTCTCGTAGTATGCATGAACACGTAATCGAGATGACAAATATCTTAGCAAGACTTCAATCTTTTGGAATGACAATGGAAGAAAATTTTCTTGTGCAATTCATTTTGAACTCGTTACCGTCTGAGTATGGTTCATTTCAAATGAATTATAACACCATGAAAGACAAATAGAATGTGCATGAATTGCATAGTATGGTAGTCCAAGGGGAGACCGGACTCAAGAACCTAGTAAGTCATTTTATTCATTATGTGAAAAATCAAGGAACTGAAAAGAAAGTTGTTAAGAAACATGGAAATTGTAAATGACCATTAAAGATTAACTAGTCCTCTACTAAAATTTAAAAGAAAAAATGACAAATGTCATTTTTGTGGGAAGTTTGGCCATTTTCAGAAAGACTACTTAAAGTGTAAAGCTTGGTTCGAAAAGAAAAAGATCTCTTTCAACCCAAACCATAAACCCAAATGAGAAGTTCGTCTTCATGGGGGATAAAGTGAAGGTTCTAGTGAAAGCTTGCGGAATTTATCATTTAATCTTTGACACTAAATATCACTTAAACCTTATGGATACTTTTTATTTACCTAGTATCACTAGAACTTTAGTTTCTTTGTTTAAGCTTAATGTTGTTGGATACTCTTTTAAGTTTGAGAATGATTGTTTCAGTTTGTTTAAGCATACTTGTATGATTGAATATGGTTAGGAGTATGTTAAGTAACTCATGTTTCCCTGTATTATTGTGAATGTATGCTTTGAAGACTGTCATGTATTTGTTGAACATGGTTCCTAGTAAAGTTATTCAAAAGACTCATTTTGAGTTATAGAAAAGTAGGAAACCTAGATTGAGACACCTACATGTTTGAGGTTGTCAGGTATAAATAAGAATTTATAATCCACAAGAAAAGAAAGTGGATAAAAAAATAATCAGTGGATATTTCATTATTTATCCAAAAAAATCAATAGAGTATATGTTTTACTGTCCTACCCATAGTACAAAAATTGTTGAAACTAGAAATATTCAGTTCATTGAAAATGGTGAAACTAGTGGGAGTGAAACTTCACAAAATATGGAGATTAATGAAGTTAGTGTACAAGTTCCTGTACCTAGTACATATTCTTCAACAATTGTTGTTTCACATGTAGAACCACAAAAAAATCAATAACAATAATAAATTAATGATCCCGAGATTAACAATGAGCTGATAATAGAACAACCATAAGAAATAGTATTAAGAAGATCTCACAGAGAAAGATAAGTATTAATAATGACCTAGTTTTATTTTCAGATGCCATTTATGGTGATAATTCTAATAAATTATTAGATGCTATGCAAGATGAGCTTAAGTCAATAATACATAATGATGTATGAGATCTTGTGGAATTGCCAGAAGGATACAATGGTGTTAGGTGTAAATGGGTCTTTAAGACTAAACGTAACTTTCATGGCAATATCGAACGTTACAAGGTCTGACTTGTTGCCAAAGATTTTACTCAGAAAGATGACATTGATTATAAGGAAACATTTTCACTTGTTTCTAAGAAAGATTCTTTTACAATTATCATGACATTAATAATTCATTATGATCTGGAGTTATATCAAATGGATGTTAAAACAACCTTTCTAAATGGGGATTAAAGGATGATGTTTATATGGACCAACCAATGAGGTTCATTGAAGAAGGAAGGGAACACATGGTGTGTAAACTTAAGAAATAAATATATGGACTTAAACAAGTTTCTTGGCAATGATATCTTAAGCTCAATGATTAAGAAAAACATTGTTGATTGGTGTATATATCTGAAGATCAGTGAGAACACGTTTATATTTCTGATTCTGTATGATCTTGGTCTATTAAGTGAGACTAAGAAGTTTCTCTCTAGCAACTTTGAAATGAAAGATATGAGTGATGCATACTATGTGATAGGAATAAAAATATGCTGAGATAGATCACAAGTTAGGTTTGTCTCAAAATATATTAATAAAGTTTTAAAGAGATTTAGAATGGATAAATTTTCAACACCTCCCATTCCAATACAGAAAGGAGAGAAATTTAGTCTCATACAATGTCTAAATAATGACTTGGAATGGAATCAAATGATAAATATCCCTTATGCATCTGTTGTTGGGAGTTTGATGTATGTATGCTCAAATATGTATGATGCCAGATATTAGTTTTGCAGTTGGAATGCTAGGTAGATACCAGAGTAATCTTGGACTGAATCATTAGAAAACTGCAAAGAAAATCATAAGATACTTACAAGGAACAAATAATCACATGATTACTTATAAGAAAGTTGATCACCTTTAGGTGATTGGATGTACAAATTTAGATTTTGCTGGTTGTATGGATACACAAAAGTTTACATTTGATTATGTATATCTTTTAGGCAGAGGAGCGATTTCATAGAAAATTGCAAAGTTATCCGTCATTGTTGTATCCACCATGGAAGTTGAATTTGTGGCATACTTTAAGGTCATAGTTCAGGTTAATTGACTGCGAAATTTTATTTTAGGACTTGGAGTAGTCGACAATATTGTCAAATCACTTAAAATTTATTGTGATAATTTCGCAACAATCTTCTTTTCTAAGAACAACAAGTATTCCAAAGGTTAAGCATATGAAATTGAAATATTTTGTTGTTAAAGAATAAGTTTATAAATGAAGAATGTCAATAGAACATATTAACACTAATCTTATGATTTATAATCATTTAACAAAAGGATTACTTGTCAAAGTTGTTTGTTGACTATATAATAAATATGAAAATTATATTTACTAGTGAATATTGAATGTTAATGTTATTATTAATGTTCATGTGACACTCTAATATTTTTAATGTATAAGTTTTTGAAATTTGTGTTTTCTTCTTTATTTATATGCATGCAAATTATGATGAAGAAAACAAATTATGTTATTATTATTAAAAATGATATCATGTTTAAACCCATTATAGACTTTTCATTATAAAGTTATATTAAGGAGAAATAGATAATATAGTAGTACATGGAAGAGAGCGATTGAATGACATGTAACCGCTATGACATTTGTTATAGTTTGTTTTAATTATGAATAATGATAGAACCAATTTATATAAGTTATTTTAATATGCATTATGACTTAAGTATTAAATCACATCACAAGTCAAGTGAGAGAATGTTAGAATTAATTAATAGATTAATTCTATTATGTGACTTATATAAAATATAATAATGACCCAAATATAATAAATATATAAGAACTTATTGATTATTACGAGAAGTCATAATAAAATAAGGATAAAATAAAATAAAAATTTATTAATTTGGTGGATGTTGGTTAGTAAAGAAGATTAGAATTCTGTCTCTAACCATAAAGTTCTTCTCATAGTAAACTATAAAAAAAGTATGCCAAGAGAAAGAAAGAAAAAAAGATAAATTAGGTAAAAGAGGTTGAAAAAAAACATTAAAAAATATATTCTCAGATATATCTGATCAAATAAGATTAATTTTCTTATTATGATTTATGTTTTTACATAAGAATTATAAATTTGAAAATCTTGTAGAATAATTTGATAGAATGAATAAGAAATAAGCAACGTGTAGAAATATAGACACGTCAAAATTGGTTCTAACAACAATAGGAATAAGTGATTGAGATTAAGCTACTGTGAAAGAGCCTTCTTAGACCAACTCCTTTATTTAAAGTACAACAAACTTAGCCTTCTTAGACCATTTTATTGTGGAAGAAACATTTTTCAATTCCAGATGCAGATGTATAGCAGTCTTAAGAAAGATTAGAATTATGTTTCCCCAACGGGAGATATAATTCTAATAAAATATTAACGTGTCTTACGGGAAGCATCTTCCATCATCATTGTATTGCCATAAACTTTGTTCTGGGTGAAACTTGTTGATATGGAAATATCATCACCCATGTAAGCATCAGGGTTTGACAGAGTGTTGTTGACTATTCCACTCATTGCAATTACTTATATGATTAGATTCCTTCAGCACACTAGCTTTAACTTATCTAATTCCACCATAATTAAAATCTGATATAGGATCTTCTAGCGTTATGGCAATTGATAATCCAAATGAATAAAGGATACATTATCCTTTCTTTCCACACTTACAGAGGAAACTTGTTCTTGTAGATTTGATAGTGTTTGTTGAAGCAGCATCTGGGTCAAACAACTGTTCAGTAAAACATGAGCAATTTCCCGAAGAAGTATTGGCTCTGGACATTCCTATCAAATTGTAAAACCTTTGCTGCCTCTATCGTATTGGAAAACAGAGGCACCAGGAAGTTTTCCATGAAAACAAATGTGAAGAACACTTGAAGTGGATTCAAACATCCAGGATTCTTTGGTACCCAAAATGCCTGGTTCTGGAAAGACTGTCACATCAAAGTCCCAACAAAAATATGAAAAGAAATCTACTGCTGGTTCAAAAGAGAGCAGAGGAGAGGAGGGTTTCTTATGTGCGCTATAGGTAAAATAAACTATGACTAGTAAGGATTTTAACACCGTCAGTAAAGTGAAAAGTTCAATTTTCTGATCAAGTCTATCGCATTTAAAAGCCTTGATCAACTCGAAATTCAAACATCATAGGTTTCAACATTACAAATAATGTTTCAAAAGTGCAAAAATATACTTATTTATACATATTTTTTCACTTATTTTATGTTAATATAGAAAAAGTACTTGTAAAAAATCTCTTAGGAAATTCATTAAAAATATTTTGATTTTTGAATAGTTAACATGTTAATTATAAATTCATAATATTTGAATGCAAATAAAGAAGAACTTTAACCAGCACAAAGAAGTACTACCATTCCGCAGATCAAAGACGTTACAATTCGCTCAACAAATAAAGAAAACTAATGGACGTATATTATGCCAATAATTCGTGCACCGACGTGAAGATGCGCTAGGATAATTGGAAGCAAAAAGATGGGGTTGCAGAAGTTGCAGAAATTTGAAAGGACTTGTTGAAATTATTGAGAATATAAATTTA
Source organism: Sphenostylis stenocarpa (assembly GCA_963425845.1). Lineage (NCBI taxonomy): Eukaryota > Viridiplantae > Streptophyta > Magnoliopsida > Fabales > Fabaceae > Sphenostylis > Sphenostylis stenocarpa. Next base: position 38,441,900 of record OY731398.1, on the reverse strand, counting down.
TATATGTCTAAACAATGGATTAGGGATTTGTCAATAAGGTGAAATCTAGTGCCCACATTTACTCCTGTTACAATTAATCCAATTTAGTGACAACCTTTCTTTTAATCATTGTTAGAAAGATAAAAAATTGTATAAAGTTTTTTTTTTATCATTTAATAGTTTCAATTGAAGAAAGAAATTATAAGATATCTAAGAAGTACTAATGGATTTAAATATATTATATATTATACTTGACTAGAGTTAAATGTTAAGCTAGTCCCATTATCATCACAAACAAATACACTACTCTTTTTAATAAGATGTATCTCATAATAAAAACTTAGTTTGAACTAATAATTGGATGTAAACGTATCAATAATCATAAAAAATAAATTTTATAAATTAAAAGTAGTAAATCTATATTAATATTATAAACATAAACAAAAGATACTCTTATGAAAGTAACCTTCGGAGTCACTCTTCTTTGAAATGAGAGATTTTATTGAAAATAACTCTTCATTTTATTAAAATAACTCATCTTCAATATAATATAAAATAGTGTTTTGAAATCTAACATCGATTATAATTTGATTAAATTGTAATGTATAATCATAAAGTATAGACTTTATTTTCTTAGAATATATTTAGTTTTTGTAAAAAAGTACTTACGAGCAAAAGATTGAATAATTGATCGAAGCTATTAAAAAAAATAATCATCATCATACAAGTACAAACAATAGGAAAAAAAATTACAAATAAATGCAAGAAACTTTGCCAGGGCAGAATGACAAACATCATCAATCTGTACTCTATAAGAAGAATAATACAAGTTGCACAACTGTATAAAAAAATATCAATATTAATAATAATAACCATTGTTATGATTACAATTTAAAAATTTACAAATATTATGAATCAACATTTTCTCTGCTTCAAAAATTCCTGAGTCATTCATAGTATATTGACAGCTATCCTAGTCACTACAGGAGTCTAGGTGTTTGACGAAGTGATAGCAATTCCAACATAAACCTCATACCTAGTCCCAAAAAAAAAAAACATCAGGATTGTTATGGTACACGACTATGAATACCCACAAGAGATGGATATATACCTAAGTGCACCATCTTGGGTTGAGGTTACACTTGAAGGTGGTACCTACTTGGAAACTTCCTCTGTCTAGTGTCTCAAAGACTCAAAACCTGGGTACTGTGTTGATGCAACTCTGAGCCCTCGTTAGCAGCAAGAGTTGTTCTTCTGCTTGGACTTTAGCAGCACAACAAGTTGATGACAATGCAGTACTTGTCAAAGGTTTTAAGTTGCACGACCTGGGAGCTAGATTTTTGCTCTTCAAGTCCACTTCAACAGAGAACAGTGAATAAACTGGCCTGTGATCTGAGAATTTGGACTCTCCTCGAACATACCACATCTGATTCAACTTTTCTCCTTTCCACAGAATTCGATCACACCTGATTTCACATTCCACACAAGCAATTTTGTCTCACTTTAAATAATTCAGCGAAAAACATAATTATATTACAGTAGTAATATATAATTATATAGTAATTCTGATCTTATATATAAAAGGCGGTAGAATAAACTAAGAAAATATTAGGCCTCATTAATGTGAGAAAGAGATTGATGAATTTCGCCTATGACACATAAGTTAATTTAACCAAAAGTGTATGATTCATGAATATGGGTTTCTCATTGCCAGCTAATCAAGGCAACTTGGTCAATAGTAAATTATACAAAATATCAAATTTTTACTTTATATTTGAGTTTTGAAATAATTAGCATAAAAATAAAATAAAAATGATCATAACATAAAGATGATGCGTAGTTATAATTAAAAAAATATATAGATTAACATGTTAGTTTAACTAAAACAAAGTTTAAATTTTTTAATAATTTAAAAAATATGATTCATACATCATCTTTTTTTCTCTATAGTCTGGTCTCACTCTGTCACACTATTTATTTTATAATTTTTTTTAATCAATTTTATTTTTTGTTATATAGTTTTTATCATAAAACAATTAATGTAAAAATAACATTATTCACAAAATGAGTAATTTTTCAAATGTTTCTTTGATCAAATCATAATAGCAAAACATTTTATACATACATCACAAGCGAGTCCTTTTCAAAGGCATACGCCACTAGTTTCTAAAGAAATGCAATTGTCATCATTAAAAGTGACCTGAGCAAATGAAAATGCTCAATTGATGTGCTTTAGATTCAAATGGGGCAAGCCATCAATTGACCATGATAAAACAAAGAACATAAACAAACAACTTAAACGGCAAAATGGACTTGCGCCCTTGGTGGATGACAAAACGCTAACTATAGATTAACAAGGAATTCTAAATCTTACCAAGCAGGAGTTCGTCGTTTTTCCTTGGATTTGGAGGATTGGGCAACATAGTGATCAGAATTGGTCAAATATTTGTAAGTAGGAGCAAAATATATGTTCCCTTCATTCCAACCTCTGAATACTCGACCAGCTCTCTGCTCTATCCTTAGCTGCCAACCCAAGTCAATACAATATTGTGTTAGCAAAGAGAAATGAAGTAAAAAACTAAAACACTAAAAAAAGACACATAAATCGTAGCAAAGATGATTACCTGATCCTTATCTAGTAATGCCTGCCAATTGTTCTTCTTTAGTAGTTCATGTGTGTCATCGTAGCCAGCAGCTAGTCGATAATTCAAGTCGCCAAGCCAAATAATATTACTACACAGAAACCAAACAAATTCAAGTGATAACCAGAACAAATTAAAAGAAACTAAAGCAAACAAATAAAATAAAATAAAGGACATACTCGTGTTCCAGAATGTTTTCAGGAGGGTGAGGATGAGGAAGAGATTTACAGGAGTGACAAAATTTAGTTTTCTTCAAGATTTCTGAGACATCCAAATTCCTTCGCAATTCGTCACCAAACTTCTCCCCAGAAGCCAGATGGGTGCAAACGAAGCAGAACGTGGTGTTGTACAAGGTCATGCTAATTGATGTTGAACCCTAACAAACAGAGCAAACAATAAAAATTGTAAGCAATCATCATACTGTAGCTACTGCAGACTCTACTTGTCCACAACTTATATGTCACATCCCAATCAGACCAAAAACAAAGGTCATATGTCCGGTACTAGGGTATAGCCATTTTTCCGTCAATTTCATGTCATGAAAACATAATTAGAAGACGGTGTTTCATATAGTGTTACACATTTTTCGTGTAGGATTATTGATTCACCTTATTTCCAAGATAGCCCATGATGCCTCTGCCAACACTGGACACTTTCAAATTGGAAACATGGTTGCAAAGATCCGTTCGTAGCCACACGCACAAGAAGATACCAACCATTTGCTTGCTTGCTGCTAAGCAGTAGCTTGGTGGACTCTTAGGAGACCTTTCTCCATTACCCAACTCCTCCTCTAACGACAGGAATTCTGAGGAACTTTTCCCACACTTGAGGCTTCCTTCATCGTTGTCTTCACCATTGTTCAAGGCTTCCTGTATAAGGCCCACCCACTTCGCTGCTGGGCCACTGTCCTCCGGCCCAAGCACGTTCCCCGCATTTAGCGGTACAATTTCTTGGAACCTAACAACATACAACCCAATAAGTGAAACGAAGACAAGTCCACACAAATGTCATAAAATATTAGCGCTCTTTCTCTAACCTTTTTATTTTATTGTATTGAGAGAATTGTCCTCTAAATTCTACGCCTTTCTTCCTTTTTATATGCCTTTTAAGATTGTTCTTGTATGAAATTTCTCAATCAACAATTTTTTAGATGGCAAAAAACAATTAGTAGTAATTACACGGTGTTTATGTAAAAAAAAAAAAAAAACTAACTGCACGGTTTCTTATAGTTGCAAAGAATTAAGTGACCATGAATAATATATTTAATATCATTTTTATTTTATTTTATAATATATATATATATATATAAATAGATTTTTTAAATCAATACTCAATTAAACAATTTAAAATAAAAAATCATTCGAATATATATGAAGAATTTATTTAAACTCACAATAGGTATATATTGATATATGTTTGTTAGATAGATTAAATATTGTGAAGAAGTAAGCGCGAAAGAAAAATAAGTAAAATACAAAATGGCAATATAAATTATTTGTGTTTTAAAAAAGAGAGTTATTTTTTAAGACTTTAAATAAAAAATAAATATGAGCATTTTATTACTATTGTTATTCACTATTAATGTTATTTTATTATTATTAAACTTGACTACTAAAGAAGAAATGAAACTACATAATCATTTTTAAAAGAAAAAAATGTTAAAAATGGGAAAACAAAATTGAATATCCCATTATGCATTAGTGGAACTTTGTTTTAGATCCCATCATTTATTATTATTATTATTCACTCTTTAATATAATCAACTTTCACTAGTTCACGACAAACAAACGGTGAATACTATTTTTTGTCAACTTTTTCCTTAACAAATGTTTTAAATGAATTAGATTTTAAATTTATTTGGCGAAATTTATTTTCAACGTGGAGAAGGAAGAATGGGGCGAAAATTGGCCTCTATGGTCCAGACACAAACGCAGGTTGAGTCAGTCATTGAAAAATGAGCCAGAAGCATCGCAATTATGCGCAGCTTGTACCGTGGGATATTTTAATTGGTGCATAAAGGCAAACAAACAGGTCATAGAACAGAAATTGAAGAAAGTGGTTGAGATTAAACAGAGATTACAAAAAAATAATAATAGTAATAATATGGCACATACATACCCAATAACATAGATGTCAGCAGCAGAAGGACACGTAAGCCAATCCCTCAAATTCAAGCTTTGGTTTGGTGATTTCCCTCCCACGTTCCACGTCCCCACGAACATTCTGTCATACACAAAACCACACCCTCAAATGCTCAATCATTTTTCTCAAGTCAAGAGCACCCCACAATTTTTTTACCAAAATAAGGCCGTGTATACGACTTTTATAATCTTTCAATAGCCACACATTATTTCAACGACGGCTATGATTCAAGTATTTACCTAAGCTCCATTGCCCCAGTGCCACTCCCACGACTTGATTTCTTCCCATGCACCAAACCTTCCCTTCCGCTTCCACCATCCATCACCCACCCCTCTTTCAAAACACACCCAAACAAAACAGATTTACTTTTTTAATAACAATTGCAATTAAACCTACTTAATCAAATTAATGAAAATCAGCCGTCCACGTGGCAGCACAATTAGCACTAATCCAAATCAAGTGACCGGTGACGAATTGGACTGCGCCGTTCATCTCATCTCACCACTTGGACTTATGTGAGACAGTTTTCGCAAATTACCTGAGAAATCACCCGATACCACGACGTAATGATCTTGATCCGAACAACTCTTTCTTCTTTCCCTCGCAGTTGCTGAGTCCACATACATAGAGGAAAGCAAATTCCCGGTCAAGTTTCAACTCGAAACGTGAAAACGAAAACGCAATCGGAAACTGATAACGAGAATTGAAGAATTGCGTTTCACCTGTTGCATCATAGTCTGAGTGAAACTTCTCAGCACTGTTCTTCATATTGAGCCACTTCCTCATGGCTAATTTGGGCCACGAAGTCTGCAACGCGAAAATTAAAATTAAAATGAATAACCGTTTCGTGATCTACGAGATTAGATGAGAATGAAAAGAAAATAGAGTGGTAGTGCATGTGCGTGCCTTGGATAATTTCTTCGACTCTGTTCTCATTGCTCCTCCACCTTTGATGACTTAAAACTGAGGCAAACAAGAAAGCAGTTAAATGATCGGAAAAAACGATAATGGAAAAACAGGTGGCAGCAACGTTTAAGATCCAGATTATCCAAATCCTAGAGGGAATGTTTTATAATTCAATTTGAGGGCTTTTGTAATAATAAGGGGAGGTCGTATATGGGAGAAAAATAAAGTAAATTACGTGGGTCTAGATATTTATTTTTCTTGTCCAAGAAAACTATGTTAATGTTTTAAAATCATAAACAAGTGTCGAGCGGTTTTCAACTGCAATATAAAAGAACTAGTTGCAGGGGAAACAGAGACAGCTTATGAGGCCAAAAAATAAGAATAAACAAAAAAAAAACATGTAATCTACGTGAAAAATAAACAAAAGGCTGGGTTCTTTGAGTTACGCAAAGTTTTGCACTTTACAGAAAATAGTGTGGGGATGAACGGTTAAAGAACCATAAAAGGTTTGGGTTTAGATACTTTTCCTTCATCCTTAGGCTTGGTAATAATTATAAGCAAATTTGAGATCTCAATCAACATCCATTGAAAAAAGTGCACTTTTTTTCTGATTTCCTCTTGCGAGAAAGAAAGACTCACCCTAGCAAAATTTGCTCTCAAATTGACTTAAGGAAATCCAAACCGTGGAAAAAAATGGAAGGTCTTTTAGTAACATATGGATCAAAGGAAAGAAAATCTGAAAGTCTTCTGAGAACGCTGAAGAAAAACAAGACTTAAAGAATAAAGAACGAAGTTACGAGCAGAGTGTTGGCTACCAATTACCATACAGAACAAAACCCAAATAAAAGGTTATTGGAGCGTGAGTCAACGGCATTGCAGAAAGGAGACTATGCTTGACTGTTATGAAAAGAGAGAGAGAGAGAGAGACGAAGAAACAAGCAATGAAATAAGTAGTAGTTTACTAGTGATGCTAAAAAGGAATGGCAAAGTAAACAGATCAAGCGACCCTGTAAACAAGGGTTGGGAAAGCACTTACAAGAATCAAGCACGGTTTCAGTTTAACAGTGTGATTAGAGACTCTTGCTCTTTCTGATCCCAGCTTGGATTCCCCTTCCTTTTACGTTTATGATGTAATGGGAGAGGGGCAGAAGAGAAAAAGAATAATTTTGTGTTAAAGGGTCCTACTAACTGTGCTTGTTTTGGTGGATTCAGAAAGAACGCAGAGTAAGGTTGGGGAATTCCCCGGAAAAGCAGAGAGAGTTATATATGGCTATCAAATTTATATCAGTACCGAGATTTAAGACTCAGAAAAAACAGCTGGTAATTCTTTTAAGATAATATTGATGGCAGTCATTATAAAACTTTTTATATCATTAATCAATTAAAATTTGTTTTCAGCGATTTTTAGAATAGTAATTATTAAAATGATTAGACTTATTATTACATATACACGCCAATTTAATATGATATAATTAAAATATAAAGGCAAAAATATATATCAATATTACTGTGATTGGAAAGAAGAATGTTTTCGAAAACCGAACTAAAGAAAAGAGACTTCCGAAATCAGACATGAAAATATAAGAATGAAAAAAAAACTTTTAATTAATTATTGATTTAAAATCGTGGGCGTTGTGGCCTGTACGCATTCGCAACAGCACAAAAATAGTGGTGTAGAGGTTAAAGTAACTAAACCACTCTAATCATAACCGTACACCTATGAGCTTGCTACCGTATATGCATCCAACGGCCAGGGGAGACTTTATACTGGGTGAGGTCTTTGTCTCTTATTATCGACGCATTCACAATTAATTACTCACAATAATAGAATTCTCTTGACAATGACTTCAATGATCACATTTTTATAAACTACTACCTTTCAAAATTATTGCAATTTAAGGTTATTAATTATACACATGTTAAGAATAATTTCAATCTTTCCATAAGATACTTTGAGTGCGAAAAATAAAATAATTATTCTATGAATATATTAAGTAGAAACAAATTGTTGTTTGAGCAGAAAAATGAAAACATCCATTATTTTAAAACATTTTTACATGAGTAGAAGTAGAAGTATTTTGAAATAAATGGTGTTAAAAAGATCGTTTACATTGTCTATTTTAATTAATTTGGATTGAACACGTGTTACGCCCTCATTTTGGTTGCTGAAAGGTGAAAGATTAGAAGATCCTAAGAAAATCCTATGAAAGCAATAAAATTGAAGTGAATTAGGCATCTAGCCTAAGTGCCCTACTCATGCGCCCCATTTATTGAACAAGTGAAAAGAAATATTTTATATGGAGGAATGAGAGGATGACGAGAGGGGGGAATGGAGGCCAATGAAGTGTCATGCTGAAGCTGTAGTACGTCCTCCGTGTGTCAAGCTCTGAGCAGTTAGCAAGATTCTGTATCATGCCTGCCTACAACCTACTCCATCAAAGTGGCAAGTTATTTGCTAAGATATTCATTAAACAATTCATATATGGAGAAAAAGTTAATTCAATTTATAACCTTGCCAGGTTAGAAAGCATAAAGGCCAAGAAGAGAAGCTCCAACCCCACCCATTAAAACATCAAAAATTCGACATCTATGAAAACAAGCTAAGGAAATATCAAATTGTTGATATGTGCATCAAAGGAATATAATGGATGAAATATATAGTTAGAGTTTAATACCATTAAACTTATTAACACTTAACCCTTAAATGAAAAAGAACTTGAAGTCCCTTGTTTTCATTGTTAATTTATTCAGATAATGTGACAAAAGATCTATTGATTTAAGAATTTTTTTTTATGATTCACCGATGTATTGGGCCGTTTATTATTTACTAGTCTATTTACTGAAAAAATATATATTTTCTCTTCCTACCATTCTGTCATTTCTGTTTTTCTTTTTTCTCTCTTCTGCAGTCTTATCCCTTATCTTTTTAAATCATCGAACATCTCTTCTTCTCCACTAATCAACTCCTCTCTGCTTCACCACTAATTAATCTCCTCTCTGCTTCACTAATCACGTTTTCTTTTTATTTTGCAGAATTTGTGTCAATCGCATAACAAGAGAAAAAATTCTTGGAAGATAAGTATTAAAAACCAAAACTTTACTAATCTCTACATCTGTTTACATGAAATGAATAGTATTTAAAGTGTCTGGTTCTGTTTCTAGAAATTTGTTAGTCTCAACAGTTTTTTCCTAATACGGTTTTGGGTTGCAAAAAAATAGTCAACACCCCCCTAAGCCAAAATCATAGTCTAGTCATTCCCAATTTCTCCTTAAGTTTGTCAAACCGTGCTTGCTTCAGCGGTTTGGTAAAGATGTCCGCTGTTTGTTCTTCTGTGTTGCAGTAGACTAGTATTAGCTTCTCCTTGCTCACTTGATCACGAAGGAAATAAAACTTCATATCAATGTGTTTGTTCCTTCTGTGTAGTGTAGGATTTTTAGACAAATTAATTGCAGATTTATTGTCAATGTTAAGTTGAACTGGTTTCCTGTAATCCAGCTTCAGCTCCTTTAGAATTCCTTCCAGCTACAAACTCTGACAAGCTGCTTTTGAGGCAGCTATGTACTCTGCTTCACATGATGATAGGGCCACAACATTTTACTTCTTTGAGCACCAAGAAATTGGTGCGTTCAAATATCTAAATAAGTATCCATATGTATTTTTTTCTCTCAACTCTATCTCCACACCAGTCTGAATCCGGAAATGCCTCCAACACTGCTCCATTATGCTCATCAGCTTTTGGGAAGAAAATTCCCCAATCCGTAATGCCTTTTAGATATCTCAAGATGTGTTTAGCAGCTATCAAGTGGGGTGTTCTGGGGTCATGCATGAATCTGTTGATCAAACTTACTCCATAGCTCAAATCTAGCCTACTGTTACACAAAAACCTGAGTGACCCTACTATCTGCTTGTATAAAGTTCCATCTACCACTTCAGCCTCATTTTCTTCAGTCAGTTTTACTCCAGGTAGTACTGAAATTACAGCCTCATTACAATATTCCATCTTGAATGTCTTCAAAATCTCCTGTGCATATTTCTTCTGATGTAAAAACACTCCACTGTGAGTATGTACAAACTCTAGCCCAAGGAAATAACTCAGTGTTCCTAAATTTGTCATCTCAAACTCAACATTCATCTTTTCTTTAAATTCTCCAATCTCTGCATCTTCATTTCCTATAATGATTAAGTCGTCAACATACAAGCACACAATGAGTGTGTTTGTAAGACTTGTGTTTTTCACATACACACCAAATTCAACTATGCATTTCACAAATCCTAGTTTGGCTAGAACTGCATCAATAAACATGTTCCATGCTCTAGGGGCTTGCTTGAGCCCATACAAGGCCTTTCTTAATATGTACACAAGGTGTTTTCTCCCTTCTTTCTCAAAACCAGGTGGTTGTACAATGTACACCTCCTCTTCTAGTGGGTCATTAAGAAAGACTGACTTCACATCCATTTGAACCATCTTCCAGCCTTTAGAACTTGTTACTGCTGTAACTAGTCTCACTGTCTCCATCCTAGCTACAGGAACAAATACCTCTGTGTAGTCAATTCCTTCCTGCTGTAAGAAGCCATTTGCTACCAATCTGGCCTTATGCTTGGCCACACTTCCATCAGGTTTCAATTTTAGCTTGAAAACCCACTTCACATCAATAGGCAATTTATCTTGTGGCAGTTTGACTAATTCTCATGTTCTATTTTTCTCAATCATCTTCAACTCCTCTTTCATAGCATCCTTCCATTCTCTCACCTTTAAGGCTTCCTTCCAGGTTATGGGTTATGTGTCTGCCATCAAAGCTTGATGAACTAGATAACTAGCTCCTGTAATTACACCATCTCCATAAACTTCATGTCCAGCAAGCCTAGTGGAAGGGAGCCTCGTCCTCTGAGTCCTTCTGTTGTTTGAAACAACATTTGATGACTCAATTTTATCTTCTAAAACACACGGGATTTGTGTTACAACCTCCTCCTTTTCTTTCCAGTTCTAGTTGGCTTCCTCATCTATTATCACATCCCTACTAATCACCACTGTCTATTTTTCTGGGTTATACAACTTGTATGCACCTATTGGATGGTACCCAATCAAGATCAGGGGCTCACTTTTGTCATTTAGTTTCCTCCTCTTCTCATCTGGGATATGTCTATGACATATTGACCCAAAAATCTTCAAGTGTAGCACGTGTGGCTTGACACCAGACCAGACCTCTTCTGGTGTCACAAACTTCAATCTTTTGGTTGGCCACCTGCTAAGAATGTAGGCAGCAGTAGTTACTGCCTCTCCCCAATAGTCACGTGGTAGACCTTTTTCTTTCAACATGCACCTTGTCATATCAACCAACATCCTATTTCTCCTTTCAGCCAGCCCGTTGTGTTATGATGTATAGGGGGCAGTCACCTCATGCATTATTCTCTTATCTTCACAAAACTTGTTGAACTCTTTAGACTTGTATTCACCACCTCCAGCAGTCCTTAAGATTTTTAACCTGTTGTCAGTCTATCTTTCAACATGAGCACAAAATTTTTCAAAAACAAAATACATCTCTTCTTTCTCCTTTATCAAGTACACCCATATTTTTCTTGAAAACTCATCAACAAATGTGAGGAAATATTTATTTCCTCCTAGTGATGATGTGTCCAGAGGATCACACACATCAGAATGCACCACTTCCAGCACTTGTTTAGCTCTCTTTGGTGCAGAGTCTATAAATGCCTTCCTAGGCTGTTTTCCAATCACACATCCTTCATAGATTTTGGCTGGTAGTTGGATCTGCAGTAGCCCTTTTACCATTTGCTTGCTACTGAGTTGGTTCAAACTTTTAAAATTCAGGTGACCGTATTTGTAGTGTCACAACCAACTTTCATCCTCCACATTAGCAGCTGCTAAACACTGTATTTCTGTAATGTCTAAATTCACTTTAAACGTCCTATTTTTCGACAGTGGTGCCTTAATTACGAGCCACTGCTGTGAGTCATAAATCTCAATCAATTTCTGCTGCATGTTCATGGTGTAGCCCTAAGTTGTCCCAGGCTGAGTAAATTATTCTTCATGTTTGGTACGTATAGAACATCATTCATGTAGACCACCTTGTCATCCTTCCTTGTAATCATCACCTTTCCAATTCCTTCTGCCATAATGAAACTATTATCTGCAAATTTAACATTGTTTCTCACACATGGATTGATATCAATCAACCAATTCATGTTTCCAGTCATATGATTGGAGCATCCCATATCCAAGTACCAAGACATTCTATCCTCCTCACTGCCTGTTGTTGTCATCAATAGTACTTGGTCTGAATCAGACTCATTTCCTTTTTCCTATGCCATATTTGTTTCTTCTCCTTTTTTATCCATCTTTGTTGTGTCCTCCTACCAACACTCATAAGAATAGTGTCCATATTTTTCACAATTATAGCATTGAATTCTTCTTTTATCATATGGTCTCCTGCCACATTTTCCTCTTCCTTTGTTCTGGTATCCGCCTCTACCATCATATCCATTATTCTCAGATTTTTCCTGGGCCATTGTTTCATTATTCCTGCCACCATTTCTACCTCCAAAGCTGCCTCTAGACCGTCCTCTACCTCTGCCTATCCAGCCACTTCTGTCTCTGCCTCTATAACTCATTTTGGCCTGTAGAGCCTGTTCAGTCACCTTCTCATCATTCTTCCTTTTATTCACTCTTTGTTCTTGTGCTTCAAGAGAGTTTTGCAGTTCTTCTAGTGTCATAACATCAAGATCCCTTGACTCTTCTATAGCCACCACAATGTGGTCAAACCGTGAGGTTAAAGTTCTCAAAACTTTCTCTACAATTCTGCAATCTTTTATATTCTCATCACATGCTCTCATGGTATTAGTGATCACCTGCAATCTATCAAAATACTCTGCCACAATCTCCTTTTCTGTCACAGAGAGAAGTTCATACTGCCTTTTCAAGGATTACAGTTTCACCCTCTTCATTTTCTAAGAATTTTCATACCCATTTTGCAAAATCTCCCAAACCTCCTGTCGCCGCCGTCAAAACGAGGCGGTCGGAGTGACGCGATGGTTCTGACTTTCCAATTTTCACGTTTTTATTGGTGTGGTTACAACGCCTTTAGGTTGTCCGATAACCGGGCTAACCCAAGAACTGGTTTTGAAGGGTTCTTCTAGAGTCGTCACTGATGTTTTTACCGGAAACATCGGAAAAGGAGTAAAAAGGCGTTGGTTTTCGAAAAACCAACTTTGGTCATTAGAACCAGAGTTGGGTAAGGGAGTTAGTTACGTGTAAGAGAAGTGTTAGTTCCCTTACGACGCCCCTTTCGGGTTCCCTATGATAGACCAACTATTTTAAATAAGTAAACCGGTGAAAATACGCTTTTACCTTTTATTTGCGGAATTTAAAATTACGACTACATGACCCTAATATCTATTGCACAATTAAAAATAAAGCGGTAAAGGAGAGAGAGAAACCTCCGAGGCAAGCTTTCTATTAATTTCTTGACAATTTGGGTGCTTTTTGGCAGCCCTTCACTCTTTACAGCACCGGAATCTCTCGAAAACGCTATAAAAAACTCTAAAAAGCTCTCAGAAACTCCGGAAATGCTTCAGAGGGATTCTAGAAAGAGAATTTGAGGAGGTGACTAGAGAGAGAATGGAAAACCGTGTGAAATGAGGGGAATAACGCGGCTATTTATAGGGATTTGCGCCTGTCAGGTCGAGACGGTCGTCTCGTCTGACAAGGTCGAGACGGCCGTCTTGCCATTCGAGACGGCCGTCTCGCCACTTTCGCAAGGCGAGACAGCGGTCCCGAATACGAGACGGCCGTCTCGACCCTGAAAGGCGAAAATTCTTATTTACAAGCCAAAAATTCCTCCTATCCTAGTATGGGGCCTAATAGTCTCTCCTAGTGGCTTCTTAGGCTTCATCCATCTTCGAATAGAAGGTCTTCTGGTCTTTATTATGAGGTCGGGCAAAATTTGGGGTCTACACCTCCTTTGTTATGACAGCTTTTGAGATCTTCTGAAAAATAGGGATTGCAACACATTGATGCAACAATACACGAGCCTTACAATCCAGCTTCTTCATCTCCTTGTATGTCTTCTTGGCTCCTTCATCTGCATTCTTGGGTGGTTCTTTGAAATCCACCTTCACGATCTCATCAATTTCTTGAAATCCAAGAATGACCTCCATTTTTACGCATCAATCATCGTAGCCCTTTCCATCAAATATGGGTAAGCTTCCCGGGATCAAACCACCACTAACCATGAGTAGAACACGTAGCAATACTCCTAAGATTCCTTTTCTTGAACATTGCTCTGATACCAATATGTTGGGTCGTTTACTATTTATCAGCCCATTTACTGAAGAAATATTTATTTCCTCTTCCTACCACTCTCACCTACCACTCTGTCATTTCTGTTTTTCCTCTTTCTCTCTTCTGCAGTCTTATCCCTTACCTTCTTGAATCCTTGAACCTCTCTTCTTCTCCACCAATCAGCTCCTCTCTGCTTCTCCACCGATCAACTCCTCTCTGTTTCACCATCAATTAATCTCCTCTCTGCTTCACTAATCACGTTTTCTTTTTATTTTGTAGGGTTCGTGTCAATCGCATAACAAAAGAAAAGATACTTGGAAGATAAGTATTCAAAACCAAAACTTTATTAATCTCTACAACTATTTACATGAAATGAATAGTATTTAAAGTGCCTAGTTCTGTTTTTAGAAATCTGTTAATCTCAACAGTTTTTTCCTAATACGATTTTGGGTTAAAAAAAATAATCAACACGATCCTCTTTACTTATTCCTACATATCAAAATGATTAATTATCCTCTCTAGTATGCAATTCAAAAGAAATTCTTGGTTACAATTAAAATTATACAATTATTCAATTTCTCAATTCCAATAATAATATTAAACATATAAGAATGAGATAATCATAACCATTAATTAAATAAAAAGTATAAAATACATCAGAATAAATTCAATTATGAAAACTCATATATATATATATATATATATATATATGAAAAATTCTTAGAAGTAAAGTCCCAAAAATAACTACTTTTAAGTACTAATAAAAGTTAATTTTTTTATCAGAACATAAGCGTGTTATTATAAAAAATTATTAAAAAATAAAATTGAATACTTTATTATGAATTTTATATATAAATTTTTTAAAATTTATTATGAATTTTATATATAAATTGTTTAAAATTTGAAAAAATTATTTAAGATGAATTTGATAAATTTTTAAGTAATTCATATATAATAATAATGAAATATTGATTTTTATTCTTAATACACTCTTTCTTAAACAAAATGATCAAATAAGGGTGATGATTCCTCCATCCATATTCAACCCTTGGAAAAAACTCTTACATGTGATTCATCTTTAAACAAGTTTCACCATTAATAATAATAAAAAAATTACTAATATGGGACATGTATTTGTTCCATAGGTAGTTTTGGTTTGTTTATGTTGAAGGGTTATATATATATATATATATATATATATATATATATATATATATATATATATATATGTGATGTTATTTGTTATCTTGAAAACTCGTCCGTGTCTTATTAAGGATAAAATTTTAGTTGAACATTTTAAAAAGAATAATAATCAACATTGGTGGAACATGGAAAAGGAATGAATTGTTGTATGCAACAATAAAAGGATAAAGATGAGCACTTATTATATAAATGGTGAAGTTGAATGAGATTATTTGTATACATAAATTAGGCTCTTCGAAATATGCTCAAAATTAAGAAAACATACGAAACATGAAATGAAAAAACACGCTGCTGAGCTTCAAGAGCAAAGTAGATGTGATTCCAATGAATGCGTGATTCATCAATTCACAATTATTTATACATATAATTACCAACTTCTGCCTCACGGATTAACATGCAACGTGGTACAATTAAAAGCGGGGTTAAATTGATTATTCAAACAGGCTATACTTTCATGGCGCGGACACGCAAACAAATTAGTCATAATTTTATTGGAACTTTGTTGACAGACGCATGAAGAATTTAAACTTTTTGACTAAAAAGATCAATAGAAAATTATTATTGCAATATCTTGGCCGGTTCAATGTAGATAGGTTTTCTTAAATTTCTTATTATAACACATCCTAGGATTTGGAATCTAACATGATGTTAATCCTCTTCAAAGAATTAGTTGTCTAAGAATTTGGATACAAAATGCCACGCAATTGAATTGTCTCTTTTAGAACTAGAAGCTGAATGTCATATCCAGGTGACTTGCTTTTACATACATAATCACTAATATTTGGATTGAGTGTTGACATTCTAGCTTTTTTTTTGTATATATATAATTTTCTAATTTTGATTTGGATTGAGTGCTCTAACTATTAATGTTGAAGAAAACCCTAGTAATTAGATATAAGTTCTCATTAGTAGATGATTGAGTCATCACTTTTTTTTTTCATTTGGTGACTATAAAATTATTACTCTGTATAGCACGTAACGTTGCGAAAAAACCTACTTTTATTGTTGTTGTATAATTTTCCCTCTATTTTTATCTTATTGTCACCCTCCACAATCTTCTAAACAGCTTTGTTATTTGCATTTTTAAAATTAAAAACTTGTTTTCAAAATGAAACGAAAGTCAATATTATTATAATTTTGGCAATGCTATGCAGACA